>JAPDDO010000383.1:0-89882 GCA_027422415.1 Schizothorax lantsangensis | reverse complement strand
TTTTGTCTATTATGCATTTTTGCTATTCGCAATTCAGAAGCGAGATCGCGCTCATGCAGAGGAGCTTCAGCACGCGCAACATGAAAGCCCTGTTTAATTATGATGAGAGAACTAACTATTCAAACACTGCTTACGATTTAGGCCTGTGGCTGTTATATTAAGATACGTTTTTTTTTTTATTTTAGCTTCCAAGGATCATAGCCGCGTTTCTTCTAGCACAACTTCCATCCCTTTTACAGTGGTGCGCATTCGTTCCTCCCTAACCAAAACTTAACGCCAGAATCATCATCGGTGATTGTTGTAAGATGCTGTCTTTACTGTTGCTAAATTGTGGGACATGTTTGATAATAAAATGTAGAAAGTACAAATCCGCGTGAGAGACGCTGTTCCCCAAGCTGAAATGTGTGTGTGTGTGTGTGTGTGTGTGTGTGTGTGTGTGTGTGCGTGCTTGCGCGGCGCGCTCGAAAACAGACAGGCAAATTACAGTTTGAGCTTCGGGTGCGTCCAAACAATTAAATACACACAAAATATGTAAAAATGGCCGGCTACGAGAGTATTCACTTAAACATAGTTTATGTCTTAAGTGGGCGAGAACAGTTGTGAGAAAATCCGAGGATGTGTGTCAATATATTGTCTTAAAGTGACAGACTGGCGCTTCATCAATGTTAATCAAAGAACAAAATGTGAGAGAAAATCACTCACGAGCTCTTAATCTGGAATAACGGTATAGCTTTAATAAGCATTAAATCTATCAATACATACAGTGAAAACTATGCAGTGTTCTTTACATTTGATTACTTTTTTAGATTGTCTTTTGTAACTATTACTTACCTAAACATTAATATTAGTAGACCTTCATGGAAAAATGAAGCACTGTTTATTTCATTTCATTTGTATATTTGTTTTATTATATTTGTCAGTTTTTTTTAACTTTGTTTCTTTGTTCATGTTCTTACTGAATCTTATCTTATGTATATAAAACACTAAAAATGCATGCACACTGGTGCATTTACAAATTGATGTTTTATATTCATTTAATTAATATTTTTTTTACATTTCAGAATATATAAGCAATGTTAATTCAGCTCCTAATCTGTCATTTAATATAATATATATATATTCAAAAAAGTACTGATAAGAATACCGTTAAAGTACCGGATCGATAAGCGGTATCGGTAAGAGTAGTAATACCGTTAAAACCTTAACGATACCATCCCTATTCTCAGTAACATCATAGTGACAGAGCAGGTTCTGTGCTTATAAAGTGATGACAGATGACGCAATGTATCATTTGCACGTGCTTTTGAGTCTTGCTCATTTAAAGTGAAAAAGAACTCACTCGCACGCTCTCTATTGACCGTTTTCTGTGAGCCCACAGATCGCGATAAAAGAGTGACAGCTTTTCAAGATTATTAAGTGAGTTTGCAAATGTGATATTGATTTAATACAACAGTTCCATAAAGAAGAAGTTAGTATTAAGTGACTTACTAGGGCTGTCAAAATGGCGCTGAAAAAACTAAATTAGAATTTTGTACCTAAATATTATCAAAATTCGAATTTAAAAGACAATTTCAGTTAGAGGAAAAAAAGCTTTTGGCTTCTCTCCTGAGGCCACAAGAGGGCGCATCGAGCAAAAAAATTTTACTAATCCACGGTTCTTCAAAGCATAAAATAACAGGACAATCTTTTGAAAAATGTGCATTAATGTTTAAAATAATGTTTAACCATATATAATTATTAATTAAATTGCTTAAACAATTAGAAACAAAAATGCATCATGTATATGCACAGTTTAATACAAAGCATGGAAATAATTTATTAGTTCTTATTTTATTATTTACTTGTCTTTTTTATTTATAATAAATTAAATTCTGAGTGCACGTGATTCTTGGGTGGGGAGGGGGCGTGGCCC
The DNA here is from genome assembly GCA_027422415.1 of Schizothorax lantsangensis. Classification (NCBI taxonomy): domain Eukaryota; kingdom Metazoa; phylum Chordata; class Actinopteri; order Cypriniformes; family Cyprinidae; genus Schizothorax; species Schizothorax lantsangensis. Next base: position 87,970 of record JAPDDO010000383.1, on the reverse strand, counting down.
ATGGGAAATAGTCCTGCCACCACAGCTGGAAAAAATCCTAGAGGAAACACTGTCTATTGTAAAAAAGGCCCAGCAGAGGTTGTACTTCCTTCGCCAGCTGAGGAAGTTCAACCTGCCACAGGAGCTGCTGAAACAGTTCTACTCTGCCATCATTGAATCTGTCCTCTGCACTTCATTAACTGTCTGGTTTAGCTCAGCTACCAAATCTGACCTCAGAAGACTACAGAGGGTAGTCCGGACTGCTGAGCGAATCATTGGTACAACCCTCCCCACTCTCCAAGAACTATACTTATCCAGAGTGAGCAAAAGGGCTGGTAAAATCACTCTGGACCCCTCACGTCCAGCACCTCCCCTCTTTGAACTGTTACCGTCTGGTCGACACTACAGAGCTCTGAGCACCAGAACGACCAGACAGAGGAACAGTTTCTTCCCTCAGGCAATCCATCTCATGAACACTTGACAATAAACATTAAACACACAACACTATCACACTTTTAATTTTTTATTTTAACACATACTTGTTACATTTCAAGTTTACACCTAACATAACTGTACATACTGAATTGTCATTTTGTATATTGTGTTTGTGCTATTTTGCATATTGTCCATTTTGTATATTTGTCCATTATTTTTCTTATTATCTGTGTCCTGTCCTGTCGCTGTCATTCTGTCGCACTGTGGAGCTACTGTCACTAAAACAAATTCCTCTTATGTGCAAACAAACCTGGCAATAAAGCTAATTCTGATTATATTTTTAAAAATTCATTTTTATATTGAACCAACATCATACCAAGTCAATGCTCTCTCAGTGATCAATAAAACTGTCAGTCAAGCAGATAGACAGGCATAATAGTAGTTCAGTTTAATTGTTTATTCTACAACTGTTCCAAACCAATTTGGCAACAAAAGTCAGTATCATGTACAGGGCCGGATTTACCTCAAATTGTGACATAGGCAAAATACATTTTTGCTTTAGGCCGGAAACCTCGTATTGGTAGTTGGTATTGTGGCTTTATTGCATACAGATACATTTATATAAATGGTAACACTTCACAGTAAGGTTCATTAATTAACATTAGTTAACTAATGTAGTTAACATGAACTAAGAATGAACAATACTTCTGCAGCATTTATTAACTTAATGTTAATTTCAACATTTACTAATGCATTATTAAAATCAAAAATTGTGTTTTTGTTAACATCAGTTAATGCACTGTGAACTAACGTGTTGTGAACTGCCAATGAACAACTGTATTTTCATTAACTGACATTAGATTAAAAAATACTGTAGCCTAATAAATGTATTGTTCATTGTTCGCTCATGTTAGTTAATACATTAATGAAATCTTATTGTATAGTGCAAGGGTAGGCAACCTTTTCGGCATGACGTGCCATTTTTATTTTTTCTGGTTAACCACTGTGCCAATAACACCCCCCAACCCACCCCCACCCCCCAACCCACCATTCACTCTGTGCAAAAAGTAACATTCAGAAGCTCATAAACTTCTTGTCGGTGCTGCCACGTGACTTTTATTAATGATACTGAATTGTTACATTTTATTTCTCAGCAACGAGGGGTAAAATCGCTGTTTTAAGTAACTAAACTCAGCTTCATTGTTTGTAGAGAGTGACACGCAGACGATTCTCACATCTCTCTCTCTCTCAAAATGGCCATATTTGAGAAAAAAAAAATCAAGATTTGCATCACTGGATATAGCTGTCGGTCATTTAACATTTCTATCGATAAAACAGTTGACTAATATTAAATGATTTGCAGCTTCATCTTACCTCGCTCTCTTTCAACGTTAAACTGACGCTTCGCGCTCAGCGTATGTGAATGGTAAACCAACCCGCCTACTTTGATTTGATTGGCCATCTCAGTCATTTTGACACTGACGAGCATTGTTACAGACCGCTGAGGATTTAATCTGAAGCGCCTAGTATGTGCAACGGTCACGCGCACATCCGTAGACTAGCACAAGTTACTTCTCACACTTTAATAGTATTTATAGCTCCTAACAGGCTGTGTGACTATGAGAAGTTATTACATCAAAATGTACGTCAGTATGCAGTTTTCCCTATTTATTTTTTTCTGTTATTTGGCCAAAATATAATATTATAAAAGATTCAGCGCTTCGCACAAGCTATTTGGCTGTGACTCGGCAACAAATGAAAGACTAAGACAACAACAACAACAACAAAAAACATTAGCCTTTATAAATATAGTGTTTCTTGAATAAAGAAAATGCTGTACTTATTCAATCAACAGTTCTTTATTTACCTTCAGACTGCAAACAAGCTGAGATGCTCCAAACTGCGCTCCGCACTTGGTTCACGAGAGAGGCGGGAGGAATAATGAGGTTTGACTGACAGTTTGAGGAGCCAATGGCATTACAAGCTTTAGTAGCAGTGGCATCACTTACTGATCCAGGATCAGTGATCCTATACGTTATATTTCTGATTTGACCTTGAGTTTCAGAAATGCTTTGGAAAATGTAACGTTAGCTTTTGCTGTCGCTACCACGCTACTTGATCAAAAATAGAGCTTTGCTACAGAAAAGCTATTTGATTAAGAAAGCAGCGACGCTACCACCACGCTACTGAGAAATGTAGTTAAACTAGTAGCGTCACTACTAGTAGCGTCACTACTTGTAGCGACGCTACTGCCCAACACTGGTCATATTGTAGATTATCCAATAAAGTGTTTGTTGAACAAGCTGACAGAAGTCGATCCATTTCTTTGTTGGAAACGTTTTAATGATGAAGTGTAATTGTTGTCATTGTAAAATATTAATTTTTCCATGGCCACGGAGGAGAATCAGAGATTGTGGGTCACATTCAGCAGACAGACACAAGCACACTGTCCCCTGGTTTCACAGACAAGGCTTAAGCCTAGTCCTAGACTAAAATGTAGCCTAAATCTGAGCTGTTTCAACTGAAAGAAACTTGCACTGACTGATCTTACAATATATCAGTGCTTTTGTTTTGTCTCAAGATGCACACCAGTAATGCTTTTATTTTTCTAAGCAAATTTATAAAAACTACTTAAATGTCCTAATTGAACTACGGCCTAATCCTGGTTTAGTCTAAGCCCTGTCTGTGAAACGGGCCTGTATGTTTATATTTATTTCAACAAATGACAACTAAAATTGAATCCCTGGAAGGTTGAACAGTTTTGTAGCATTTTAAAATGCTGGTTTAATGTAGTAAGACAGTGATGCTAAAACACATGCAGATGAGGCCAGAATATTAACTTTAATTACACATTAAGTGTTTTCCTCCCTTTAGAAAATCATATTGAAGAAAACGCTTATGCATTAAAACAGTACTTAAAGTTCATATTTTGGGTTCATCAGTTTTTCTGCAGATACTATGCTTTATTAGTAAGGATGTGTACAGAATTTGATCTTTTAATATCACTGTCGCTGTACATTAAGCATTCTTTATATGAGAGAAAAACACTTAACGTGTAAATAAACACATTTTGGGTTTATCTGCACATAGTATATCCTTTACAATTTTTGTCTTTATCACTGTCTTGGTACATTAAGCGTTATTTGTGTTATGCGTTTCAATGTCCCTGTTCAAGTTCGCTAATTCGCAAGCTGAGTGAGAGTCATACTCGAGAAAGTGATGTTAATTATTAAACCAAACAAAATCAAAACTTTGCAGCAATACGATTCTTTTATTGAGTGACAGGCAGTGGGTTTAATCGGTGACATTATTAATAGATTTACTATCCTTTTTACTTCTCGTAATCTCTGCGACCTGCTCCCCTGGGGTTTTTACAGAGAAAAGGTGAAAAAATTCACTGCATTGTCTCTCAGAACGAGTACCGAAGTTACTTTTGCAATTCTCGAGCAGCATAAATGACAAACAGTGGTGACATTTTCCACAATCACAACAGAAAATCAAAATACTGCCCTAAACTCAACAGAGGAACGGCAGCGTGATTCTCCCAGTATGGCGGATAAACAAAGCAGTTTCCCAGAAAACTCTACAGCTTCACATTCTCTATAGCACCAGATCACAACAGAAGTCATTTAAAGTTACCTTTGCTATAGAACATTGCTCTGTTATTAAACAAACTAAATAGTCTTATGTTATTTATCTTATTTGCACGACAGCATGTCATTTCTCTCTCTACATGGCATGGCAGAGATCCGCCCCGATATTCCTATATAGCTACATTATTACCTGAAGGTACTTGATGGCTCATGTCAAAATTATAATTCCACAATATGCAAAATGCAAGATTTAAAGCTTTGTAAGCCTAATGTAACATTACCACAAACAGTCATTAAAGATGAATGAAGAATAAACACCAACCTTCTTGATCCTCTGTTTTATTCTGCAGGGTTCTGGTTCCTCTTGATTTATTCTACTGGATTCTGGTTCCTCTTGATTTATTCTACCAGGTTCTGGTTCCTCCTGTTTTATTAGTGTTCTGGTTCCTCTTGAACCGGGTTCTGGTTCCTCCTGTGTTCTGGTTCCTCTTGATTTACCGGGTTCTGGTTTCTACCGGGTTCTGGTTCCTCCTGTTTTAGTGTTCTGGTTTCTGCAGGGTTCTGGTTCCTCCTGTTTTATTCTCTTGATTTATTCACCGGGTTCTGGGTTTCTGGTTCCTCTTGATTTATTCTACCGGGTTCTGCTTCCTCGTGTTTTATTATGAAGTGTTCTGGTTCCTCTTGATTTATTCTACCGGGTTCTGGTTCCTCCTGTTTTATTCTCCAGGTTTCTGGTTCCTCTTGATTTATTCTACCGGGTTCTGGTTCCTCCTGTTTTATTCTCCAGGTTTCTGGTTCCTCTTGATTTATTCTACCGGGTTCTGGTTCCTCCTGTTTTAGGTTTCTGGTTTCTGCAGGGTTCTGGTTCCTCGTGTTTTATTCTGCAGGGTTCTGGTTCCTCTTGTTTTATTCTGCACGTTTCTGGTTCTTCTTGTTTTATTCTGCAGGTTTCTGGTTCCTCGTGTTTTATTCTGCAGGGTTCTGGTTCCTCCTGTTTTATTATGAAGTGTTCTGGTTCCTCTTGATTTATTCTACCGGGTTCGGGTTCTGGTTCCTCGTGTTTTATTCTGCAGGTTTCTGGTTCACTCGTGTTCTCCTCTTTAACAAACACCATCTTCACAGCAGCAGATCTCAGTTCAGATGATACTCCTCCAGATATTCCTGCTTGCTTCAAAAAACTTAGTCATGACTGTGAGGATGGGAATATTACAGGTTTACTGACCTGATTCAAAACCTGTAATTCTCTGTTTACAGAAACAACATTTCTAGCCGTTTGTATTGAGCCAGCATCAGGACAAAACAACAGAGAGACGCAGTGAAACTGAACTTCTTCCTCTGAGGTTTAATGGTGTTTGGAAAACAAACGTGTGTGTTTTAGCGCCACCCGCTGGACTGGAGTGAAGCAGCGAGAGGAGGGAATTATTTTAAGACGATCTGCACAAATAAATGAAAAGGACTTTAAATTATAGACTCGCATGGTATTTTATCAGCATCAACAGTATTCGTGTGTGAGGATTAGAGGAGAAAAAGTGAATTATTACTAAAAAGTGTCAATGAAAATCACACAACAGTTGCAGCATGTAAAGATGGAATTAAGATCAATGAAAACACGTGACAATGACAAGAGTAACCTAATAATGATAATAATAATAATAATAATAACTAAATGCAAGCACCACATGTCGGCCAGATTACAGGTCTGAGGGGATTTTGGGGCCCTGGAGAAGTTTTACATGCCCTGACATTTGTGTTTTTCAGTATCTTATTCAGCATCTTTTTTCAGTAATGGCTAAAGTTTAATCAGCACAAACTGGGCTACAATAATATGTGAGCATAGTTTTACTTAAGTACATGTTTCAAGTATCTGTACTTTACTGGAGTAAGTAAATAATAAGTTTTTATACTGTAAACAAGAATCGTATATCCAGCGAGGTTGGAGGCAGCGATGCCGGCGGCACTTTTTGCGTCAGGTAGAATAGATCAGTGTTAATTGTTAATCATCAATGACAAATTATATAAATTACGGTTCCTAAAAAAATTGCTGAGATTCTCTCGGTACCGTATCTGCTTGGTTTGCTTCTGTTTCTCCAGTATGACGATTTAATCAGTCTTTATTATATGGCTCTGTTCACTTTCAGTTAATTGCTCAATGCAACGATACCTTCAAAATGGCGCCTCGGTGATGTCACATATAATAAACACACGTGACTGACAAAGACCGATAGGCTACTACAACAGGGCGTCGCTGAAAATGAGTCTGAGTTTGTTTACAGAATGTTGTTGTCACTGCTGCAAACTCCCATATAAATAATTATTTAAAAAATATAATTTCCCTGCAGCTAGTGGGACCCCTTCCTAGTGTAAGCCCGTTGAAGCCTGTGCATTAATGCGCCCCTGATTACAATAAATACTATGGTAGGTATCTCAGCCACATTGATAGATTAATAAACACACAGTGAACAGAATGTATGTTTATGCTGAAATATAACTGAATAATGGTATTATGTGTCATGATGTGTACTGAGCTGCCTTCTGCGTTTCTAGGTTTCCTGCTTCAGAATCTCTATTAAGAGAACATTTTCTATTTAAACAAGTACATTGTACTTAAAATTTTTCTTTCTTTTTGAAGTACAAACACACCTAATATAAAGTGGGACCTTGTTTTGTAATATAGTACTAAAACTACTGTATAAGACACAAGACATTTGAAGTGTCTTCAAATATAACTTGTAAAAATATATGATGTTTGAGAGTGTAGAGAAACTTATCAGAGTTTCAACCCTTAAACATAAGTGTTTTTACGGCTTATGGCTATAATTTTTTATCATTTATCATCGATCAGTTTATGGCTTTAAACTTGAAAAAGTGACCCAAATAATGTCAATAATTCTTGAAAGATTATGAAGATGTAATGAAAACAAATCTCACCAAGCATAATTTTTTTTTGAACCTATTTTCATGTATTTTTTTAGACTCAAACTTAATATGTCCACATTTTTGAAATGAGAAAAACACTAACTTTTTTGCATTTCAATTCTGACACAAGAATGTACTATATGAACTCATACACTCATTTATTTATTTTTATCACATTTGTATTTTAATCTAATTTATACCTGGTATGAAATAGTTTCTTCACCTAAACATTACAGACATACATTGTTTTTTCAACAATAGATTACACTCTCAATTTCTGTCAACTCTTTCATTATATTTGTATTATGTTCTATGTACATTTCTATGCATTAGACAGCAGTGTGTGAGAAGGACTTTTATGTTGCTATGGTGATGTGACGTCATGAGGATGCGCCGCGCTTCTGCATCTGTTGTGATTCGACTGAAGAAAGGTTTGTGTTAAACATGTAACGTGTAGAAACGGTTCAACTTCAAAGTTTTACGTGCGATACATTAACTTTTTTATATAACGATAAATTAACTGTTTATTATTTACTGTAACGTATGGTTTATTTAAGGTTATTTGTGTGAGTAAAGCGCATCCACACACGAGTAACTCAAAAGGCGAGTCTCGGTTCACTCCGAATATCGTGAATCAGTTTATCATGAACATGTATTGAGTCGCTGGAGAAACCGAGCTGTTTAGACTCCGAGTCAATTGAATCAAGTGATTCTCAAAATGACTCGCAGACGTCACAGGCTGGTCAAAACCGTTTAATTCGACACAAACGTGTTTAATGAAAACTTAAACCAAGAGAAAATATTTTCATTGAACTGCAGTCTATTAAATGTGATCAGCAAATCATTAGATAACTAATATACATCCTAAATGTGAACTTTCATTATAAGGTGTGTTATTTTATGAATGTTTTGAGTGTGTAATCAGGTGATTTTAGTCCATTAACTCTCACTCCCTCACTAGTGTGCTGACTACTGGACTAGAGCTGATTGAGACGCACCCAGAAATTTAGTTTGGGTTTATTTCTCTCATCTTAAACAGAACTGAGTGTCCAGAAAACTCCTGCTGAAGCGACTGAGATGCAGTGACACACTTATAAAGATGGCGTTTATTAAAGAGGAGAGTGAAGACTTCAGGATTGAAGAAGTATTCAGTCTGAAACAAGATACTGGGGAACAAACAGGTCAGTTTTCATTCTCAAAGCTGAACTCACTAATTTGACCCGTATTCAGATATCCAGCTCTACAGAAATGAAAGATAATTTAGAAGAATGTCATATAAGTGTCCTAATTGAAGTGGTTTTAGTTGACATGGAGCGGACAGACATGTTGAGATCACATGACCAGACAAACACTAATGCTGGCTTCATGTGAACCTGAGAAGATCCTTCCCTCATGTTGGTCATTCGTTATTATGACGCAGCCTGATTATATCGGATAGCCTTAAACAACAGCTTAAAAACGAGCCTCACCTGTGGTAAGTTTAACTGGGCACCAGAGTGTCGAAAAAGCCTATAAATATAACCAATAAACAACAGCATACCTTGCGACGAACAATTTACTGAAAATTAGCCTTAACATTGCAGATAGCATGTTTGCCAATAAGCTTTAGGCAATGAGAATAAAAGAAACTTTGCTTAGATTCAAGAAGACATCCAGATGAATAAAGGGTGAAATGGCCAGCAGACGTGGATGCTCAATCTCTTTCTTGGTATCTTTTTCCAGCAGGGAAAGCAGATCTTGTGTAAACCGTTGTTAATGCAGTCACGTTAGCACAACATCAGTGATAGTTGCGGGCAAAGAGTCTGTGTCAATAATATATCGTTGCGAGTCACGCGGTGAATTCACGTTCAAGTTCACAACTTGGAACTAGTAATAAACTGTGTGGGAACGAATCCCGTTGCAAGGCTCATGATTGAATGCTTCCTGTAGAGACTGAATTTGCCGTCTAGTTTGCTCCTGTCCTGAGCAAGCAAACGCGAGCAGTTGGAGCATCGTTGCGAGCAGTTTAAGCATACTTACCGGGCTGTAATGCCACGTATATATATCCCTGGTCTAATAGAAGAATGGTAGTGTTTGGAGCGATTTGTCAGCTGACTGCAGCACTATGCCTACGTGGCCTGACTGAACTATCGCTGCGCTCGATTTGTTTGACTCCTGGAGTCAAGGTATGCATTCACCTTGAGAACTTCATCTTTGTTTCCAAATGCAATGACTTCAGTTTTCTCCTTGTTTAACTGAAGAAAGTTCTGGCACATCCAACTGTTAATTTCATCAATGCATTGGCAGAGGGAGTCAATGAGGCTGTAGTCATTTGGAGATAAGGCTAGGTAAATCTGGGTGTCATTTGCATAGCTGTGATAGTCAAATAATGAGAAAGAACCAAATTGCCTAAGTGGGAGCATATACAGGCTAAACAAGAGCGGTTCAAGAATTGAGCCTTGTGGGACTCCGCATGTCAAGGAAGTCCACTTAGACTTATACTCTTCTATACTCACATAATAACCTCTCCCTTCTAAGTATTAGGGGTGATCCGATTGATCGGTTACCGATCACTATCGGCCGATAATTGCTTGGGGATGTTTGATCGGCGCTCTCTGAAAAGGCAGATCTCATAAACCGATCTCAAACAGATGACGCACCTGCCGAGACGTTTGGCACGACATGCAGCGGCACTGTCCGGCGCGGGTGAAATAATTATAATGCTGTACAATTCATATTTCTTCATTAAATAACTTGTATATAAAAAGTAATTAAAAAAAATTCTGAGACATAACTTCACAAACAGCGTGAGTGAATCACGGCACGCTCTCTCTCTCTCTCTCTAAAAATGCGCAAATGGCTTCAAATCAAATCGCGTCTGCACTATAAGCGAGCTGCACAGGTAACACAGGAATTGTCACTTGCACAATCGAGGCAGTGTCGCATCGTCACTAAAGTTTATAAATTGCAGCGTAGAGCATTCATACTGCACACGGTTGCGGTCCGACAGTGCGTTCCAGGAGTGGCGCGTCTGCAGCACTCGTTTCCGCTGCATGCGCTGAATTAAAGTAACAGCGCATTGTTCTTTATGAACCACAGGATTGCTTGTAAAAGATTTAAATGCCAAAGAAAAGGCAGTAGAGCTGACTTACTGTCAATGGTAAGTTTTAATTTAGAATGTTTGTGATAATGTAAGAAAAGTAGTTTAAATGTTTTGTCACTTGCTTGTGCAACTTAATAGATCAATCTAGAAGTAGGCCTAAATGCAAAAGTAAAAAGCATTGAATAATGTGTTTCTTATATTTATTGCGTTTAAACACGTCTATGAAAGATTGTATTACTGTACTGTGTAAAAAGAATCACAATGCTGAAAAAGCATTTTAAGTAACAATGTTTGGATTTGAAATCAAAATAATGGATAAATGTTGTGTTTGTAGTAAACAGCCATGGATCAGGAGCAGACACCCATGTGAAAGCACAGTCAGTGCTGCTTCTGCACCGCTTGCGTACCTCATATGGACTGCATACGTACTGCAAACGGAGTATGTGTGAACCTGATGTAAAAGGCCCATCTCACATACAACTCATGAAATCAGGCTTGTGCTGTGTGTAAGCTACAGGTGCATCTCAATAAATTAGAATGTCGTGAAAAAGTTCATTTTTTCTTGGAACTTATTTCAAAAAGTGAAACTTTCATATATTTTAGATTCATTACATGTAAAGTAAAACATTTAAAAAATATATATATAATTTTGAGGATTAGAGCTTACAGCTCATGAAAGTCAAAAATCAGTATCTCAGAATATTAGAATATTTACATTTGAGTTTCAATTAATGACCATCCCTACAATATAAATTCTGGGTATCTCTTGTTCTTTGAAACCACAATCATGGGGAAGACTGCTGACTTGGCAATGGTCCAGAAGACGAACATTGACACCCTCCATAAAGAGGGTAGGTCACAGAGGGTCATTACTGAAAGGTGTGGCTGTTTACAGAGTGCTGTATCTTCCGTCAATACAATCAACGTGGCCTGCACTATCACTATCAGGGAGAGCGAGAGGGGGAGTTTTCAGGAGTGATGATATTACTGCGCCGAGGTCGAAGTGCTGCGACGTGCTCTTCCGCCACACATTATAGTTATCATTGTTTATCCGCTTAGAAAATCGCCATGTTTTATTTTGTGTCACCATACTTACTCGTGTAAATACTCATGCAACCGTCTTTAAATAGGGAAAACATGGAAGTGTTTGGTGGCTTCTAAATTCATCCCAGTTTGGATCCTATGGAATGAATGGTGCTAAGCTAAACGCTAGCATAGTGGTGCCGCGCGCTAGAGCGATTAAGTGCACGGACTGATACTGGAGAGGTACATATCAACTCATCTAAGTTGAGGGAAGAACATATTGGAATATGGAAAAACGTTGGCGTTTTCCTTTAAGTTTGTTGCATTTGCCGTGAATTCAGTAATATCTATCGTTTCTGTCCTGTGTTATTTATTCATTTATTTACTCCAATTGAAGACCCTATGACCCATCACCCCAAACTTTATTTTTACGATTGAAACTCATACCCCCCCCCCCCCCCCCCCCCAATTTTGAGGGGGCCCCATAGCAAATTTAGTGCACAGGGCCCAGAATTCCTAGCGACGGCCCTGTATACAGTATATCCAAAATAATCGATATTGAATTGAATCGCAAGCTTGTGAATGAGAATCGAATCAAATTGTGAAATTTGTGTCAAAACCCAGCCCTAAACATGAGAGCATATTTGATGACTTTAAATGTGGGAAAGAGAGAGAGACAGAGCGAGGGGAACTGGGGAGCGAGGTAAGGGTGATCTTTTTTTAAATTCATGAACATCAGTTACTTATTCAGAAATGGGAGTGAAGAGTTCAGAAGAGCCAGGGGGTAATGTCTTTATCACTGTATAGCTCTCTGATTGGTTACTTGTATGTTTCGACCCAAGGTGTCGAAATGCAAGAAATTCTGGAATGTTTTATCCAGGCCAGGCGTGACCAGTTTGAGTTTAGCCCGCTTTAGCCTTGGAGTCATTGTTATGCTTCCCTTGAGCATTGATGCTTGAGGAGGTATAAATTGAGTCGTTCCTCTATCAGCACGGCGTGATTGAACTGTGTTCCCATAGCGTCTTTAGACAAGACGCAGTAAGAAGTGGAGTATCGAAAGGTCGTAACCTCGGTTCCCTGAGATACGGAACGAGTACTGTGTACTTGCCGTGCTGGATAGCTGCAGGACTCAGTCGTCGCTTCAGTCGAAGAAACCTGAATTCCTATGGCGAAACGGCCGCTTATATAGCCAGATGGCTCCGACCATTCTGGCGGGCTCCGTCGCCATAGGCTCGTGCAGCTCCGCTGCCGAGCCATTGGTTCGTTTTTAACACACTGCACAAACCAATGGCCGTGCAGTTTCACTGCGTGATTGGATAAGGCTTCAGTCAGAAGGAAAAAAGGCTTTTCTCATAGCGTCTTTAGACAAGACGCAGTACTCGTTCCGTATCTCAGGGAACCGAGGTTACGACAGTAACCGAGTACATTCTCTGCTTTCATGTCATGTTTGTGGCTGCCAAGTTTCAGCTGTAGAAGCACGCAACATCCGGTAATTTGCGTGCTTCTACATGTTTGATATTTACGATTTGAGTTCGGCGACGCTCCGTCTTAATTGGGAGCAGATAAATAATCGTAATGACACCACACAATAGAGGAGTTTTTGGACAAAAAATCGCTTGTGGCAAGCCGTGAATCGGGCCACGGGGGGGGTGCAAATTGGCTTAAAATCGGCCTTAAAATCCTCTAGTGTGCAGCCAGCTTAAGACAGTTAGCAACTCCGTTTGTGAGCAAGGGGGGCGGGACTTACCGATAATAGAGAGAAGCGCAAGCAAACTGGTCAGCAAACAAGCTCAGAACAGGTTTACTTGGAAACCAATGTTGATCTCGCGATACGGTTACTGCACAGTGCTGCGAGATCCAGTGATAATCATTTGAACTTGCCACAGACTGATTAAGGTTTCAGTGAGTAGCTGCTTGTGAGAAGCATTCAAATTCTGCACAGAATTCTGTTATGAACAGATCAAACAGCACTGACGCAGAAACCCAGAAGCAGTAACACTAAATGTAACCATGGTGTTTTGGCAGAAATAGTCCAATGTAATTTCAGGGTTTGTACAACCTTTTTGAGAGACAAATTCAAGAACTTTTCAATGACTTTCAAGTATTCCACAAATGATCCAATTGGACAAAACACAATGTATATCAAAATATAGTTTTGTGGTTAAAAAGCACTTGTGTAAAATTTAAAAATACATCAAATTACCACAATAACCAGTAGATGGCAGCACAGGAGCACTTATGGGCTTATTTGTCATTCATTTCTACTTGCTTTATATTTTAAAATTATAAAATAACTATTATAAAACATCAGATCATCAAGAAATAAAATTCTGTCAAAGTTTTGCACTATTTTTGTGTATGTAGTAAGAAAAGTTACAAATCACCAAACTTTTCTTCACTTTGCATCTGAATCAATTAAAATCACTGAAGTTGTCGGTCAGTTCTATATAATACTATAGAAGAAAAATGGTACATTTAGTAAGAGTAGAATATATTAATTTTGTTTATGAAAATCAGATTTTGCATGTTACTGATGTTACTAAAAGTAAATTTTGTATGCTTCCCAACTCAAGCTCAGTGCTTTACTGTCAAATGTGTATTACCAAGAATGTTATATTATTCGTAACTGCACTTATTAATGCAAAGCCTTAGTAATTTTATGATTAAATTATCTTTATTTTTGATACCCCACACACCCAGCGCTACCAAACCTGCTTCTGGCGCCACCATCTGTAAAAGTGGCGCTGCTCTCAAATGTTAGTTTAGAGCCCTGCACTGTTACATCAGGGTTCACTTTTATGTTGACATTTCACCATTTTTACTTTTATTTCAGAGTTGATTGAAGAAAAAGAGAAGAATCAAGTGAAGTTGAGGAGAAAAATCATGTCAAAACTGAAGAAAAACCTTTGAGTTGCCCTCGAACTAAACTGAAAGATTTAAAGAAAAGAGCCAAGAAATCTTTCATCTGCACTCAGTGTGGAAAGAGTGTCTCAAGCAAACCAAGTCTTGAGTGTCACATGAGAGTTCATACTGGAGAGAAACCATTCACTTGTGATCAGTGTGGGAAGAGTTTCACACAATCATCAAACCTTAAGAAACACATGAACATCCACTCTGAAGAGAAGCTGCACGCATGTGATCAATGTGGTAAAATGTTTTTATGGGCTTCAGTTCTGAAGAAACACTTGAAAGTTCATGCAAAGGAGAAGCCACATTCATGTAATTTGTGTGGTAACAGTTTTGTGCATCTACAAAATTTGAAAGTATGTCAGAAAATGCACACTGCTGTGGGAGAGTACATGTGCTTTGAGTGTGAAAAGACTTTTACTACAGCAACGTGTAAAAAACTGCATGAGAGGATCCACACTGGAGAAAAACCTTATAAGTGTCCACAATGCAATAAGAGATTCAGTCATTCAGGAGACTTAAAAAGACATGAGAGGATCCACACTGGAGTGAAACCTTATAAGTGTTCACACTGTGACAAGAAATTCAGTCATTCAACAAATCTGAAAAAACATGAGAGGATCCACACTGGAGAGAAACCTTATAAGTGTCCACAATGCAATAAGAGATTCGGTGATTCAGGAGACATAAAAAGACATGAGAGGATCCACACTGGAGAAAAACCTTATAAGTGTCCACAATGCAATAAGAGATTCAGTCATTCAGGAGACATAAAAAGACATGAGAGGATCCACACTGGAGTGAAACCTTATAAGTGTTCACACTGTGACAAGAGATTCAGTCATTCAACAAATCTGAAAAAACATGAGAGGATCCACACTGGAGAATAACCGTCTCCCTGCACTGCACGTGGGAAGCGTTTCATTCAATCTACACAGTCATACAAAAAAACAATCAGTGAGGCCCGTACACACAGAGACAAATTTAGCTGTATACGTCAAAATTTTGTATCGTATCGGCGTTTCGTCCAGATGGATCTGGCGTTTTGGGAGCCTGAAACAGTTGTTTTCAGATTTATCCACTCCGGGACCCTGTGTTTCGTGTGTACAACCAATCCGTATATTTTGTGAAACAATGATGTCATCACCCCACGTCTTTACCCCAGTCAAAAATTTCAGAGTAATAATGTTTTGAATGTGTAGGTTTCATAAATTTAGACCGTTTTGAGCAGTCGTGTTCAAAGAAATTTAATGAAATCCATTGAAGTCAATACTGGTAATTCTAAAATATTGATAAAATATGCATCAAACTGTTTTTTTGCTGTAGTTCTTGTACAAGATTTAAATTTGAAAGAATTTCACAATTTTTTAATTAATAAAAAGTGGTTAAATGTTGTAATAACACTGTAAAACCTGTTAACATTAAAAATGTGCACATTCTCTCAATAGAGACGTTACTCATTAATAAATAAACTGAAGTCAAAATTATTTTGTAATTCACTTATTATTGTAAATCCCATTTTTTCATCTTTGACCTAGACTAGAGGAATGCTGGTGCTTAAATATGCTGCAGTTCAAAACTTCAATATTTTTTTTAAAAATATGTCATGAACATTTTAAACCTTGTACATGTGCAAATCTGCAAAAAAAAATAAATAAAAAAAAAATAGGACTTTCTATTTGCTTTTAAACTGTAAACACTTTTCACTTAGCTGTTTTTCTTATTTTTCAAGTTCTACATTTTCTCCTTAGCTCCATGTCGCAGTAAGTTTTGGGAGTTCATTTTTATTATTCATTTTCTCCTATCCTGAAAAGTCTGTCTTGCAGAGATTTAATAAAAATGAGCTCCTAAAATGAGCTCCAGATTCTGGAAGATAAATTCTTCAAACAGTGGTACCAGAGGACGTGATGCTGGTCCTTAAAGAGTCACTCTCAACTTATCTGTCCATAAAGCCTATAAAAAAAAATAGTCTTCATGTATTTCACAACACTTCAGCATGTTATTCTTATTAAGTGAGGGTCATTTTTTTAGGATTTTTTACCCAAGCAAAGTCTCTGAGAACCTTGTAATTCTGGAGACTCCAGGTAGGTTGCAGTTCTGGAAAATGATGGCGCTGGAGCCTTATGGCTCGTATCCACTGAGCGGTACGTGCGCAAACACAAAAAAATATAACTGTGTATTTTATCATTTTATATTTTCACACAGACAATAGCCGTTTCTCAATATGCGTTCTGTTCTTGTGGACTTGTGAAATGTCATTGCCCAAAAACCCGCGTAATTTTCAAAATATTGCTGTTATTCTGTCATGAAATGTAGTTTTACGAGTTTTTCAGGCGAGAATGTAGTTGTTTAAAACTCAAATCTGCGGTTTATTTATAAAGACAGAGCCTATTTGAAAATTTGCTATGCCGATTTCGGAGCTCCAGGTGATCACCGGGCGCTCTGTGCTCATGTATCCGCCTCGAGCATCCTTAGCTCGGCTAGTCCTTCCGACATTTGCTGCTGGCTCTGATGTCTCTGTAGTGATTAAACATGAGATACGTTTGACTGAATTGTTTGCTTTTGTCTTTATTTCCTCTTATATAATCCTCTTATACTTTGTACTTATACTTTTATAATGGCTATTATTACATAAAAGAGGCGGAGTTGTGCTTATTGTCGCGCTTTATTGTTGATCACTACTTTCCGGCATACACCACGCCTATAAAGTAAAGGGTACTGTTGGCAGTGGAAACGCAAGCTGGATCAGGGTGTTCGGTCCCGAACCGTACCGTACTGTACTGTACTGACCCGTACTGCTCATGGTTCCTGATGGTTTACACCTAATTCTTCACATTGATTCTTAATTATTTTGCAGTTAACATGGGTCTTTTCTTCTCCACCTGTTTTTTTTTTTTAACCCTGCTGACCCAATGAGCATTTTGCTGACCAATGGTCATGCCTTAACTTGGCAATTTCTGTATTGCATTAGTTTTGAATATTTCTCATGGGGATTTAGTAATTTTTGACTTTTCAGTTAAATCTCTTTTTTGGCTCATTTCATCTGTAAAAGAAAACCTGCCTAATAATTCTGCACACCTGAATATAAGGAGTTTTTCACTTCCAGCCTTCATGGACAATTATATATCACTTATAAATTATTAAATACAAAATTAATAGTAGTTATTAAGATAGATGTGGTTTGGAATTAGTAAAATGTACTTGGAAAAAAATATGATCAGAATATCAACGTGCCTAATAATTATTCACGCACTGTAAAGATGTGCTCACTTTACACAGGGTGAGCGTGATCGCAAAATCGAAAGTGAACTGCGAGCGCTCATTCAAATGTGATTTCAATACCCCACATATTGATAGCGTGAAAATTATATACAATACTAGAATGTTTGCTGGAGCGGGACATACACGTTGCGGGAGGTAATGGTCAGAAACTCAGAGGGAGCAGGCTTAAGAAAACTGTCCCGCGCAGGGCTCTAGGCTGCGCATAAACACACACGCTAAGTTTTTTTCGCGCTACCCCATCTCCACCCCAATCATTAGTGCCGTTTCATTCTGTCTTTGACAGCACATATAGGGCAATTTTTGAAATAGTGCCATAAACTAAATTGATTTCAAATTTAATTCAAGCACTTTCAAGGACCTATGTTTGTTTTCAAGTACTTTCCAGGCCTTGAATCCATATGTCTGAAATTCAAGTACTTTCAAGAAGCGTGGGAACCCTGAATAAAACAACAGCTTCCTATGGATGCTTCCACATAAACCGCGAACATTCGCGCACCGAAAATGCAAATGTTTTTTTTCATCCAGTCCGACGAATCTTTTTAGTTTCGCAAAGTGAAAACACGGGCCATCCAATAAGATTTGAGCATTACATCCCATGGCCAGAGCAACTGCTGTTACCCAAAAGGTTGACGCGGTGGCGCTAAAAGCTCAGAAGACTGTACTGAGCACGAGTGTAAAAACACTGAAGTAGAGGACTTTCTCCGCAAGAGAGAAGAGAGTGAATGCCGAGTTCTTGTTATTGTTGGTATTTAAGAACAGACTATTCTTGCATGTTCTTTATACAGAATAACATTTCTATTAATTCTCCACTGAATTATGTGATCTTAAGAGCACTGTCCATTATCTTCCACGAGCGCGAGTGTTTATGAGTCAGAGCTCGTTCACTCTAGACCTGTCAATCATTTAATCATATCTCTTGCCCTTCTATATATAAAAAAGAGAAACATTTTTCTACACATGAAATATGAAAGCAAATAGACCTATAATTATGAAGATAGGTTTTCTGTATATGTTTTTATGCAGCTCATGGTATTATTATTTTTTTTTACAATAAAGGATGTTTATGACACATGACAAGCAGGTATCGATCAGTCCATTGTAAACCATACAAAGAGTGCATGTCTGCCTATTATAGAATCAAAATCCATTTTAGATCACAATCAGAAGTTATTGCAAGCACTTGATGATGATTTAAAGTGGGTTATGAGCAAAAACGTTAATAATTACATACATTTTTAATGTAGCTTGATGCTAATTGTACCTCTAATTATTTCAGATGTATTGTAAGCATTATGGATGTTTTGTGTTTCTGATGAAGAAATACAAGTTATTTCTTAAGTTACTGCTGTATATTGAGCTTCGGACGATGTAAACCGCATGAGATACATACACTACATGAAGGAAAAATGCATTGTTGGTCGGCGCCACCTAGCGTGTAGGCGTGAATTAGCAGAAGGCGAACATTCGTTTCGCGCTCGGTGTGAAAGCAACATTCGCGGGTGATTCGCCTCGCTTTTTCGCATCGCGCTGTGTGGAAAGGCCTTAAGACGTGCAATTGCTTGAGTGTCCCTAACCTCACAGGCAGACATCTGGGATCTTCCAGAGAGAAATGCTGGCCTATAGATCTTGCAAGGCACAAGGTCATCAACAAGGAAACCTCGGTCAACCATGATGGCCATCCCAGGAGGTCTCAAAAGAGAGAGAATTCCAAACTCTCGCATGATCTGTTCGTCACTGATGGAACCAGCATACAGTGGAGAGATAAATGTGACTGCCCCATGAGGAGCCACTCCAAGCAGCCCTTTGAGAGTACAGTGGGACTTGTGTGCTGAGAATGTTTCACTTTGGAGAAGAGGTGATGAAGGGCACTGGCACCTCTGCTCTGTGCAGTCCAGGATGACTGTAGTGTCTGCATAGTCCTTAAAGTCCGTGTAAAGTCAATATTAAATGTGTGTTCTGAGTTTGTCACACCACAGAAAAAATGTGTTATTAACCACCCAGCCAAATTTGAATGCTAAAAAAAACTGCCAAATAAATAAAATAAGCTATCAAAATCTTGAAAAAATAAGCTGTATTCTCTGCTCTCAAACGCTGGGGGCATGTCCACTGGCGGAGCTGAAACCACGCCCACTCGCGGGAGAGCTGCCGTCTCTCAACTGTCTTCCTCTAGCAGCTTATTTAATAAGGAGACCGAGCTGTTTTGTAAATGATCGCAACCAGGTATTTACGTGTCGAAGACATAGCTAGCTAGCAAACTGTAGGCTGTAGTAACTAACGGTAATGACAGGAACTTGCGATTGAGCCGTGAACCACTGATGCTAATGCGCTCTAGTTATTAGGTGTGTAAGCAGCGCTGCAGAACTATCAGTGTGTGACATCAAAGTACTGTGAGAGCGATTGGAAAGCATCAGGAGCGTCTGCTCTCTGTAGCTCTCACTGTACTTTGATGTCACACACTGATCAGTCTGCAGTCCTGCTTCAAGTCGAACATACGTCTGGGAAAGGGGCCGTGCTCGGTGGCTTGATTGCGTCATCGAGTCCTGATTTAGCCCGCCCACAAAATCCTGATCACGAAAATGGTGAAAAACTGTTTAAAGGTCTAACTCCACAATTGAGTACTACATAGTTCACAGTCTTTGTAATATGTTTCAGCAATGCATTTCTAACATTTATAATGTGTATACAATCAATTCTCACAATTGACTTTACACGGACTTTAAACTCTGCTGGCAGATGTGCCCTTATTTTCTCCTCTGGTATCCAGATTCTCACAGACCGTAGCACAGTGTACAGAAAGTTGCTCCATGTTGCGATGATCTGACTGACTGTGGACTCCATACTGGTCACTAGTGATGCACGGGTCATCTCATAACCCGCGGACCCCACGGATAACCCGCGGGGCGGGTTGGGGCGGGTCAAGAAATTGTCACTTTATTTGCGGGGCGGGTTGGGGCGGGTCATTAAAAAAAAAAAAAAAAAAAAAAATCCATGTATGTTGCGTGCAGTTCCCTATAGCCAATATTAAATATTTGGGAATATCTATTTTCATATTTTATTAGGTTCTTTGATAAGGTTACAATACGAAGGCCTACGTAGCAACGTAACTTGCTTGATGTCCCCAAACCTTTGGCGTCATGTGACACGTCACGAAAGCGCCAAGCAGCTCTGTATCTTTCTCTACTGAAGTCCACACTGCCAAATCCTCACATTTCCACAACAAGATCAACAGCGCTCCAGACATGCGTAATCTCTTCAGAACATTTAATTCTCTCCTCTGTCCCCCTCCACCACCGCCCACCACTTCTATAACAGCTGACGACTTTGCCACTTTTTTCACAGACAAAACTAGAACAATCGGTAACCAGTTCTCACCTCCACACACACAGGACCTCCAACCAACCACATCCACTGCTCAAACTCCCATCTTCTCCTTCTGTCCCCTCACCGAGGCGGAAGTATCCAAACTTCTCCTCTCCAGCCATCCTACAACATGTCCTCTTGACCCAATCCCCTCTCACCTTCTCCAAGCAATCTCTCCCACACTCTTACCGGCACTCACACACATTATCAACACATCTCTCCACACTGGCATCTTCCCCACAGCGTTCAAGCAGGCCCGGGTAACCCCACTGCTCAAAAAACCTACATTAAACACTTCTCTTTTAGAAAACTACAGACCTGTCTCTCTCCTTCCATTCGTAGCGAAAACACTCGAACGAGTTGTCTTCAACCAGCTCTCACTGTTTCTTTCACAGTACAACAAACTGGATGCTAAACAGTCAGGTTTCAGGAGTGGCCATTCAACAGAGACTGCGCTACTCTCAGTCACTGAAGCCCTGCGAGTCGCAAAGGCCGATTCCAAATCATCAGTCCTCATTCTGCTGGATCTTTCTGCTGCTTTTGACACTGTCAATCATCAGATCCTCCTGTCCACCCTCTCATCGCTGGGCATCACTGGGATTCCACTTCGCTGGTTTGAATCCTATCTCACCGGTAGGTCCTTCAGGGTGGCCTGGGGAGGGGAGGTATCCAAAGCACATCAACTGGTCACTGGGGTTCCTCAGGGATCGGTTCTTGGACCCCTCCTCTTCTCCACATACACTACATCACTGGGACCCATCATACAGGCACATGGCTTCTCCTACCATTGCTACGCCGATGACACACAGCTCTATCTCTCTTTTCAACCAGATGATCCAACGGTAGCTGCACGGATCTCAGGCTGCCTGGCGGACATCTCGGCATGGATGAAAGAACATCACCTACAGCTCAACATGGCAAAGACTGAGCTTCTTGTCATCCCTGCCACTCCGACTCTACAGCATGACTTCTCGATTCAGTTAGGTACATCAATAATTACCCCATCAACTTCGGTCAGAAATCTTGGTGTAATCTTTGATGACCAGCTGACCTTCAAAGAGCACATTGCAAAGACTGCTCGATCTTGCAGGTTTGCGCTACACAACATCAGAAAAATCAGGCCCTTCCTGACAGAGCATGCTGCGCAACTTCTTGTCCAGGCCCTTGTCGTTTCTAGGCTGGACTACTGCAATGCTCTTCTGGCTGGTCTTCCAGCAAACACAATCAAACCTCTACAAATGATTCAGAATGCAGCGGCACGACTGGTCAAAAGAACCCATGTTACACCTCTCTTCATCTCACTGCACTGGCTACCAGTGGCAGCTCGCATCAAGTTCAAGACACTGATGCTTGCATACAGAACGACCACAGGCTCAGCACCCTCCTACTTCCACTCACTATTACGAATCTACATCCCCTCCAGAAGTCTGAGATCTGCTAGTGAGCGACGCCTTGTGGTACCATCACAGAGAGGCTCAAAATCACTCTCCAGAACATTCTCGTTCACCATTCCTGGATGGTGGAATAATCTTCCCACCCCTATCCGGAATGCTGGATCCCTGTCAATCTTCAAGCAACAACTGAAGACTCATCTCTTTCGGCACTACTTGACTTCATCCTAAACTTGTTCTAAAAAAAAAAAAAAAAAAAAAACTTTCCCTTTATCTTTCTCTCCTTCCCTTGCTAGCTTGTACTTATTTGAACAATGACTGAGACTTGGTGTTACGAGCACTTCCTCTGTCTGATTGCCTCTTCAAGATGAATCGCTTTATGTATTCCCCAATTGTAAGTCGCTTTGAATAAAAGGGTCTGCCAAATGACTAAATGTAAATGTAAATTAATATGACCTGATTTATGGTTCATATTCATAATCGTATGTTGTTGCCAGTTTACAGGGCGATGTTTCCAAGCACTTTCAGGCTGAAATAAAGGCTGTTTTCATTTACATTACAATGCCTAGTATGTCTATTTAATGGTCGCGGGTGCGGGGCGGGGCGGGTTGTAAAAATAGATACAGTGGTGCGGGGCGGGCCAAATAATTTCATAAAAGCGGGACCCGCGGGTTGGAAAAAAACCCAACCCGCGCATCACTACTGATCCCGCCTCCATACACGCCTCCATACTGGTCAAGAAATAAAATGTGCATTATGTTTCTCTCAACTTCCATAAGCCCTTTTCTTTATTAAGTTGTATTGTAAAGTCTATGATCTACTTACTACAGTGGAACTTGGTTCTGTAAAGGTGCTTCTCTGTGCTTGAGTCACACTGACCATATATGGCAGTGATGGCTCTATTAAGGCCCAGAATCTCATCAGCAGGTCATAGGATGCAAATCTAAATGAATACAATTAAGATATTAACTTTTAAATCTTGTGTATACTATAAAATTACTTGGAAGCATTTCAAATATATAACTTTACTTCAAATATATCTATTAGCCTTCATCTCTCTCTCTCTCTCTGAGTGCATGCTGGGAGTGAGTGGGCGGAGTTGGCGTGTTTTCCACAGTGCGAGTGAGTTTTCTATCTTTTTTCTATCTTTTGTGACTTTGTTGTTAAGTAAATAGGAAAAAGGTTGTGGGTGCGTGTGAGGAGCGTCATCGGTCAGTGTGTACTGATCGTTATGGCGGCGTCTCAGCGCGCAAGTTTGGAAAGTTTAACGCGCTGGCATGGCGTTAAGGTCATGCCGGCGGAGCGCTGTTCAGTTGAGGACTGTGTCCTCGCTGTTGTTGGTCACGATTGCATTCTTTCTGCGTCTAGAATGAATAGCGCAATTGTGATGTTTCTGAGCAATGTTGATAAAGTAAACAGAGTCGTAGAGACCGGGATTACTGTGAATGATTCTCTTACTCCAGTTTAGGGCTGTCCCCGAATAGTCGACGATTCGAGGAGCCTGATTCGACTACCAATCTCACAGTCGAATATTCGCAGGGTGTTATGATCATGACATTTTGGCTATATGGGGGTGCTCAGTGTCTGATTTCACATATAACTACCGGTTTTCTCCATAATATCTCCAGTTTTCTTCATAACATACAGCCTATTATGATAATGCTATAAATAAGAATCTTAAATGAAAGAAGCTTTAAATAAATATTTTAACGTGCAATCCAACTTCCCCTATTAGATTAAAATTTCGCTTTCTAATCCGTCATGGACAGAGGAGCATCTTGGCGGCAGGGATTTAAATCTTTAACAAGACTCAAACTGACACAGGCAGAGTGGAAGACTTCCATTTTTTTCGATCAGGTAGGGTACAACAAGTGATTTCAAAACATTTCAGTCAGTTTATTTATATTGTGTATATATTATTTATCTCGTATAAGATGCATTTGGTTGAGTTACCTACAGTAAAGCGCTTCATTGTAGTAGAGGTCTGCATTCCCGCCGCGGACCCGACCAGGGGTGCGTTTCCCAAAAGCATCGTTAGCCAACTATGGTCGCAAGTTCCATCGTTACCAGCATAGTTCAACGATTCGGTGTTTCCCGAAAACATAGTTCAAACGAACGTTCGCAATCAGCGTCACAAACTTACGTGGTTTGAACTACAGCTCTCGACCTGTGGTTAGAAACATAGTTTCTTGTTAATAAGATATATGGGCTTAAATAAATATGCTCTTGGGCACAACACGCAAGCTAACATGCAGTACTATCTGTATCTTCCATTCTATCTAAATATAAAATGCATTTTAATTATGTATTTTTGTAATCGCCGTTTTTGAAAAGTGCGCATGTGCATAAATGCCTACGGGAACCCTGGAGTGTGACGTAAGAGGGAACTCGCAATGAATCAAACATCAAATAAAGCAAAATGACAAGGAACAAAAAATAAATTAGTTATTTAGTCAGTAGGTGCCATGTTCAATACAGTAGCATCTTAGAGATCTCTAATCAGTTAAATAAGAGAAGTTATTCCTCCAACACATGCGTGTGACGTCATTAACAATGGTCCCATGTTGTTGAACTAATGTGGTTCAAACGACGGAGATGCGACCGTGTTCGGGAAACAGTCGTGACTTGCTAGTTCGTTTCCAAAACAATGCACCGTACTATTGTGGTTAATCAGCGAGTTACGAAGTTGTTCGGGAAACGCACCCCAGATTTCTTGCGAAGCGGGATTACATTCCCGAATAAAACGCGGCAGCGGTCGGTAACTCTGGTGCAATTTGAACAGGAGCGGGCGGTCTAACATTATCCCGTTCCCGACGTCCTTTCAGAACAGCATATGTGTGCTTTATTCAAGCACCGGTACAGCCTGCACTCGACTGTTATGCACGCGCTGCACGCATGAACCAGTGCTTCGTTTTATTTGCGAGGTCTGTGCGCAGCATGCGCATAACGATGCTCAGAGCAGGCTGTAGCCTACCAGTGGTGAATATACGACCCGCAGACAGAACAGGCAGGTTGTCGATGAGTAACAGAGCAGAATAAAGATGGAGCAAAGTGTGGATGCGCTGTCCTTGAAGAAAGTTCAACTCTGTTTTGTTTATATTTTGCTTAGCCTATCATTTTAAATGACAGATGTCGAATTTATTTTAGGGATGTTCATTTCGGTTATTTTTCCCAACCGACACTCGTTAACCGATTATTTATGACGTTAAATCAATGCCATTAATAAGCGAGCGCACCACTAATGCTGTCGCGCGCAGTAAAACACTTCCGCGAGGGGAAAACAGATCTACATGCGAGGAAACGGAAGCCCGCAAGCTCATTTCAAACACTCGCACGCGCGTGACTTGTCCACTGCGCGCAATACAAGCCCTCGCGCGCGCATGATCATTACCCACATGCTCGCGCTCGATCTTCTCTCACCTGCTCGCGCGAACACTTTTATTTTTGTCAGTCGTGGGGCGGGGCTTGCTGGTTGAATTGTTACCTCAAATGTCATTGGTTATTCCCCTTTTCCGGAAGACAGTATTGGATGCCTGCTATAAGATGATTCATAATACACTTGACTTGACACATGGCTTCATCTGTGGACCAGATACATGTGAGTTATCATTTAATTTGCTTGTTTTATTTATTGTTGTCTTTATTTAATGTAATGTAATGCATTGATCATTGAGTAGATCTTTTCCAGATATTTCATTAACAGGAACTCTTCTGATTACTAGTGATTGCAGTCTTGTGATGATTAGAGATACACATATGAACCCTTTTTACAGACTGTAATAATGCACACACACACAGACATATATATATATATATATATATATATATAAAACTAAAGGAATGACAGTACAGTTTTCAAAAAGTGTTTTATCTTTAATCTTGTAAATAGATACAACATTGTAATATATGAAGGTTTGTTTAGTCTGTGTTCCTATAAAACACAGGTTTCACCATGTTTGCATTTGATTTACAGTGTTACTAGTCATCTGCTATCAAGATCAGTCCATTTACTATGATGTATATGAAAATTGATTCCTGTTTATTGAAAAGAAGCTTGTAATACATTCAATTCCAATGTATTTACTTATTTTATTTTTGTTGCATTATTCTTTTTTCTTTTGTATTTTCAGGTCGTGTACTTGAATGCAGCAAATAACAACCGGGCCTCGACATCATACCAATTCTCAGAAGCAATCCAGAAATTTGGCATACTGTCAAGGCAAGTACAGTAAAGAAAAAACATTTTATTTATTTTTTCTTTCTGGAAATGTATTGCATTTTTATTTTTATCAGGGTCAAGGGAGATCAAGGACTGGAGGATGTACATGTTTTCTTCAAGAGGCACTGACCAACATAGTTTCATATCTGGCAAAAGTGTCCATAATCAAAAGTAAAGTACAGTTGTCTGAAATTTCATTTAGGCCTAAATTTAGTAACTTTAGTAATCGGTAGGTAGCTTTTCAATGTCACTTTTAAGTATCAAAATATCTTACAATTATTAATAAATAACTGATCTGTTTTTAAACCTATAATTATTTCAGTTTTTACTGTTTTTCTAATAGGATTTGAATGCATTTGGTGTGATGTCAGAATCATGGAAACCAACAAGTATTCAGACATGCAGCACTTGCTGGATGCAGAAGGATTGCTTGACTTATCAGTGGTTGAGGACCTTTTGAATGAATGAATGAATGAGGCATTTATATAGCGCTTTATTGTGTATTGTTGTACACCCAAAGCGCTTTACAATCATGGGGGGGGGGGGGGGGGGGGGGGGGGGGGGTCTCTCCTCAACCACCACCAGTGTGCAGCATCCACAGCACAACGGCGCCAGTGCGCTCACCACACACCAACTACAGGTGGAGAGGAGAGAGGGTGATGGAGCCAATCAAGTGGATAGGGATTATTAGGAGGCCATGATTGACAAGGGCCAGTGGAGGGAATTTGGCCAGGACACCGGGGTTACACCTCTACTCTTTACGATGAGTGTCATGGGATTTTTAATGACCACAGAGAGTCAGGGCCTCGGTTTAACGTCTCATCCAAAAGACGGTGCTCTTTTGACAGTATAGTGTCCCCGTCACTATACTGGGGCGTTAGGACCCAGACAGACCACAGGGTGAGCACCCCCTGCTGGCCTCACTAACACCTCTACCAACAGCAACTTAGTTTTCCCAGGAGGTCTCCCATCCAGGTACTGACCAGGCTCAACCCTGCTTAGCTTCAGTGGGCAACCGGTCTTGGGCTGCAGGGTGATATGGCTGTGGCAATACACTCGACTGTTATGCTCTATGACCTTTTCAGTGTGCACTACACTTTTCTCCCAAGAATCCAGGCAGACTTTGACACATTTGCAGAAGCCTGGAATCTTCAGGCAATCGAAGTTCAGAGCAGCTGTGGCACATTGGACTGATACACACAAAATTTACCAATCCGAGGGATATGAGGTATGGAGACCCTGCTTTAGTTACTCTGTCACCACGCTGCTGTTTATGCATTAGACAAAGTGGATTTTTAACTATGTATTTAACTGCTAAATCATTAGGATATTGAAGAGACAAGCTTCTTATGATGCCTGTGAAGATTTACATTTAGTCATTTAGCAGATACTTTTATCCAAAGTGACTTACAGATGAGGACAATGGAAGCAATCAAAATCAACAAAAGAGCAATAATATACAAGTGCTATGACAAGTCTCAGATTGCCTAATGCAGTACACGTAGCAAGTTTTTTTAATTTTATAATAAATAAAAAGAAAACAGATGGAATAGAAAAAGAATAGAGCAAGCTAGTGTTAGAGGCCTTTTTTTTGCTATTTGTTAATTTTATAATAAATAGATAGAATACAAAAAGAATAGAGAAGCTAGTAACTAGAAGCTAGATTTCAGAGCTGTTCAATAATTGTAATCTCCTTTGAGTTCGGATGGGTTGAGGGCACTCAAACACCTGCTGAATTCAACTGGTCCTAATTTCCCTGTCAAAGAACTGTTTGCTTTGTCAGTTTTTTCTACAAATATGGGGTAAATAATAATGAAAAAAAATCACTGCTATGTCCCAGTCTAGATATGGCTCTTTGATGTCCTGAAGATTTAGCAGTTAAATACATCATTAAAAATCCACTTAGATTAATACATAAACAGCAGTGTGGTGAAAGGGTAACTAAAACAGGGTCACCATACCTCATATCTCTTTACCTTTGATTATGGACACTTTTACCAGATATGAAACTATGTTGGTCAGTGCCTCTTGAAGAAAACATGAACCTGGCAATCTGTACATCCTCCAGTCCTTGGTCTCCATTGATCCTGATTTAAAGAAAAAATAATGCAATAGATTTCCCGAAAAACAAAAACCTAATGTTTTTTCTTTACTGTACTTGCCTTGACAGTATGCCAAATTTCTGGATTGCTTCTGAGAAGAATTGGTATGATGTCGAGGCCCGGTTGTTATTTGCTGCATTCAAGTACATAACCTGAAAATACAAAGGAAAAAAGAATAATGCAACAAAAATAAAATAAGTAAATACATTGGAATTGAATGTATTACAAGCTTCTTTTCAATAAACAGGAATCAATTTTCATATACATCATAGTGAATGGACTGGTCTTGATAGCAGATAACTAGTAACACTGTAAATCAAATGCAAACATGGTGAAACCTGTGTTTTATAGGAACACAGACTAAACAAACCTTCATATATTACAATGTTGTATCTATTTACAAGATTAAAGATAAAACACTTTTTGAAAACTGTACTGTCATTCCTTTAGTTTTATATATATATATATACTGTATATATATATCTGTCTGTGTGTGTGTGTGTGTGTGTGCATCATTACAGTCTGTAAAAAGGGTTCATATGTGTATCTTTTATCATCACAAGACTGCAATCACTAGTAATCAGAAGAGTTCCTGTTAATGAAGTATCTGGAAAATATCTACTCTATGACCAATGCATTAAATTACATTAAATAAAGACAACAATAAATAAAAAGCAAATTAAATAACTCGCATGTATCTGGTCCACTGATGAAGCCATGTGTCAAGTCAAGTGTATTATGAATCATCTTATAGCAGGCATCCAATACTGTCTTCCGGAAAAGGGGAATAACCAATGACATTTGAGGTAACAATTTAACCAGCAAGCCCCTCCCCACGACTGACAAAAATAAAAGTGTTTGCGCGAGCAGGTGAGAGAAGATCGAGCGCGAGCATGTGGGGAATGATCATGCGCGCGTGAGGGCTTGTATTGCGCGCAGAGGACAAGTCACGCGCACGCAAGTGTTTGAAATGAGCTCGCGGGCGCCCGTTTCCTCCGTGTAGATCTGTTTTCCCTTCGTGGAAGTGTTTTACCGCGCGCGACAGCGTTAGTGGTGCGCTCGCTTATTAATGGCATTGATTTAACGTCATAGACTTGTTCGACGTGCATCAGCGCCACGAAGACTAATTGATCGATCGGCACACAACACACTAAAGCACCGCGAGAGTGATCCAAAAGCACAAGACAAAGAACCGGTTTGAAACTAGGCTCTGGCTCCGAACCAGCACTGGAACTGCCTTGGTGGAAAAGGGGGTGAGACTTGTGGGATATCTGGGTTCATCTGGTCTTGTGGAGGTCTATCATGATCAGGGGCGGACTTAGTGATTTGGGGGCCCTAAGCAAATTTCAGGTACGGGGCCCCAACACAATAACTATATGCTCTTTTACGCCTAACCCTTATTTTGCTCACTAGCTCTCTCTTATTATAGCTATAACTATTATTTATTATAACTATTACCCCTTCACAGCTTAAGTAGCCTAAATAATTAGTCAACCTGATGCTATTCTAAAGCCATATTAAGCTACCTTATTTTTTTCGGATCACAAAGACATTATATAAAAAAAATGCTTGCACTTGTCCATTTAATGAATTGTAAAGTTCTTCAGTCTTTTTACAAAAAGGATTAAAATGTCATAAAAATTATCCCATGCAACACGTTCCGTATTCCAAGTGTTCTTAAGGCATACGATGGGGTTTGCCGAGAAACTAATCGAAAATGTAATCTAATTAATCGAAAATCTCCAGTCATTGCATTCGTGCATTTATACGCATTTTTAGTTTTTAGTTCATTTGCATTTATAGTTCGCGCTGGCGCGCCTAGGAAAAACACACAAGCCAGTCATTTTGAAACATCAAGACAAATAAAATTATGACTTGAAACACAATTTCTTTACTGAGGTAATTATAACTGTTCTGAGACAGTCAAAACAGCTTAGAATGCGCGCAAAGAGCGCTCCGTCTATAATCACTAAAAGCTGTCACTCACTTCAATTCATCGTGATCTCACGACGTTCCGTTAATAAGCTCTCTGCACAATGAATCTCTTATTTACATCTTATCTACACGTTGTTATAATGAGAGGATTCACAAGCTTGCAGAACTCCGGACCTGACAAAACTCGCCGTTTTGAGTGGTGAGTGAACATTTGACGCTCTCCATAACACAAATACATACTGGTGCATTTGCCAAGTATGTTTCGCGAATATCAGACGGGACCCTCTGATTCCCCGGGGCCCTAAGCGGCCGCTTACCTTGCTTATTGGTTAAGTCCGCCCCTGATCATGATGGACAGTAGGGTTCAGTCTGTGATGACGGATGGGATCTGGCTGAAGCATCAGATGGGTTTTCCTGGAGCGAATATCAGCCACACCAGGAAGACATTATGGAGAATGTATGAACTCCTCGGCACAGTTTGATTAATACACACTGGTCTTATTTTTCTTTAACTATTATTATTTTCTAAAAAAAAATTGGTCTGAGACAAAGGTGATGAAATTAATTCAGAACAACATAATCTCATCCACTTCCTCCTGATCCCAGTGGATGAACTGAATGAAATACAGTTTTCCTGAATTGTTCTCCATCAGAGCCATGAGAAACTCTACCTCACTGATCTGCTCAGAGATTTTCAGTTCAACACTCTGCTCGTCTCTAAGATCAGGAATCAAATGGATGACATGAGTAATGATTATCTACCCAGAATCTGCACTGGAGTATTTATCAATGTCTCCACCTTTATTTCCCCAGATCATGACCAAAATAACAGAATGCAAAGCTTTGATAGGGACTGTGTCTGTTCCCCGAACTAGCAAATCACTGATTCTTGAGAAGTGGGACAAAACAGTGTGCAATATTGGAAAAATAAAACATTGTACTCAGACAAATGAAACTACATTTATGTGTCATAATTCATTCATTCATTTATAAATCTTACATATATTAATGTGCTACTGAACTATGCTTTGATTCAACATCCCAACTTTCCTCTTTTATCAAAATGTGCTTTTTACCTTGGACTGTGTAATGTAAATTTAACTTTATCTTTAACAGAGATCAAGGTGTTTTAAACATTTCAAAACACATCCTCATGTTAGCAGACAGATTACATTTTCACATGTGACCAACAAATATAAAATATCTTAATCATATATTATCAAAATATTCATCTGAAGGAGGTGACCTGGGACCTGACAAGAGATCACACATCTGACGGTGGTGACGAAAACCTGAATTTGTAGTAATTTGGACTATCAAATACACTGAATAAATCAATTACTTTATGAAAACAAATACAACAAACAGTTAATATGTTATTGTTTATACAGCTTTTATTCAAGATTCACATTTAAGTATTTTGATATAGCGTTGGAAAACAAATGATCTATTTTCTCTCATCTCAGAACAATATGTCTGCTGTGCATCTGCTACGGTAACATGGTAACTTTTAAAAACAGTTATATGAACAAATAAAATAATTAGTTGTTACCTCTATCCATTTACATTCACCAGCATCTTAACAAATGATCCAAAAATGATCAGAACACATATGATGGTGGTGACATCTGACGGTGTTGACAAATTTGGCATTTCTTTCACAAAACAAATGGGAGTTCATCTAGTAGCCATTTTGTTTTTCTGTTGATGCTAGATGCTAATAGAACATGCTTCAGGAGAATAAAATGATCTAAACATTTCAAATAATGTCCTCGGTAATTGGAAGATGGTGTTGACATATGGTTGTGACAGGAAATATTAACATTAGGATTTAACATATTCTAAAACTATAAAACTGAACAGAGCCTGTCTGATACTGATGTACTCTGCAGAGATGAATGTAGCAAGGGGGTCCTTTAGAGTGACAGCTGCCCCTGATATTCCCTTATTGTATTACATTTTAATGAATGTCTGATGGTGTTGACAAAAGCGGGGACACAATTTTGAAACCTTACAAAACACGTATCCTTGGGGAAAACAAAAAAAACTTGCTTTGATACGAGATATTAATAAGTCTTGCTTTTAATAAAACAAGCTCTTTTTATCATTAAAAAACATTTTCATCATTTTATTGCATATGAATGATTAAATAGTGTCTGTGTTGTTTCAAGGGGAAAAGCATGAACTGTTTATGAATTCCATTTTACAGATTAGACACTCAAGACTTCATATATTGTTATTTCAGCATCATGAAAAACGAAAGGTTACTCAAACTGGGAATAAATGACATAAGGAAAGACAGCGCTCCATGATTTCAGTGTTAACATGTGATCACTTTCACAAAAACTCTCTTTATAATTACTGAAGCCGTCTACATTGCACAATCAATCTTTTTTCTGCAGTTTGTTGTTTATGCTGATGAGAGAATTTGTGAATTCAGTCAATGAGCATGCACACTAAACAACTCCGGAGTTCTCCTCAGTGATGAATCAAAACGCCTCTGATTGGATATTGCGTTCATGAGCTCAAGAGAAGCACGTGTGATTGGTTATAATGCACAACACTGCAGACCGCAGAATCCTCTCACAACACTCAAAAAGAAATTTGACGTAATGTAATAAAGTAAATCTACTATAAATAAAAATGCGCAGAGATCTTTATCCGCTGCGAGGCATGTCAATGACGAAGGCTTGAGTCTCGTAGAGCAAAAGATCGTCGTCGTCGCTGAAGGAGAAGAAATCTGAGGATCCTACTTCTTCTTTTTAATGTTAAATGGCGGTTGGCATCCAGCGTAATTGGTGCATTACCACCACCATCTGCTCCGGAGTGTGGATCAGATAATAGGTTTACAGACTAATTCACCCAATTCCCACCTTCTCCCCCAAGCATACAATTACACATACTTCATCCTTATTCTACTATATAATATTAATAATAATTTTAACCTTCCTCAATACTCCAATAACTCTTCATACTCTATTAAAAACCCCTGTATCCCTTAAAAATCCATAAGAATTCTAGTCTGTGTTGTGTGCTCAATACCCCTTTTAATGTCATGTCCTGAACCTCTATCTCTCTTAATTTATTCCTCATCAACTCTCTTTGAGCTCCGCTGCCGAGTCATTGGTTCATTTTCAATTCACTGCACGAACCAATGGCCGTGCAGTTACACTGCGTTATTGAAAAAGGCTTCAGTCCTCAGAGTGATATACGCAAGACAATACTCGGCGATCTGAATGAGGAAGTCCACGGCTTAAGTAGCATGTGTGATGGGAATCAGCTGTGTAATCAGTGCATTCAGCTGTGTGTGTGTGTGTCATCAGTGCAATGGATGATGGGAACTGTAGTCCGGGGTGAAGTGCAACAGTAGTGTAGAGCAAGAGTCCATGTGGTGAGCGGGTCACCTCTGGTGGTGAGTGAACGGAAGTTCATAAACCGGATTTGTGACAACGGCGCTTCTGACGGCGTGCGATCCCGATAAATACAGGTGCAGCTCAATAAATTAGAACGTCGTGGAAAAGTTCATTTATTTCAGTAATTCAACTCAAATTGTGAAACTCGTGTATTAAATAAATCCAATGCACACAGACTGAAGTAGTTTAAGTCTTTGGTTCTTTTAATTGTGATGATTTAGGCTCACATTTAACAAAAACCCACCAATTTACTATCTCAACAAATTAGAATACTTCATAAGACCAATAAAAAAAAAACATTTTTAGTGAATCGTTGGCCTTCTGGAAAGTATGTTCATTTACTGTATATGTACTCAATACTTGGTAGGGGCTCCTTTTGCTTTAATTACTGCCTCAATTCGGCGTGGCATGGAGGTGATCAGTTTGTGGCACTGCTGAGGTGGTATGGAAGACCAGGTTTCTTTGACAGTGGCCTTCAGGTCATCTGCATTGTTGGGTCTGGTGTCTCTCATCTTCCTCTTGACAATAACCCATAGATTCTCTAGGGGGTTCAGGTCAGGCGAGTTTGCTGGCCAATCAAGCACAGTAACACCATGGTCATTGAACCAGCTTTTGGTACCTTTGGCAGTGTGTGCAGGTGCCAAGTCCTGCTGGAAAATGAAATCAGCATCTCCATAAAGCTTGTCAGCAGAAGGAAGCATGAAGTGCTCTAAAATTTCCTAGTAGATGGCTGCGTTGACTGTAGACTTCAGAAAACACAGTGGACCAACACCAGCAGATGACATGGCAGCCCAAATCATCCCTGACTGTGGAAAACTTCACACTGGACTTCAAGCAACATGGATTCTGTGCCTCTCCACTCTTCCTCCAGAC
This sequence comes from Schizothorax lantsangensis, assembly GCA_027422415.1. Lineage (NCBI taxonomy): Eukaryota > Metazoa > Chordata > Actinopteri > Cypriniformes > Cyprinidae > Schizothorax > Schizothorax lantsangensis. The sequence continues at coordinate 53,460 of JAPDDO010000383.1, read as the reverse complement.
TCTGGGACCTTGATTTCCAAATGAAATGCAAAATTTACTTTCATCTCAAAAGAGGACTTTGGACCACTGAGCAACAGTCCAGCTCTTTTTCTCCACAGCCCAGGTAAGATGCTTCTGACGTTGTCTCTGGTTCAGAAGTGGCTTGGTAGCCCTTTTCCTGAAGACGTCTGAGCGTGGTGACTCTTTATGCACTGACTCCAGTTTCAGTCCACTCCTTGTGAAGCTCTCCCAAGTGTTTGAATCAGCTTTGCTTGACTGTATTCTCAAGCTTGCGGTCATCCCTGTTGCTTGTGCACCTTTTCCCACCAAATTCTTCCTTCCAGTCAACTTTGCATTTAATATGCTTTGATGCAGCACTCTGTAAACAGCCACACCTTTCAGCAATGACCCTCTGTGACTTACCCTCTTTGTGGAGGGCGTCAATGTTCATCTTCTGGATCATTGCCAAGTCAGCAGTCTTCCCCATTATTGTGGTTTCAAAGAACAAGAGATACCCGGAATTTATACTGTAGGGATGGTCATTAATTGAAACTCAAATGTAAATATTCTAATATTTTGAGATGCTGATTTTTGACTTTCATGAGCTGTAAGCTCTAATCATCAAAATTAAAACAATTTTTTTTTTAAATGTTTTACTTTACATGTAATGAATCTAAAATATATGAAAGTTTCACATTTTGAAATAAGTTACAAGAAAAAATTAACTTTTTCACGACATTCTAATTTATTGAGATGCACCTGTATACACATATACACAGAATTACAGTATTTAAGTATTCATGCAAAAATAATCTGTTATGTCTTAAGTGAACGTTTGGGGAAATGTTGGGTAAAAACATCGGATGTGTGACATTATATCCATGCAGTACAGTAGGTCTAATATATAGGCCGTCTGTCTCAATGTAAATCTAATAATAAAAGAAACTCGCTGCTCTTGATTGAACTGCTTTTGTAATCAATTTATTCATAATGAACCCACTAAAGTGATTTTTACATTTTATTATTTGTTTTACTTGAATGCTTTTGTTTAGATGTAAAATGAAAAAAGTAATACATTACTTGTTTCTTTCCTGTATGTATATATATTTATTAGAAAAATTAGTTTTCCCCATAGCGTCTTAGCAGACGCAGTACGAGTGAAGTATCGACAGGGAACTTTATCCACTGTGAAAACTTTAGATAATGTTGCTCTGTTATGTCACTTGTAATGACTGGTTAGAACAGATTTATCCCGCTGATATTTTATTGCTTGATGCATTATTGTTTCACATTTGGTGAGGAGTCAGCATCAGATCTAATATTGCTGGATCTGAAGATGATCTACTTAAGGCTCATCCACACAAAGCCAACTCTTTCCCTGTCCAAATGGTTTTTTTTATTTTCCTCATTCTTCCGTAAACATATCTGCGTACACACGAAACCACTGGAACTGACACAAAACGATGTAGTATACCTGCTAGACCAGTATGTGGCTCTGTAATTCTGCCACAGAGATACACTAAAAATAGAGGAGACTTGGAGCATGCGCATAAACCTTGCACGCTGTATACAAACCCAACACAACAACAAGAAAAGCTAATAAAGTTAGTGAAGCTAATAGGCTTCTGCAGAAAGAACACAAGCATGTACTCCACCTTTGTTATTGTTGACGCGGTTACGTGACGTAACAGTGTCTGACTGGGGTCGAGACGTGGGGTAATGACATCATCGTTTCACTAGGGCTGGGTATCGTTCAAAAATGTTCGATACCGATACCTTGAGTTCGATCCCGGTTCCTGAACGATACTTTTTTCGATACCAATTTTATGAAATCAGTTTTAACAAGATTACATTATCTAAAAAAACTTTGGTTTTATTTTTCCAGGAACATGTCTTGGCAAAATCACGGCGACAGTTTTGATCAGCAGGTGATCAGCGAGCGGAGATTCGCATCACTGAATCATTTGAGAAGCAACCGATTCAATCGAGTCCCAAAAAAGCTCAGTTTCTCCGTCGCTACTTTTAGAAGTGAGCTAATTTGTGTTTATGATAAACTGATTCAGGACACACAACTGATAAACTGATTTTTACTCTCACAAAATAACGTCTATTAATGTTATATAAAGCATTTAAATGCTTAAAAACACAGACATTTCTTGAGCCGAATCACAACAGACACGGGAGCGCGCGCAGCCATATGACGTCACGCCGCCAGAGCAAAATAAAAGTCCTCTCTGCTCTTCAATAAAACATAAAAATTGAGGTAATTATGAAAAACTAAAACTGTGATTTCCAGGCCTAAAGCAATCCTCTCTGCCCTTCTCAAAACCAGCTCAGTCACAATTAACAGCTTTCATACAGAGCTCTCTTTGGCCAGCTGTTCAGAGAAACCCCACTGTTCTTACTGTATGATCAAACATTTAAGATAAAATGTGAATGTAATCATAACTATGTATTACTTAGCCTAATTATCAATAATAATAACAATAATAGTAATTGTTTATTGCAGGGCACAATATGGTAGCAGCAAGTGTGCTGCATTAATCCTCAAAAGTGAAGCCATCGCGTCTCGATCGCCCCAGGTGGCCGGTCCCAGTATAGGTCATAAACCCCGCCCTCTCCATGTATTCTAATGGGCCGCGAGACAAACTAAATAATTCAATTTCACTTCAAATATTTTGTTTTCAAAGATGTTTTTTGTCATTTTATGTAGGTTATCACACCGATGTAAGTTCAAGTGTTCTTTTTTTAAATAAGTTTCCCAGCCGGCATTTCAACGTTGATTCACCGGTGAATCAACGTCGGGTACCATGGTTGAATCAACGTTGGATTATGTTTCAATTTTGCAAATTGGATCAACGTTGATATTGTGACGTTGTCTCACCGTGAAATCATGACGTTGTTTCACCGTTGAAAGCGTGACGTTGTTTCACCGTCTTACCTTCAGCATTGGTGAATTAAGGTCATTCTGTAGACGTTGGATTAACGTTGAATTATGTGTTGATTTTGCAAATTGAATCAACGTTGATATTGTGACGTTGTTTCACCGTCGTACTTTCAACATGAATGAATACACAACTGTACGTTCAATTAGAACCTAGTTTGCATTTAGATCAACACTGTACACATACATAAAGTGGCAGCAATGGTTTTACAATCAACTTCAATAAACTACCACATGCTGAAAATGGTAAAACAGCAGTTTTATTTTGGAAACATACAGTATAAAACAGATGAAAATAATCCCAAACTCTAGCTTGCAGTGTTTGTGCTTGGATGTATTGTTAAAAACCTGTAAAATCCAAATACAACATTTAAAGACTCCAAGTGTTTGTACCATAACATGCATATTTTGCGCTGCACTTGCAAGAGAAACCCTTGTACTTCTTTTGACTGAAACCAGTTGATCTTTTATTTTGGTGGAAATCTATAGTTTCTGTGAAAACATGTTTTACTAATGTGTCTCATTACAAGAGATTTGTACATTTGTGCAGTGAGAATGTGTTGAACAGTTTGAGAATGGAACCAGCAACAGAAACCATGTCGGTGGTAAAGGATAGGACTGTCTGAGTTTTGTCGACAGCCAGAGGAAATTCTTTACGCAGGAAAAACGCTGCCTTGAATGAAATGCATTTAATATTTTAAATAGAAATGTTTCTTCAAATTCTGATAAAATGTTAGAACCAACTGCCTTGTGCATATAGCGTGGTTGTGCTTTGGGTGATCCTTGAAAGTGTCCCAGCTCTAGGTCCTTTCTGATGCCGTGTCCTCCTCTCTCTCACACTTGTGCACTTTCTGTACTGTCCTGTATGTATAAATAACAAAAACACCAAAAATAAATACTCTTAAAATATCAACTTTAGTATTGTGAAATATCTTTAACTGAAAACTGAATGCAAAACAAATCACATACAATATTTTCACTTTAAGTTCAATAACAGTGGGGTTGGAAACAAAGTACACTATTCATTAAACACCTATTTAATGTATTCAGATTAAAGTTTGCAATATTAAATTATTCATAAGCAGTTTTTTCAGAGCCCCCAGTTACACTGTTTTAATCAGAATCCTAACTATACAGTGTATTTAGTAAAACAAGTAAAATCAAATCAAGTACATTTTTATTAAACTAAGTAAAATCAAAACCTTTCACAAAAGGTCAATGAATCTCTTCCAGAAGTGACAGTGCAATGTAGCAGATGAACAATTCCTTACCAAATTGCCAATAAACAGCTGGATCCTTGATGAATCTACAAGGGGAAAGAAGAAATGGTTCACTGAAAAGCTCTTAAAAAGCAGTTTTTCGTTTTATACCATTCCTTTAAAACAGTGGTTCTCAAACTTTTTATATCAAGTACCACCTCAGAAAATATTTGGCTCTCCAAGTACCACCATAATGACCAACATTAAAATACAGTAGCGTAGTAGGCCCAACTATTCAGTTACAGCTCTGCACAGTTCAAAACGAGGCAGTTTTATTCCTAATAAGAATATTTATTGTTGTCAGCCACTTTAACATTGTAAATACAGTTTGAACATTAACACTGCACAGTGCTTACATACAGGTAAATACAAAACTTAAATAATGATTAAATTAAAATGTGTTGTACCAAAAGTTAAATAAAAACTGTACTATACTTAAATGTAAAAAAAAACAAAAAAACTTTACTCAAAAAAAGATAAAATTAAAATGTATTAACATTAATTTATATTTAATTTCGTGATTCCTCTGCGTACCACTAGAGGGAGCCTGAGTAGCACTAGTGGTACTCATACCACACTTTGAGAATCACTGCTTTAAACAATCTTAATTTGTTTAAATTTGCGATTATATGATATTTAGAAAACATGAACAGAGTATGTTATCTTTGAGACTATTATACGATTAAAAATATAACACAATGCATGGCATTCACATCAGAAACATGTGAAAAAAACAGACATTAACGTAACAGAACTTACTAGCAACACACAACAACATTAGCATCTGTGATAAAGCAATACAAAAATACACACATACACAGGTATTTATCTTCTGCAGGTTAACGTTACATGTCATTTACCCATTTGTAAACTCTGGTAACATTATACTATTTTTGAAAGGTAAGATAGCGATTTTCTTACCTGATTTTGTCCGTGTGTTTGCAGGACCTCGCAGATCACACCTGACCCTTCCTGTGTCCACATTCTAGTTTTTGTTCTCCGTTGACATGTCACGACTCAAATTCGCTCAAAATAAAATTTTAACAGACAAATATAAAATAATTCGGGACCGACCGAGCAATCTCAACGAGCAGCAGCTCACACACACACACACACAGTCAGTCAGCCGCCTCACTCAGAAAGACGATAATAACGGTCATATTTTCAAACTGAGAAAGGCGCGAACAGTTTCATTGGCCAGTTTCCTGGATGACAGCCAGACTAACCAATCATGATCAAAGAAATAAGGAATTAATAATAATTTAAAAGGCAGAAATTTCTTTTGTATGCTGTTGAAGACATTAAGTTGATTCAACATACAGTTCTTGTAAAAAACAAATCAACATTGATTTACAAGTGTTTTTGGTAACCTTTTTCAACCATTTAGCATTAAACATTTTTTCAACGTTGTTTCAATGTTGAAGCAACAACTGTCATTATTTCAACCATATTTCAACATTGAAGATTGGTCATGTGCCGGCTGGGACAGATCGGATCTGTTCTATGACAGTGTAAACAGGAAAAAAACGCATGCATTCGGATATAGCGAGATCGGATTCAGGCCTCATTCATATGTGGAAATAAATCGGATATAAATCGGATCTGTGCCAATGCGACTGTCATGTAAACAGGCAGATCGGATTTTCTGAGGCATCGCGTTCTGTACGTCATTAAAACTTGACAATTTAGTACTTCTCTGTGGTTTAATGACGTTATATGGGACCCATGCTGGCAAAATGAGTGTAAAATGTGCACGGGCTATTTTGAGTTACAGGCAAAAAAAAAGTGAAAAAAAAGTGAAAAATGTCGATTTTAGTCGAATTTGAGGTTTTCACAAAAAAAAATTCATAGCTCTCGTTTAGCTATCCCAATGCTCCAAATAGTAATTAAACATCTAAAAGTATCTTTAATTGCATTTTCTGAGAAATGACCTTTTTTCCCGCTCCCTTCTCGCGCTGACTGACATCTGAAGAGCGCGCATAACGGCGCGTGATCCCGATAAATACACAGAATTACAGTATTTCAGTTTTCCCGCCATCATAATCTGTTCTGTCTTAAGTGAACGCTTGGGGAACAGATGGGGAAAAACATCTGATGTGTAACTTTATATGATTCGTGCATTACAGTAGGCCGTCTGTCTCAATGTTATCTATCAATAAAAGAAAAGAGGGAATCACTCGTAGCACTTCATTGAACTGCTTTTGTAGTTTTAATAATCAATTTATTTGTAATGAACACACTGAAGTGATTTTTACATTTGATAATTTGTTTTTCGTAGGCTATATGAATGCTACATGTTTACATGTAATGTTTACATGTAAAATGATAAAGGTAATGCATTATTTGTTTCTTTCTAAACTATTTTTTCCTACTGTTTTTTTTTTTTTTGCATCTGTTCTTATTTATAATAAGAAAGATAAAAAAACAGCTATATTGTGATTATTAATATAGTAGCCTAATTATTAATAAGAAAATAACTGGAGGAAAACTTTAATCTTTCTCATAATCAACCTTGCTGACTCTATCGACTTTAAACAGGTGTAGCAGTCATTTTTTGTCCGATTCCAAAAAATCATATATAATTTTGAAGGTCTTTTAATGGAGAATGTGAAAATAAAAATAACTAATTTTTCAAATTTGCTGGACTCGTTTTGTCAGCACAGGTCACTTTATTCTCGGGAGGAAGCACGTGTGGAGGCGCTAAATGACAACAACGCATGCGGGATGTTTCAGATGGTATGGCAAGTGTAAACACATGAATCAGATATGGGTCACAATTGAAAGAACGTGTAAACGGACAGCCAAAAAAAATCGGATATAGGCAACACATCGGAATTGAGCATCAAGACCTGCAGTGTAAACGAGGCCTTATACACTCTTATTGACTGAACTGAGCCAAATACATTCCTATTTCATTCAAGACTTCGGTATTCATCTACATTTTGTTTTGTTGTTGACTGTTTTGGACTATTTCCTTACTATTCTTTTATCATTATTCAATTGTAATTGTTGATCGACAGCTTTACTGTTCAAGCTTTACTGATTTTTTTTATTGTTTTGAATATGTGAAAAGGTTTCCAAGCATACTGCAATGCAGTAAAAAGAAAAAGAAGAAAAAAGAGAAAGGGAAGATATACTGTATACAAAAATGTGTCTTATTCCAGCAGTTAGTGGCTAAATGGAGATTTGAATTGCATACAAGTGCAGACACATTTCATAAACACAATTTATTTGTAATTCTGTGTTTAGTGTGAGACCCCGAACCCGAGACTCCAAATACTATTAATAGATACAACTTTACACGTATTTGGTGAGCTCAGACCCAGTAGATATTTTTCCTCCTTTTCATTGATATAAATCCGACACGCGGGTTACAATAGCATCACCTAGTGGCCAATCACTGTGGGGTTGTTTTACTGTGACCTCAGATTGAGGTTGTACATGTTTGGTGAGAATATAACAATCTGGGGTGCGTTTCCCAAATGCAACTATGGTTGCAAGTTCCGTCGTTACCAATAGAGTTCAATGGGACTTGTGACTATAGTTAGCTAACAATGATTTTGGGAAACGCAACCAGTTTGAGTTATAGCCATTTTAAGAAAAAGTGACTCCACTCACTTTGAATGTTTTAGTGGCCTGTCAGAACTGTGAATGAAAATTTCAACTTTTTTGAGAATGATTGTTTTTCTGACTCAAGAGAATGTTTCTATACTGGTTTTTGATTGGGTGAAAAAAATAGGAGTAGTTTGCAGAAGTAGGTTTAAAAAAAAAAAGGGCAGAATTTTTTTTTAGATGGAAATGAAATCTGAGGTTTTTTTTGTAAAGACCAAAGCATTCCAGTGATATGTCATGGTCATGATTCACAAATTTCATAACTTCATATAGTAAATCACCAATTTAATTTTGAAAAATTAAATTATTAAAAATTAATTGTATTTCTTAACATGTTTATTACTTTTCATGTGAACAAATAAAGCCATATATGAGGGACAGTATGAAGGTGAGTTGATTATTAGGAAATCTTTCTTTCTATTTACAATATGCCTTTAAATAGTTTCAGTTATATTATAATTAAACTATATAAACCTTTTAATAAACTATATAACTGCTGTAAGCAGGGGCGGTTCTAGGGGCTTAGCCCAGAGACATCCATACCTGTCAGAATACGCTTTAAATTAAATATATTTAAAAGTCACATTGGCAAAGAAGTTTTTTTTTTTAAAAGCGGTAAATCTTTCTTGCTTATTAAAATAAAATAGTCACAATGTCACAATGAGTTTAACTGTAAACATTAATCTATACTCATTCTTAATACGGAACTGGTTTAAAATCTACAATAGCCACCACATGACACCAAGCTGTTAGTGCTCGTCTAATTAGGAGGCTGCCAATATATGGTCATATTCATCAACAAAAATGCAACAATGCATGCCGAAGTGAGAACACCAAACATTCCAAGATGTTGGATTTACAAACAAAAGTAACAGCACAGTTCAACATGTGCACTGCTATATTGGTATCAGGAAAATCAGCCCATTTCTTTTTCATATGTTCTGCTGATGTCATGTGTCTCTCACATGTCTCTGCCTCTCATTTTTCTTTTCCATCAGGCTTACTGGCTACACTCTAGTCCTGGTAGAATAAGGACATTAAGAAGGAAACATCAAGCTTTTAACTGACTTACTCTTACTCTACAAATATATACCAGTCAAAGCATCTCTCTGTTTCAATGCATTACAATAAGCACAGATTAAAGTTATTCAGTCTAGAGCTGCAGATACACCTTACCCTCCACTGAAGTCCTGTCACTGCCTCATGAAGTTTTGTCCTAGCTTTGCTGTTGTCTGCTTTACTCTTCTCTCAATTGTTTTTTGCTTCTCATCATAACATCCATCCTTTCTCCTTTTGATTTGTGCTGATTAATGTCCTGCTTTTCTCTTCTCCATACATTTTATCCACTCATTTCTCCTTTTCCTCCCCTCTTTCCCCCCCTTTTTTTCTCCCTATCTTTTTACGCTCTTCTCTTCTTAGTGTACCCACTTCTCTTTTCTGCGTATTTGCCATTTTCATTTGCATTGAATTTTCTTTTTGTGGTAACACTTCACAGTAAAGTTGTATTTTAACATTAAAGTTAACATCTTACAATTTTTTTTTTTACTATTAGTAAATGTTAATTTTTACATATACTAATACATTACAACTTAAGTGGTCCAAAAATTGAAAAAGTTGGCTGCTTGACTATTTTTTAGTTTTACTAGTTTTCTTTTCCTAATGAACAATCATATTCTGATCAATTAACATTTACAGAGATTAATTAAATTTTGTGATAAAAGTTATTAGTTTATTGTTAATGAAGTAACAAATAAAACTTTATTGTGAAGTGTTTTTATCTGCCTTTCTCCTCCCTCCATGCCATGTCTGTCTGAATATGGTTCTTTATTGCTTTGACGGTGGTAGTATAAGACTATATCGTCTTGATTTCATTTGGGCAAATCTGTCTGTCACTTCGTGATGGTCAACAGCTGTCAAGTTCTCCTTCTCAATGAACATCACTGCCAGGGGGTTAAGCCGGTCTTGTTCCATTGTGTTTCTTAAATATGTATGCAGTCGATGCAAGGCACTGAAGGAAGGTTCACAGCTGCAACTGCTTACTGGGATTGTCAGTGCTACTTGAAATACTCAATTCAGTGTGGGGAACATGTCAGTGTTTAGCAGCTCGAACACACTGACTATTGCCTTGCATGCATGGCACAGCACAAGATTTAATAGATGTGCATAGCAGTGAAGGTACACTGCTTCTGGGTGACATTCCCTGAAACGGGCCTGTACACCCCCCACAGCTCCACTCATGACTGCAGTGCAACGGATGGTCAATCTTATGTGATTTCAGTGTTTGCTCTATTGCATCAGTGATGGACTGTGCATCAAAACCAAACAATTTGCTGAAACCAAGGAAACCTTCCTTGGTTCTGCCCTCAGGAGTAACATAAAGCACACATAGTGCCAGTTGTTCAGAGTGCCTGTCCCGTGCCTCATCTGCCATCAGAGCATACATCTTTGAATTTCTCATTTCGTTTATGATGCTTTCTGTGACCTCTTCTGAAATACATGCAATCATTTAATTTTGCGATGAGTGAGACAAGTAGGTAGCATGGGATGGAGCATTGTACCGCTGTAGAAATGGGTCAAACTCTGTAAGAAGTTTCATGCACTCAAGGAAGTTTCCCTGATTTTGACTCTGGCTCTGTTCATCATGTCCACGGAATGCGATCCCCTGCTTCCCCAGAAATGGTGTCACAGCAACAACTCGATGCAGGTATTCACATCTCTCAGTCATTGGCTGGATCGTATAGATCCTATAACTTCTTATTGACGGTTGGCCAGTTTGCAGTTACAAAGAAATATACTCCTATTATATTATATTAATAAGGAAAATGCCTGCTTTTTTCAGTAACTCGCACAATCAGTTAAATAATTGACAATCATTTAAATTAGGTGTGAATGTATGTATTTTTATGGACATTCACACTTCTAAAGAAAAATGTGAGATTACTGTAACATTATACTGCATTTTCTATGTAAAAATACTTTTTTTATTTTAAAAACAGTGTAGGATATAACTGTTCAGTGTTTACATATTTATATTCAGTTATAATTCTACACTATATATTTGGATTTCCTATAATTACTTTCTAGTATTTAATAAATAGATTCATAAATATTGAAGACAGAGAGCATATGGGTATTATATTACCCTAAGTCTCAGTGGATCTCCCCTGTGTGTAATCTGCTTGAAAGCCCCTCCCATCCCCGTTTATCTGAACCATGACTGTGCAGGACTGCAGGTTTATTTAAGATCATGTGATATCCTTGAAAAAAGAGCCGCAATCTGATGTCACCGTAACCTTCCCATCCATTCTGATTGGATGTTGCATCTTGCATAATAATGTACCGTTCGTTATAAATAGTCAATGCAGTGACAAAAGAATACAGCAAAGAAATTCAAGGAAACAAGACACAACTGGGATACAGAAAACTTCAGCTTGCTGTTTGGAAGTCAGCTCCCTAAGGTTTGACTTTTATTTGTTTACATTTATTCACTTAGCACATGCTTTAATCAAAGCCCAACAATACATTTTTGGTTCCTACCGGGAATGTTAATTTTGTCAGACCATTTCCAGAACAGCGAAAAGGTTATTTTTCGCTATTCATAATATTTGTTGTTGTTGTTTTAAGTTGTGCATAATCGCGCAGGTTATTAGGCTGTTAATAGACATTGTAAAACATGTGATGTGGCTTATTAAGATAATGAAGGAATAAATTAAGCTGGTTGTGCTATTTTGATGATGCTGCACTGCAGGCAAACAGTCCAGATTAGGATGTGAGCTCAAAATGCAGTGGCAGAGCCAGGATGTTTTCATAGGGAGGGGCCAGCAACCAGTCTGGGGTGGCACAGAAATCTTCATTATTTCAATATAGAAATGTGTTTAACTATAAAGTACTGGACGGTTTTAGTGCCTAAAGCACAACTCAATAAAATGAATGTCTACTTAACTGTAATTTGATATTTGTAAATTAAGTAATAATGAGTGAATATGACACCATAAAGTGGCTCACTATAGCTTTATTGCACAGTCAGCTTGGTTCTGGTTCTTAACTGGTTGAAGTTTTGAGGCGGTCACACTCGAAGTTGGACTTTGTGACAAACTTAACTTAGAACTCTCAACGGAAAGAAAATAAACTAAAGTAAAAGAATAAAAGGATGTAACGAGACTAGTTGTTTTTTCTTCTCATCGTGGTATTAAGTAGCAGCTGGCATGTAAGCCAGAGCAAGTTCAAATAGCGCTAAAAAGCAGCATCAAAACAGGGTGGCACAAGGCAAGAAAAGCATTGACTAAAAAGAGCCCAAAAGCATAATTTGGTGGTGTCCTGAGTTTTTAACTGGGCTTTTGGACACATCCCAAAATGGTGTGTTGACCAATTAGATATTATCTTAGCTCGGGGTGTTGCTCTGTTTCTCCTCCCGATCCATAAATCAACATGTTATCTGGTCAGTCACATAGTCCGAACTATCCTGCTCTTGCAGAGTATAATTTTGTACATGATTTCTATAACCAGAATATGATACATTTGACAAAGTATTGATTGGAAGAAACATTTCAAGCTAGAATTTTCACACTCATACATACTAAACATGAATATGAACCCTTAAGCTATTCAATAGTTATTAAAAAATACCATAATATCATAATACACAATGAGTAATTAGGACATGCTAATCAAATGTGTGGGTTACATACATAATATGGAGTTATGCATAGAAATGATTAGTTGCTCATAAGTCTTTTAAGATGATTTTAGGTGCATATGGAAAAGGCAGTTTCTGTGCCATTCTGTGGATGTGAGAATGTGTTCTGAGGAACAAAGGTAAAAAAAAGGTTTTAGAAGGAATTGTGCAGTTGATTGAATGTTTGACTTATTCTGTGTTGCAGGTTCAGGCACGATGAGCAGCATTATTCCCAGGAGAAAAGCAAAAGGCACTGACATCTGTGCATTTAACAAATACTATTATATAATCCGCTCTGACCTCGGCTGCTATATGCAGACAAGTAATTTAAATAAAGGTGCAGATATCTCTATTTTCAGTCTGCACCCTGCCTGCCAAAATGGAGACCATTACATTGGTGGAGATAGCTACTTTCACATCATCAATGGCAATTCCTGCCGCAGAGTCACAAACCTGACGACAGACAGCGATGCTGTAGTTTACAGCCTTCATCCCAACTGCCAGGGTGGAGACCACTACTTCGCAGCCTGTGGCTATTTTTACATCATCTTCCAAGAAGACGGCACTTACCGAAGAACAACAAACATGACTAAAGACTCATATGGTGAAGAACTCAACCTGGATCCCAACTTCAGAGACGGTCTATATTACTGGGGCCTACCATACTCCAAGCAAAGTGGCTTCTCCTTCCTCAAGCCCGCCTCAGAGTGGGGTGTTGAGTTCTGCACCGGTCCTGATCTCAGCACAGACGAGCACAATGCTGTCTATTCTGTTCATCCTGAGGTTCTTAACTTCCTTCCTGGTGGGCTGTCTGTAACTAAAGGCCCAGCCATTGGCATGTGGGAGAATATTAAAACGATAACTAATGACAGCAGCACACCGGTGACATGGGAAAAGAAGATCACTAAAAAGGTTGGATACAATGAGGAGAAGATGGCCCAGATCACTCACAACTAGAAGATGGACTCATCAGCCTCGATTGAATCTGGAGAGCTTGCAAAGTTAATTGCGAAGTTGCAGTTCTCCTTTTCTGCAGAATGTGGAGGTTCACATGTCAGCACTGAAGATGAAAGCTGGAAAGACGCAACTGAAGAGGAAGAACAACTCACATTTGGGCTGAAGCCAAATGAGCGTTTATATCTGTGGCAGCACAAACTGTGTCTTGGACAAGAACCAGTGTTGTTCTGCTGTGATTTAAAGATTTCCAGTAAGCCAAACCCTCCAACTTCACCCGCACAACCATGAATATCAACATTTCAGGATCACTGAACTCTAAGGATAACCAAGTGCTTTTCAGTTCAATACATTAACTATAGCTTCTCAAGTAATTATATAGATATCTGCGTGTACTGGTTAAAACGAGTCTGGAATCATTTAATATAGCAAAGAGATTTTTCAGTTACAGATGATGTAACTACAATTACTGAAACTTTGTGTTTATGATTAAAAGAATCTGACAATGCTACTTTAAATCTCACGAAAAATTAAATAATGCAAACCGCTCTTGAAGTCTTGCTGTTTTCACTGTCATTCTGTTTCTTTACCAGAACACTGTATGTTTGACATATATCTGTTAGATGTGTGATGAAAACCAAAGTGTTGCACAAAAACAATTGTATGCCTGTTCTTTTGTGGTGTTTAGTGTAGATCTTGTAATATAACACAACAGATTGCATTTTTATCTTACTGAAGGTGAAAGCTAGATGGGGACAGAGTTTATTTGTTTCACAACAAAATAATGTCTGAGAGTTCCTGCCCTCCTATTATGGTTAGACACATTACCAAACTTTGAAAATTCTATTTTAATTAAATTCAGTTTATTTATAAAGCACATTTAAACTCAGCCTTGGTTGGCCAAAAGTGCTGTATATAGATTTGAAAAATAATAAATAAAAATGAGACAGATCAAAGTTACAAAGAATAGACACATTTTTAACAATGATTTTAATTCAGCAAAAGCAGGAGCGAAGGCTGGATCCTGGAACAAACAGGAGGTGACGGTTGTTTTGAGACTGAAGATGGATTATAAGTGTTGTAACAAGCAGATTGGATAGAGGGTAAATTATTAAGAGCTTTGTAATCAGAGATAAGCCTTTATAAATCAGTTCGGTATAGGACTGTAACCAAGCGTAGGATTGGTGTGATATGGTCACGTTTACGGGTTCCAGTGAGTGAATGGGCTGCTGCATTCTGCACCATTAGGAGGTGAGACATGAAGGAAAGAGGTAACCCCACATACAGTAGTCTAATTGTGTAGAGATACAAGCATATGTGACAGTTTCAAAACTTTGCCTGCTTAAAAACATATACTATTTCTGCTAACCAGCAAAGATGGTAAAAACTGGCACTAACTACAGCATTAATTTATTTTGTTCAAGACTATTGTCTTGGTAGAATCCTAGGTCTTTAAAATTCAGGTACAAGTCAATTCACTGACTTAAGTTCCTTAGTGAAGAACATGGGTTGCAGCTCTTAATTTTGAACTCAAAGTGCATTAGATGGAATAATTTAACTTTAAAATGTACAAAATTTTCATATTTTTCCCCAATTCTTCGTCTTTTTTTATTTTTAAATATCGCAATAAATATCATATCATGAGATTTTGATATCGTTGCATTCCTATGAACAACTAATCTGATTAAAACATTTAAGCACAGAAATTTCGGGAAGAATGATTCTGATTTTATTGCTTTTGGTGTAAACGGTGATTGATAATGTATTGACAGGAACAAGGTTGTGCAGTTGAGGCTTACGCAGCCTGTTTGTATGTGAAACAATCTTGAGGAGAAATCAAAACAAATGATTTATATATTTAACATGTGTCACGACCAAGTGTGCCGTTTTCCCTGAAAACCACAATTGCAAATTTGACATTTATTTTATACAAGAGTTCGAACGAGTAGTTAATATACAGTACAATATTGTCAATGTTGATTTTGTAATGCCTTTGTGGAGAGGAAGGACACACACACACATCTGAACTAAGTGCAACCACAAATTCCTCAGGCTTAACCTGTTAACCCGCACCGGCCCGAAGGGAGTGTCTGCGCTTTTAATTACCTTTGTTTTAGAACAATATTCAAATCAACTATCATAAACTATATAGCATTTGAAAGCTAAAACACTCAAGATTGATGTTCTGAGCTTGTTTTTGAAATCAATACACCAGAGAGGAAAGGGTTAACATAAATGCTGAAGGACCGGCCATTTAAACATGTACAAAGTGAACGGCATTACTTACTTTGATCGCCTATAGCTCTGGTCAGCTCGGACTATTCCAAGAAACACTAGCATACATTTCAAGGGAAGGGTCCACTCTTCAAAATGCATCCCACTTTTTAATCCAAAACAACGAAAAAATAGGGGGAAAAACGAACGATCCTCCTTTGTCCAAGATGGCGCTGCTATGCTCGGCCGCCGTCCAGGTCGCTCCGCTAAGACTGTGCTTTTATTTACTTTTTTACTTATTTTTAATTTCTCTTTTAGCACACATAACGTCGGCACTGATCACCTACGACAAAAGTACACTCTTGGACATTGGAAACCGCTTCACTAACCTGGTTCAGGACACTTTATCACCGTATCCGAATCCACCGTGGCCTCTTGAGATTCTTCGGAACGCAGAGAACAAAGGCCACAGGAGACGGAACAAGAAACACCGTGGAAAAAGCGCTGGAATTCGCAACAGATTGAGGAAAAGGGCTCACAGTCCTCCTTTACCGAGCATTCTGCTCGCTAATGTCCAATCCTTGGATAATAAGATGGACGATCTTAGAGCCAGGATAAGTTTCCAACGGGACATAAGGGACTGTAACATCATCTGTTTGACTGAAACATGGCTCACGCCCTCGGTTCCGGACACTGCTGTAACGCCGTCTGACAACTTCTCTGTTTTACGGATGGACAGAACAGCTGAGGCCGGTAAATCCAAGGGTGGTGGAGTGTGCTTCATGACCAACAAGAAATGGTGTGACCCCAGGAATATCTCCTCTCTGTCGCGATCCTGCTCGCCTCATCTGGAACATCTATCCATTATTTGCCGCCCATTCTATCTACCCCGCGAGTTCTCCGCGGTCATCGCTGCTGCCGTTTACATTCCACCTCAGGCAGACACCGGCTTGGCTTTGTCTAATCTTCACGATGTGCTCAGCGGCTACATTAACAAACATCCTGACGCTGCCTTTATCATCGCGGGGGATTTTAACAAAGCCAACCTCAGGCAGGTCATGCCGAACTTCCATCAACATGTATCCTGTCCAACTAGAGGACCGAATACTCTGGATCATTGCTACTCGCAATTTAAGAATGCATACAAAGCCCGCTCTCTACCGTCCTTTGGTAAGTCTGACCACGCCGCCATCTTCCTCACACCGGAATATAAACAAAGGCTCACACAGGAACCCCCGGTGAAGAGGGAAGTGACGCGTTGGTCCTCCCACTCTGAAGCTATGCTGCAGGCGGCTCTTGATGACGTCGACTGGGACATGTTCAGGGCGAGCTCATCTGACGTCAGCGAGTTCACGGAGGTAGCAGTGAGCTTTGTAAACACACTTACCGAACAAGCTACAGAAACAATAACTGTAAAGTCCTTCCCTAATCAGAAACCGTGGGTGGACAGAACAATCCGTGATGCGGTTAACAAACGCACTGCCGCATACAACGAGGCTCTTTTGTCTGGGAATATGAGCGAGTATAAAGCATCGTGTTATGCTCTCAGACGAGCAGTAAGTGCCGCCAAACATCGTTACAAAGAGAGAATTGAGTCTCATTTTCAGCTCAACGACTCTCGACGCATGTGGCAGGGACTAAGGACCATCTGTGCCTTTGGAAACAAATCCTCCGCGGAGGTGAGTGCAGATCCGTCGCTGGCCGAAGAATTAAACACCTTCTACGGCCGATTTGAATGCAGCGCGGCTCTGCCGAGCAGCGCGTCAGGAAGCAGCAGGCAGAGAAGCGAGGATCATGTGATCACCGTGACGGAGGACGAGGTTCGTAGAGCACTAAAGGGAGTGAACATCAGGAAAGCGGCTGGACCTGACGGGATTACTGGCCGGGTCCTGAGGTCCTGCGCTGATCAGCTTGCTGGTTTGTTCACTTCTATCTTCAACGAGTCCCTTGCTACCTCTGTAGTTCCCACCTCCTTTAAAAAATCCATCATCATCCCTGTGCCTAAGAACAATAAACCCTCTTGCCTGAATGACTATCGTCCAGTGGCCCTCACATCAATAGTCATGAAGGTTTTTGAGAGACTTGTTAAGAGCCACATTAGCTCATCCATCCCTGTTACTTTGGACCCTCTTCAGTTTGCTTATCGCTCCAATAGATCAACTGATGATGCCATCTCTCACTTACTTCACTCCTCCCTCACACACATTGACAGCAGCAATGGGAACTATGCAAGACTGCTATTCATAGACTATAGCTCAGCTTTTAACACCATAGTCCCCATCAAGCTGACTAATAAACTCACAGACCTCGGCCTAAACTCTACACTCTGCGACTGGATCCAAGACTTCCTCACCGGCAGACCTCAAGTGGTGAAGCTAGGCCAGTACACCTCAAACTCCATCACCCTGAACGTAGGAGCCCCGCAGGGCTGCGTTCTGAGTCCCCTGCTCTACTCTCTCTACACACATGACTGTGTGTCCTCTCACAGCTCCACATCTATTATCAAATTTGCTGATGATACTGTGGTTCTGGGCCTCATTTCCAACAATGATGAGACCGCATACTTGGATGAGGTGGAGAGACTAACATCATGGTGCCAGGACAACTGTCTCTCTCTGAACGTGAGCAAAACTAAAGAGCTGATTGTAGACTTCAGAAAGAAACACCTGCTGCCCTACACTCCTCTTATGATCAGCGGGACCCCTGTGGAGAGAGTAAGCAGCTTCAAGTACCTCGGCGTAAACATCTCCGAGGACTTGACTTGGACTACACACATACAAACACAGGTTAGGAAAGCCAGGCAAAGACTGTACCATCTGCGACAGCTGAGGAAATTCAGGGTCTCACCATCAATCCTGAAAACTTTCTATTCAGGGACCATAGAAAGTGTTTTGACTC
Organism: Schizothorax lantsangensis; assembly: GCA_027422415.1. NCBI lineage: Eukaryota > Metazoa > Chordata > Actinopteri > Cypriniformes > Cyprinidae > Schizothorax > Schizothorax lantsangensis. The sequence goes on along the minus strand of JAPDDO010000383.1, from coordinate 34,925 downwards.
AGTGCATCTCAGTGTGGTATGGAAATAGCTCCAGCCAAGACTGCAAGGCCCTGCAAAGAGTAGTGCGCTTAGCTGAGCGTATCTCTGGGTCTGCTCTCCCCTCTCTGCAGGACATCTACATCAAACGCTGCAGAAGCAGAGCTGTCAAAATCACCAAGGACTCAAATCACCCTGGAAACTGTCTATTCACTATGCTGCCATCTGGTAAGCGCTTCCGCTGCCTGATGGCAAGAACTGAGAGACTCAGGAGGAGCTTCTTCCCCAAGGCCATCAGGCTCCTGAATTCAAACTGAACTGAACTCTTAACATCATGATGACCTCACTTACTAATCACTCACAATCTGTAATATACTCACACCCATTATCATCTACCTCATACTGACAGTGTCTTTTGCACACAACACTGTCATTTGCACACAACACTTTCTGTATCTTGATATCTTATCATATTTTATATTTATTCTTGTGATTGCTGCTCATGTCATCATGTTCTACCTATTTGCACCCCCCCCCCTCCCGTACAGTCATGCTTATCTTAATATTTAATTCTACAGCATACTGTCATGCACATTCTCTTATACTTTATATTTTATATTCTGTGCTTATATCTTATTGTTTATTGTTGTATTCTACAATTTTTGCACTGTCCATGGAGCGGACCTGATTCACATTTCACTGCTGGTTATACAATCTCTGTATAGTCGTGTATGTGACAAATAAAACTTGAAACTTGAAACTTTGTTTACATGAGCGATTCGAGTTACAGTTATCGATAGCGTCCATTTTCGAAGAAATATCGTATTCGAGTCTTGAAACGCCATGAATCTCCCAAAGAATGGCCTCTTCCGAGCAAAATCAGCCCTCCCCCGTCTCTCTCCATCAATCACAGGGTTTGTTATAACCCAGAACAGTCAGGGAGTCTCTGACTGGCTTACCGAGGTGTCAATCTGCGCACGTCAGATTTTGGCTCTTTGAAGCCAGCCAATGCCTAGCCAGCAAAGTTTTGATGGATGGAAGTGTTAGCCAATCACAAGGACGTTTACAGTGTTTGATAGTTTGCATAATTTGCGAAGCATGTTTACAGAATACCCCGGGCGCAATGTGTGTGCGCCCTCGGCTTTTACGCATTGCCTTCACATAATGGCGTCGCGGCGCTGCACGGAGTGTTTATCAGCGAGCGGATTCTCTCCAAAGCTTACAGCCGAGTCTCTCCATCATGGATCATCGACTTGAGAAGAGTTTTTGTGTCGTTTGATCGTGTTTTGGAGGACGTGGTGAGAATCAGCGGCGAAGAGAGCAACAAAGACCCGTTCAGATGCATGGCAAGCAGGGATAGCATTAGCACGTAAGTTTCAACACCGTTCTCTTGAATGTTTATGTATGTTTATCATGTATTTGCAGCTTTTGATTCATGTTAGCTGTTTTAGATTCTAAAAATTACAACGGAGAGGGATAATATGAAGGGGCTACATGAGTTATGTGTGTGTGTGTGTGTGTGTGTGTGTGTGTGTGTGTGTGTGTGTGTGTTCGTTTGTTTGTTTGACAGTGTTGCAAGTTTGATTTGTTTTGCTTACACACTTTCTCACTCTTTCTCTCTCCCTTTCATGTCTTTCAGTGGGTTTGGTGTGTCCAGTTGGTCAGAGAACAAACCTTTTTAGTGACTGCCTTGAGTGTCTTCCTACACTGTAAATACTGTAAATAGTTGCTTTAGTTTTTCATTAACATTATTTTGTAATATAGTAATATATTACTATATTAGTTAAATAGTAATATTCATAATATTTAGCAGATCATTTTTAAAAAAAATTACAAATGTTGTAAAAAGTGTATTTTGCATGTTTTGTGTTTTCATTAATTCAAAAATGATAAAATCTGTTTTGGATCACTGTTTTCATTATCAGAATTGTTCAAAATAAAGACTGTTCAAATTCTGAAATAGTTTTGTGTTTTTATGTGGTTTCATTGGTAGAGCAGTTCTGAATTGATATACGTATATGTAGTATAGTGTCATATGGAGTCTCTAAATAGCCTTTTTGAAAGGATTCCTAGACTTTTCTTGAAATAAAAGATCCAAATGACTTTTCCAAAGCTTTTCTTGAAATGAAATACCATAAAGATGTAGTTTCTGTAAGTTTTTACCCCCAAAAAAATTTTTATTTCAGGAAAAAGTAGGCGTTTTTTTCAAAAATGCCATTTGGAGACCTGATGACCAAATGAGTCAGCACTACAAATGCTGTTCAGAAATAGTTTTTTATTGTGTGTTTTGGTGGGCAGAGCAGTTCTTGAATTGATATACATATATGTATTATGTAGTTTTGACTCATTTGCACATTTTGTTACCAAGTGTCCATTTGGAGTCTCCAAATGGCTTTTTTGAAAGGACGCCTAGACTTTTTTAAAATAAAAGCTTACAGAAACTACATTTTTGGGAGTATCATCCTCAAATTTGAGTCAAAACATGGTCAGATATTCAGCTTTATCTTTATGGTGTTTTCAGGACTTTGGCATTCAAGTCTCATCCATTTTTCCCTTAGGGAATTTCATTCAAAGATATCGCGAGTCACTTTCAAGTATATTTGACCTTGTTTTACTCTGTTGCTATACTAATTTTGAGTTATTATGACTCTAGAGTAACAAAGGTTCAAGTGTCTAGTTTCAAACAATACCAGATTTTTAAATATAGACCTTAGGGTTCAAGAGCTACAGACATTTTTATTTGGTTATGTCGTTTTTCACAAAATGCTCAAAAATAGGGGTGCAGATTAAGAGGTTAAAGAAGTTTTCTTCACTATCTGCAAGTCATAAAATTGACAGACGAACAGCACCTCACCCAACTGGCTGGCCAATTTCCTGCCATGCTTTTGGGTTATCATCGTAAGGAAACCTCTAAAAAAATAGGAGAGCTTTGAGGTAAACATCTGGCAATGGTCCAGCGACAAACTTTATGATATCTCCTGACCGCTTAAGCAGTAACTCAATGATGGTATCAACAAGAAAGACTTTTACGAGAGCTGGAGTGGGGCAGATGCAGGCCCCAAAGTGACTTTCCTGACCTCCCGTTTCTCTCACATTCCAAACTGAAACACCCCTCAATTTCTCTTCTTGAACAAAGAACATCCAAACTCTCATAAACTTTATACCAAAAGACAAATAATACCTGTTGCTGTTATCAAAAGCAATATATATAATATATTTACAATATATATAGTCAGGTTGCATTTTATGAAATGAAAGTAAGCTTGCTGTGTTATTGTAATCAATGGTATTTTTGTGTAATCTTTGGAGGTATAATTTTCTCCTGTAAAGTGAGTACTACACTGATAGCATCATATGCACGATGTGTTGTTTTTAATCTTTAATTTGAACCCTTTTGTGTGTCTTAGCAGGAAAACTATTAACGTGTAGGAAATTGAATTTGGTTTCATTTTAACGGCCATGATAAATGCAACAAGTTGGTGTAAATGAAAGTTAACTTTTATTATAATAATGTATGATTACAACGCATACAGAATGTGTTAAGAGATTTTCCTCATGAGATTAAAGCAACTAGGCGAGAGGATTTACTGCATGGAAAATGAGCCGTGTAGGCGGAGCTCCGTCTACAGGAACCCTTTCATTGGAAGAGCGCTGGTGGACATCCTGACGTTAGTCCATCTAAAAAGCGGACCCCCGCTCTCTTCTCGCTCTCTCTGCCCTCTGCTCGAAATCGCGCGTTTTCTTGAAACTTGGAGCTACTCCAAAGGAGCTCTAGCCTTTAACATCTAGGCCGAGTTTGAACATTGAACCAACACTCAGTCAAATCTCTGAAGACACCCTTGAAAGTCTGAAGCTACGCGAAAGGAACTCAAGGAAGAACTCAAGAGCGTCAAACAACACCGAGCAGCCAAACAACCAGAAGGGCATCCCCAGAGTGACGTCACGCAACGACGCGCGGAATTCCCTCAAGCCACACAGCGTCATTTCAACTTAAAAGCAAGTATCAAACAAAATCTCTATAAAGTGGCTGAATCGGGTGGTATCTATCTCTAAAGTAAGGATAATAGAGTTCTCCTCTTGATGATCGACACGGGTAAAATCGTGTGGAAATAGCAAAACAGTGCTATATTTTAATCATTCTCAATTGCAACAATTCATTGCCTGTGTGTATGTATTTTGTTTTATGTTATTTAGCTTAGTTCATGTATTGTAGTAAGATAGCAAATAAACTCTTGTTTGATTTTGTTCGGTGTTCTGTTGTGAAATATTCAAATCAAACTTTGCCCAGATTACGTTACCTAAGCTCATAACTGTCATAAGGTTATTTAAATAATTCTGTATTATTATATCGTGGCCATGAGAATAAACAGAATTTCTCAGATATACTGAAATCTAACAACTCGCTGGATGATTGTTAGATGAGGTATAAGTTGGACGTTTTGATTAATATCAATTGATTATATCCATATCAGACTTTAAGATTCAGTTTAAAACTAAAATTAAAGTAATGGATAAAAGTGTTATTATTACAATTTGTATAACGAAAATAGTTCCAAACAAAGATCACAGCAGAACAGTCGCACATCTCTGAGCAACACACATCATTGTTTCTTTACTGAATGATTCAGTGTTTAATTAAATCATTTGAGTCAATAATTCAGTGGTCCATTCATAAAGACAGGCTCTTGCTTCATTCTTGAATGAATCAGCCATCTGAACGAATCCTTTGAATGAATGACTCACTCATTAAGACAGTCACTTGCTGCCACCTACTGGCGGTTTACTTCTATATCTAAAAGTACCTTTACTTTGCATTTTTTTCTCAACATTTCATATTTTGATATAAAAAAAACTGATTTAAAACACCAAGCTCATTACCTTATTTATACTTTTATAATTTTTCAGTGTAAATGCATTCATGCTACATTTCAGCTTCATTAAACTGTCTGTGTGAATGCATCTAAATGCCACTTCAGCTGCTTGTTTCTTCTGCAGTGGAAAGATTGTTTTTGTTAATATTGATTTCATTGGATTGGTAACATCCCTATAGTGTCTTATTACATTAAGTGAAATATTAATAAAATGTAAGAATTTGATATGAAAGATGATGCATGCATTTAATACGGTTAGGGGAAAATGCCCTTTAAATAGACCAAAAAATAAAAGACCTGGAAATCAATTTTACTTTTTTTTTAGTAAGCAGTAACTTTAGTCATATAAAATGTAATTTCCCAACAACAAAATTTTGGCCGGTGAAAATGCTGAGTGACATTTTAGAAAGTTAAAGGATAACCCCTCAGATATTTCTATTAAAACGCTTACCTGACCGGAGAGAGCAAAGAGCTGCTGGGAGGATCAGATGAGTCCAAAAGACAGGTCATTAGTCTCACTGGCCAGAATTAATCAAGTGCAATACAATTCATTAAAAATGTGTATTAATATAATAAATACTATAAATAATCTTTCTCATACTGCTGGAGCAGAGGTCATCTGATATACTGGTTTATGTCAGGTTGAGCACATGACATGATGCCAGTTAATGAGCTACTTCCATTGTGCTCTTTTGATCAATGCAAGTAACCTGGGGTTAAATTATAGTCTCTAGCATGACATTTATATATTCATATTACTGAACAGCTTCTTTGATGTAAAGGAAGGATTTAAATTGATGGAACTGTTCCTTACCTGTTTCTCAAAAGAGATTTGATGTCAGGTGTGATTGAACTTGTATCCTTTCAGGAGAATCGTCATAATATAATGAGCAGAAGTACAATAATCTTTGAGGTATTTTGTCTTGATGGTTGGATTTTCAGCATTAAGCTGCAGAAAGAAATAACAGAAAACAAAAATACAGAAAAAATGCATAAAAAGTCATGAACATGGATTGAAGAATATACCAGCATTATCAAAAATACTATCCACCTCTGAGAGGAGGATTTCTGACAGGAAAAAATGTATTTTCTGAAGTAACTTATAATAAAACTTATTACAGTATAATAAAATATATTCTGAAGTATATATTTTTTTAACCTCAAATCAAGTTGTATTAATTATTTTTAAAGAGTTGGGAGGACATTTCAGTATAATAAAACATATTCAGACAGGATTTGGTCTGAGAGGATGATTTCTGATACACTGTTAGCGATTTCCCTGTATTTTTACAGTAAGTTACTGGCAGCAGGGTGCCAGCAATTTACTGTATTATGATTTACAGTAACTGTACTGTAATTCACTTTACGGTACACAAAACCGGTACTGTAAAACTAGAAAACAGTACTTTACTGGATTTTTAGTGCATTTTGTAATTAAATAAGTTTCTGCTTTAATTTACTATACGGTTTTGTACTGTAATATAAATATTGATGCATTACTGTTAAATATTAATGTCATTTCACATTAATTACTTAAAATGATAATATATATATATATATATAACATAACTGTATTTGGTGTAGGATATAAATGTATAGTTAGTAATATTATAATGCTACTGTACTTCAGAATAACATTGCAAATCAAAAGGCAATCCAAACAATGTTCTTATCAGAAACATTTTTATTCAATCAATTAATGATTAAATAGTTTTAATCATTAATTAAAAATTAATGATTCATGTTTAATCAATTAATAATTAAACATTAAAACCATTACCACTACCAAGTGTGCACAGATGAATGAAACAAAAATATACCAGTGAAGGGAACCTCACTTAAGGAGGTACAATGTCCTTAAGAGAGAACTACAAATGAACAAACAAAAACAAGAACAACAAATGTCCCACTAAAAGTGCTGGAAAACAGGATTCAGTTTGAGGTTTTCCACTCATATTCTATCAAGGACAGAATAAAGCGGTTTATGTGAGGGATCATGGCTGTGACCTTCCTCTGTACGTCTTTCTTGGTCCTCTTGCTGACTCCCTGTCTGGCAGTACACTTCACCCTCTGTCTGGTATTTTCGTCTTCAGGATTTATTCTGACCAGAAGCCTGTTAGCGATATCATACCAGTCAATAAATATGCTTTAAAAAAACAAAACAAAGAAAGACGGTAACACTTTCTAAGAAGCCCGTGCTCATAATGATTTATATTATGAGCCCCATTTATACTTATTTATAAGCTAGTATTGCAGTGATATAAATATATTTACAAAGACCTATAATGCATTACAAGAACAGTTATATTTATATTACTTTTATAATTACTTATAAGTGATACATTTGCTTTTTCAATGTGCATGCTCATAATCCATTGATTGACATTTCAGTACTTCATGAATGGACAGCGGGTCTTAAAGGTTGTGCTCACATGTTGATCTTAACTGCGTTTTTGGGAAAGGTATGTGAAAAATGTTATAAACCATCGTAATCTCACTTGCAGAAATACTCTTAACAGCCAAGATTTGTCGTTATCGGGAAATGCAGCTGTGGACAGATGGCCAGTCCATCACAGGGCTCACAGACACACACACACATTCACACTTACGCCCCTACAATAAAGGCCATTTAGCATTTCCAGTTCAGCTAATCTCCATGTATTTGGCCTGTGTACTTCAGTAATGTACTTCAACTTGCTGAGTAAATCAACTGTGCTATTTTGGGACACCATGAATATGAAATAAAATGTGCTTTTAACATGCTTTCTCTGTATTAAAACTGTATTTAATTACCACTTGTAGTACACTTGAACCCACTAGTGTATGAAAGATGGGTTCAAGTGTACTACAAGGCAGGGCCGGCCCGTGGCATAGGCGACATAGGCAGTTTCCTAGGGTGCAAAATGACTGGGGGGCGCCGCACAAAAGTTTTTTTTTTTTTTTTTTTAGAAGTGACCATCATGCGCTCCTGCACCCATATATTAAGCAAAATGATTACTGACAGTTAACAATTTTAGTACTGATTTTTTCTACAGAAATGTCCACTTTTGGTATGGCAAGATGTCTTAAAATGTATTTATTTTTCTAACATTTAAACTTAGACCACATTATTAGATTACCTTTTGACTTTATGAATACACCTCTCAGTTTCAACCAAAGATGACTGATTGATACCCATATAAATGGAGTTACAGTAGTCTAATCTTGTTGAAACAAAAGCATTAATCACTTTTTCAAAATCCTTAAAAGAAAGGAATGGTTTTACCTTAGCTAGGACTCTAAGATGGAAAAACCTTGTTTTGACCAAAGAACTAATCTGTTTGTCAAATTTAAGAGAGCTACCCCAAGTACCCTAGCAACCACATAGCAACACCTTAGCAACCATCCTGGGTACCCTAGCAACCACCCCAAGTACCCTAGCAACCACATGGCAACACCTTAGCAAACATCCTGAGTACCCTAGAAACCGCTTAGCAACACCCTAGCAACCACCCTGGGTACCCTAGCAACTACCCCGAGTACCCTAGCAACCGCATACCAACACCCTAGCAACCCCCTAGCAAACACCCTGGGTACCTTAGCAACCACCCTGGGTAGTCTAGCAACGGCCCTAGTGACCATCCCAAGTACCCTAGCAACCACCCTGATTACTCTAGCAACAACTTAGCAACACCCTATCAACCAGACTGGGTACCTAAGCAACGGCCCTAGCAACCATCATGGGTGCCTTAGCAACCACCCCGAGTACCCTAGCAACCACCCAGAACACCCTAGCAACTAACTAACAACACACTAGCAACAAGCTACCAATCACCAATAGTAACCACCCAGAACACTAAGCAGCAATAAAACGATATTATCCAGCAACACTGAGCAGCGTGTGTGGCAGTGGGGAGAAGGATGGAAGCTGAACAAGGCAAGAAAGTTTATCAGCAGCGTTATGGACCAGTACATGAATTAAATTTGTTTATTGATTATGATGAGGACATGATGTGGTTAATTTATTGGATAAGGGAAATTATATATAAAAAAAAAACTTAAAAAAAACTGCTGTGTTATTAGTATATCAACAACATCGTTTGCACCACGCTCCTCCGTTACTTGATCTTTTTATTTTGGTGCATCAATCTGTTAAGTTACTTTGTATAAGAAATTATGATTAAAAACAAAAATTATGATTAATTACAAAAAAACAAATCTACAAAATTGTCATTCTTAGTGATGTGTATATATCATATTTTATGTGTGTATCATTGCATTACATTGCATTATATGTGTATATCATTGTTACATCAAGGTATATCCATCCAAACATATTTTAAAGTTCCTTGGTTTTGTCTCCATTAGAGGTGAGAATTTAATATTTAAATATTTAAAGAATTTAATATTTCTGGTTGTAATGATTCTTCTTCCTTAAAAGTATAAAATAAAATAAATATATATTAAATATAAAAGTTAATCACTAAATTCATTACATATTGTCTCTTTCTCTATATTTTAATGGCTATAACAATTTGAGAGTATTAATTTTAAACTACTCATTATTAAAGAATGCTATTCTATTTCTGTGGCTCAGTGGTAGAGCATTGCGTCGTGGGTTCAATTCCCAGGGAACACACATGCTGAAAAAAAAAATGTATAGCCTGAATGCAGCTAAATGCATAAATGAAAATGTAAAAAAACAAAGACAGAAATATTTATTTGTGTTTAACTTTTTAGTATGTGGAACCTAATTTATATATTTTAATGATTAAAACAAAATGTGTTTGTAATTGTATAATTTCTAATAAGGGTTGTGCACTTTCAAAAAAATAAAATAAAAAATAAAAATCCACTATCTCCATGGGCTCTCTCTTCCATATATGGATAGAAGAGTAATGCTGCATGACTATTGGCTGCGCAGCTGAAGATCGCAGTGCTGATTGGCTGAGTAATACAGTGATAGAGCGAGACCAACGGCAGATGTTCCAGAACTCTCCTGAGGTAAGTATGAATGGTTTCTTTTTCTGATTTCTGCTTTTAATAACGAATTTTAAGAAAAAAATGTTGCCCAAGTGGGTTATACTATTGCTGTTTAAAGTTTTTGTGTGCATTAGCTAATTCTGAATGTTAACGCAATATTGCATGCGCAAGAATGCTGTTTTTAAGGTATTTTAGCAGAGATTAGTCATTAACGTTAGGCCGCTGGAGATCGATGTTGTGTATTATTTTTTTCCTGTAGGACAGTATTAGGACAGTAATTCATAATATTAACCGTCTATTAAAGAAATGCTTTAGTTTGAGGTGGCTGTGAGGCATTAGAAATCCGTGAGGCCTGATTAATGGTGCGTGTTGGCCGTTATTAACTCGTGAAGTATTTTCTGCTGTTCCATAATCGTCTATATAGTGGTTTTTCACCGATTCACGAAGTAAGAATAGACAGAGGTCTGAAACTACACGCTGACCGCCGCGTCCTGACAGGCTAGTGCTGGCGAATCGGGTCAGATTCACACACGGAGTCCGCGTGGGGTCGATATTAATGGGACTGACGTCTCGGTCGTGGGTCCGGGGGCCTTGACGCTTTGAGCGTAAATGAACACGAAATCTGTTTATTTTTGGCCACAGAAAATGTTGTTGATATACAGTTTAGATGCAGTGCAGCTACTGTTTTATGTTCTTTTTTCGTAATTTGATCGGAATACAATTGAGTACTTTATTATGGTAATGTTTAATGGTTTTGAGTCAAGTTTGAATCGTGGACGATTTGTCTTACAGGGCTCCAGACAAAAAAATCGAGTAAGGAGCCATTGGCTCCTATTAGAGAAAAACTTAGGTGCCAAATTCTTTTTTTAGGTGCTGCAGAATAAAAGTGTTTTATTTTATTATCATTTTCCTACATTTTAACATTTCAATCATTCTGTCATGTTTATGTCTCATCTTTTCTTGACTTTATCAGCATTTTAATCCATCTTGTAGATGATCAGGTCGACCTGGGAACTAAGGTTCACTTAAAGTGGGAACTAAATGTCTTTTCCAACTTGAAATATAGTCACAAAGAATAGTTCATTACACAGAATCTGTACCAATATCATGGACCATAAGCATCACTTGGCCACTGAGTGTAGTTTGGGCTCCTCCTCAGTGCATCCTATAAATGTTGTCATGTCTTTCACACATTCAGTCTGTTTTTCTTCATTAGTAAAATGCAATTTTATAGGAGGAGTTGAATCATGTAGACAGCAGATTAAGTACAAATATTAATATGCAATAGCGCATAAATATAGCAAAATGCTCCTCTTTATAGTTATTTTTCTAGCTGACTGATGAGCTTATGGACACAGTGGTTATTCTGAGTTAAATGTATATATTATTACAATGCAATGTTTACAAGCTTTACATGTTTTCCTCAGTTTGAAACACTGAATGAGCTTTTACATGAGACATTTCAGTAAGTTGTACTGTAGGCTCTCTTATAAAATAGCCTACCTTTTGATGTTAAATCATGATCATTTCGTACTATAGTAGTACATAGAAAGATATAATGGGTTCACTTGCTGCTTTAACTGAGGCGCTAAAGAGATCGCGCCTGCCACATTAAGCCTGTGTTATACTTTCCGCGTGCGCAATCCGGACGCATACACGGACTACTTGTATTTATACTACCGAAAGTGTACGCTGGAGGTCCGCATTAAAGAGCGCCAAAACCGTATTTTTTGAATTTCGTTATGAATTTGGCATCATTTTAAAGCTTATATTTTGTTTATTAAAAAGTAACAAAGCACAAAGCTTTTTGCGATTACTGGATGGCAAGTGCGCTTCAAATAACCAACATGAAGTCCACGCATTAACAGAACACAGCATATAGACTAAAATCTCGATAAGAAGAAGCCATATTAGTAATGATTATAAATGAGAATTGTTGACAATATTGCCAGTATCCACAGAGCTGACAGCTTTACCTGTTGAAGTTTGTTCAAGTTGTGCACGAAATAGACACATCTTTTCTGCACTTGCACGTCTCCATCATTTCAATCTCTCTCGCGCTGCACAACTGGAGCTGCGTTCAGCAGACTGTGTGCGTCAGCGCTGCTGTGCGGCAGAGACGAGGACTGTTTGAAACTTTTTTCCACTAAAACTTTGATGCGTATCGTCTTTTAATTTTAAGTTTAATACGTGAACAAAGCAAAAGATGTGATCGCAAAACAATTAGGGAAAAAAGTCCTTACATGCAAATTTTTATGTCATAACATGTAAATATATATAGTCGCCAGTGGTGACCTCAGCAAAAACTTCACTCGCAAATTAATATTTTTGGTCGCAAATGCGACCGTTTTAGTCGCAGTCTGGAGCCCTGTCTTAACAATTTATTTATTCATCTATTTTGAGTAATGAATGCATCAGGGAGGAGTGAGGGTGTTCATGTGCACTGAATGCAGAGGAAGAGCAAGCTGAATTTGTATTTTGTTTGTTGTTGACCAAGGCTGCATTCATTTGATCAGAAATACAGTTGAAACAGTGATATTGTAAGATATCATTACAATTTAAAATAACTGTTTCCTTTTTAGCATAATTTATAAATGAATTATAAATCAGAAATAAATTATATGTAATTATTACGAAGAAACATTTATTATTATCAGTGTTTTAAAAGGTTGTGCTATTGCTTAATATTGTGTGAAAATTTATATTTTTGTGATAAACTGATGCATTTTAACGTTTTGTAATAAACTGTGATGCATTTTTCAGTATTCTTTGAATACAAAGTTCAAAAAGTTTAAAAGTCAAAAATCTTATGTAGCATTGTTAAATACTGTCACTTTTGATCAATTCATGTCTGCTTAATAAAAGTATCACACACACACACACATATATATTGCTGAACCTAAAGTTAATAGTTATGAATAGTCAGTTTCCACAAAAATATGAAGCAGCACAACTGTTTTCAACATTGATGATGACATGACACTGACAAACGGAGTAATGGCCAAGGATAATTCAGTTTGCCATCACCAAAATAAATTTTAAAATATAATAAAATAAAAAGTAAATTTAAGCTGTAATAATAATTGACAATATTACTGTTTTTACTGAATTTATCAGATATATGCAGCTTTGGTGAGTATAAAAGTATTTTTTGAGAAAAAAAAAAACTTCAATATTTCAAACTTTTGGCCTCCAGCATGTAATTTGTTGTAGTTCCCTTAATGTTGGTAATTATTGCTCTGGTTTCCTCTGTTTTGTGGAGATGTGGCTGATATCCACGTGTTATATCTCTGATCTAATGTGTTTTCTGTGTCCTGATATATTTTTCATATGCCTATCTGTGATTGTAAGTATATTTAAAAATTTACCATAAACATATATTTGGACACAGCATATTCAATGTTTATATTAAGAATAAAATGAGTCTTTTTCTTAAAGTCATAAGAGGTATACTGAAAATCGTAGACCTGTGTTTTGTTGTTATATTACCTGTCCCTGTTGTGTGCTGTCAAGCATTCATTTATTCATTTTTTCTTTCTTCGTTTAGATTGATCATTGAGTTTTATCTCCTGAGCAGTTATTGAGGTTTGTTTGCATTATTTGGTTGTAGTACATTTAAAGGTGCACTATGCAGGATTAAGAAAATGTGAAATCTTGTATTGTAATCAGAGAACTGATTGATGTTTTTAGTGAAGGTAAATGGGAAAGTTGACAGTAGTTGTAGCTTATGGGGTCAACAAATTTTAACAAATTATGTCTGACATTTTATTTTTATTTTCAGATTACAGCATTATGAGCACAACAAACTCTCTACTGCACAATATCTGTGTCAGTCCTGTGTTCCCCATGTCACGTGTTTTTCCTCCTATGTCCTTATATGGTTTTTCCTGTTCCACATTCCCAGTATGTTCTTTGATTTATCATTCCTCCCAGCTGTGTGTTTGATTGCTCCCCACCTGTTTCAGTTCTCCTCGTTACTCCCTAGTATTCTTAAGCCTTGGTTTTCCCCGTGTCTGATGTCTGTGATTATATGTCTTCCTTGAGTTTTATTAAAGTCCATGTTTGCACTATCTCCGTGTCTCCTCGCTCCTTCGTTCCCCGCGCACCCTGACAGAATCACGGACCTAAAACCGAAAGAAGCGGCGTTACTCCTCCCTCGTTTTTGTTCTCCCGTTTTTTGTTTCCCGTTTTCCCATGCTCCCGCGGCGATGGAAGTCGCCGCCCGCTTCGTCGCCCTTGCCCACCGAGATCTCCCTTTCCCCGCGTATTCGCGGGAGTTCTGCGGGCTTGCCGCGGCGACGGCATTAGATGACGCCACCATCCTATCTCTGTTCTGGCACGGGGCCAATGCCCATCGTCCCGTGGACCTCCCAGACACCAAGGGACTATGCTGGAGGGAGGGGATCCTCCGGTGTCTGGAGAGTGTCCGGGCCCGAGCCAGAACCAGCCTGCCGTCGTCCGCGGCTCCCCCAAGCCCGCCAACGCGGACCGCGGCTCCCCCAAGCCCACCAACGCAGCCCGCGACTCTCCCTTGCCAGCCAGCAAAGAGTATGGCAAGCCAAATATTCCTTAATCCTCGCCAGAGCTCTCCAGTGCCCGCTCCTCGACTGCGCCCTCCAGTGCCCCTGCTGGTTCCGCCCAGCTCTCCAGAGCCCCTGCTGGTTCCGCCCAGCTCTCCAGAGCCCCTGCTGGTTCCGCCCAGCTCTCCAGAGCCCCTGCTGGTTCCGTCCAGCTCTCAAGAGCCCCTGCTGGTTCCGTCCAGCTCTCCAGAGCCCCTGCTGGTTCCGTCCAGCTCTCAAGAGCGTCCTCAAGAGGCAGCTCCTCGCCAGTGCCCTCCAGTGCCTGATCCTCGCCAGTGCCCTCCAGTGCCTGCTCCTCGCAAGTGCCCTCCAGTGCCTGCTCCTCGCAAGTGCCCTCCAGTGCCTGCTCCTCGCCAGGGCACCCCAAAGCCCGCTCCTCGCCAGGGCACCCCAGAGCCCGCTCCTCGCCAGCGCACCCCAGAGCCCGCTCCTCTCCAGCGCCCTCTGGTGTCCGCGCCTGCCGAGCGCCCTCAAGTGCCCAAATTTTTAAAAGGCAGTATGAAATTATTGTTTATTTTTGGTTTCGATAAAAAAACAATCTTTTCACGCAAAATTAACAATGCAGCGTGTGTTAAATAAATAGCCATTTCACCTGGCTTTTGGGAGCCCACGAGATCTCGCGATATTACTCATTGAGGTGAAAAGCGGTCTCGCGATATCAGTATAAAGTTGAGTTTGTGGTAAAACCTTTGATAGTGATTGCATTACATTGTTTGCTCTTTTATTGCATGTGCAGGGGCGCGGGAAGGTGTTTTATGTAGGGCGTGCTGGGGGGGAGGGTGTAGTCAATTTCTGCGAATAAATATTACGCCAAATAGAAACAGAAAATCGTGCTATAGCCTACGCACTTTCATGAGATCGTGTTAGACAACAATTAGCTATTTTACAAATGGGAATAGGCTACAATGAATTCATAACAATGTTTTACATTCAAGCTACATTCAAGCTTACAAACCCTTAAAATGTATAGTGAAATGTTCTTTAAAAGCATCTGGAATGCAATAAAGTAATTTTAAAGCTGTTTTTAAAGCATTTGCTGCATGGATTAAAAAGATAGGCCAATAAATAATTCATATAGGCCTATCAGTCAGACAAAATTGCATTGCAGCAAATCCTTTAAATTTCAAGGACAAAGATTGACATACTTTTTTTTTACACAATTATAAAATAAAACGCAAATTATAATCGGGCCTGTTTTAGGCTTTCCCTTATTTTTATATTTTAGACGGTGACAGGGAAAAAATGACTCTCCATCTCCTCATTGGAAGCGCAGAGTGAAATATATGCATCTTAACGGATTACATAGGCTAATGAAGAGTTTTTGCTTTGAATTATTTCGTTTTAAAGTAGTAATTTAAAGCTTTCTATAGATATATTTATCATATCTGTGAGCCAGTTTCGAGTTGCCGAGTTTCGGTTCATCATTGAAGCGCAGAAAGCGCATGTTTTCCTATTTTATAAAAGCACAATGTTGATATTGTGAATGCACACAAATAATAGTAGACCCTTTACAGTTCCAAATGATATATTACTCTTACCTTTATGAGCAAAAATCACACGGCGTATTTTAAGTTGTTTTTACTGTAAGAAAACAATTCCACGCTGGAGCCTCTGTGTCCTGTAAAGCTGCTTCAGCTTCCACTCTCCACACAAACTGTTGCACATTTATATAGGTTAAACATTTAAACTAACACTGTGATATGCTTGAACTGTTTTATAGGCCTATCTATCGATTTTATTTTAGTCAAGTCGTGATGATTTGATAAGGCTAAATTAATCAAACATATGCGATCAACTCTGACGCTGGCCGCTTGGTCGTTGCTTAAAAAAAAAAAAAAAACATTTAACGAACAAAAAATGCTCCCAAGGTTTTTCTAAATTAACTTTATGAAGAAAAAAAAATAGCCTAATCACTTTTCCATTACATAAAAAACTGAACTATTTTAATAGGTAGCTATAAGCTGTTTTGGGAGAAGGGGAAGACTCATATCGCTGAGAACAAAAAAAAAAAAAAGTTTAAAACGTTTTTTTTTCCCCAGTACATCCATGATATTTCCATGTTCCGCTTTTAAGCCACAACCTACAGATCCCACAACACAAACATTCACAAACATAAAAGCAAGCATTGACAGTGCTGCATGCGTGATTTGGCAGGATGTGCGCAACACGTGCATCAAGTAGCCCTGCATCAGTTTAATAACTTTGATAACTTTAATTCTTACAACTGTTAAATTAATGGGCAAATGGTAAATACATGTATGTCGAAGAGCACATAGAAATAGATAGCAAAATAGCCAATGTAAACTAAATGTTATAAACATCGGAGCAACCATAGAAATGTTTAAATTAATCTTTATTATAACAAATTTCTCTTAAGTTACGCAACTATTCACACTTCATTCAAAACTATTTTTTACACGTTTAAAAAGTAAACATCATTTCATTGTTCTCGTATAACACGTACACAATACCTCATTAACACCCCAAATTTCTACAAACTTTGGTAAACAGTCCACCAGAGAGAGAGAGAGCGAGAGAGAGAGAGAGATGAGAGCAGATGGACTATAAGAACGCTAAAGTTTTACTCTACAGCAGATTCAATGCAAGTGACAGATACAGCAACGACTGGCTAAACCAGGCCAACCACTAAAGCAGACTTAAAGGAATGGGCCACATTCTGCAAACCCCTCTGCTGTTTTTAAGATTATGATGATAACACATAAACAAATAACAACCAGAAAGACTAATAAATATTATACAAATATTCTGCATGGCAGTAACAGTAGTTAACAAGCACACGGTGTCATATATGTGAAATAACAGTCAGCTTTTAACCTTATGAAGACTTTGGAACTCCAAACGTGGCTTTGCGCTCTGGAGTGACGCTGATATACTCCCTCAGGAGGTCCTGAACATTAATGCGATCCAAAATTTCTCACGCTCGTCCTTGAAACTTTAATATTTTTAGGGTTTTTGAAAAACTCATAAATTCTCTTTTGCTACATGCTCATGCGCTTTGTGTCTAACTGAAATTACGTCCCTCAAGGTAACCTTAGTTACGAGTTGTAATCGGCAACAACAAATCTGATTGGTTAATAATACACATCGTGATTTGATTTGAATGATTGAATAACTCAAAACTCAAACATAATCAAATCTCTTTTCATAGTCAAATCCCAAATATTCAAGTATAAATATACAGTATATAATATATATATAGCCTATTGTTTTTTTTATTCACAACAGTTTACAGTTGCCCACAGAAAAAAACAGGGGGTGCAGCACCCCCTGTTCCCTCGCCCCTGTGCATGTGCTGTTTGTTTGGGTTTCATTTGGAAACGCACATACATTTTGACGTGCTTTGTGTTGCACTGCTATCATTTACAAGCTTGGAGCGTGTCTTCATCTCAGCAGCTCGGTCCACAAACTCCACAAATCTGGGGAAAAAGTGTGTGTGTGTGTGTGTTATCTCACTAGATTTGTAACGTAAATCATCTATGCCAACACAGGAGAATACATCAACATATCTCTATATATCGCGATTTCAAAATAAAAGTCTCTCTGAGTTTACTTGGGTCTAAATATTAAAATTAAATGGATTTAAACGTCATTGATTGCACTGTAAAATTAAACATCACCTTTATGGCGCTCTCTGCAGGTATTTGTTATAATACATAATAATAAAATAATAAACGTAGCTCATAATTGTCCAAGTGTATGGTATAGATTTATTCTTCATGTCAATCATATATTCATAAAATAAAATCAGTTTGAATATGGAAAGCGATAACTTTGCTATTCTTTTAAATGTTAAAGTTGCCACAGTCATTGCATACTTTGCATGTGCTGTAGTTTATTTGTTTATTTTTGTTATTTTATTTATTAGAAATTAAGAGATAATAACTATATTGTTTGATAAGTGATATTTCTGATTTTAGTCCTTGAAAACCACAACAAAAAAGCGCTTGAAAGTCGTGGAATTTCATTTCATTTTGCAGTTTCTGTATGTTTATATGTTTTTGTTGTTGCTTATTTGTTTAATTTATTTAAGTTAATGCACATTTACTTAACCATATATGTACCTCACTGAGAAAGAATGACAAACACGTTTTGTAGATATATAGTTTTTTTATTTATTTATTTACTAATAGCATTTGCAAGGTTTTTCAAAAAAATATAATTTCCCTTGTCTGACAAATGAACCCCATCCCACCTGAACAGTTCACTTCTCTTCTGCGTTATCTCTTTATTGTCTATAAACACTCCACCAGTGTCAGCCATGTATTGTGCCATGGCACTGTTGATGAACTTCCTGGCTTTGTTCATCTTCGGGCCTTCTCCCCACCGCCACACACACCTCTCAGTGATGCCAGAGAAAATCACCGTGGCGTTGGTTATTGTCTGCAGTGCAGAAACTTCCTCTTTCATGGAGTCAGCAGATCCAGACTCCTCAGTAGGCCTAGGTCGTTTCCCCCTGCATGAATCAGCAGGACGTCAGGTCTCAGTCCTGATGAGAGGACGGCAGGCAGAAGCTGGCTCCATCTCATCCCTCCTTTCCCAAGCCACTGCACTCTGGTGCTCTGCAGACCCAGGTTAGGCTCCCAGGAGGCCTCAGCTCTCCTCTCAGCCCACTTCACAAAGCTGTGGCCGACAATCAATACTACTTTCTCTGAAATATTTGAAGAAAACCTATTAATATATTGACAACAAACTGACAAATATGTGATGTTCAAGACAACAACTGCGCATGTGCACTGGCTGATCTAGCCTGAGAAATAAGCTTTTTATAATGCTATTTGAGCAAAAGAAACAGCATTTATGACAGTTGTTTTCCGATTTCTTTGGTAATTTCAAATATGAAATTTAATCGTAAGCTTAGTGAACAGTTTTGGAGAATTTGATGTTTCCCCATACAAAGTGATAGGAGCTGCTCTTGGATGCCCGAGAGGCGTTTCAAAGATGGCCGCCGAGTGACAGGACTTGTCTTAAAGAGACTTTGTTTTAGCTTATAGTTGGACTCTTTTGATTCAGGGTTGTATAGGCACACCTGAGCAACCATTTACAATGCCCTAGCAATTTTACACAAACATGAATAAGTCATGGCAACCATTTAACAACAAAGACTCATGGTGTCTACAGTGTCCGAGTTTTGCCACGCCAAGCACCACTCACATTTTCTTCAGGAAATGTACATTCTATTCATCACTATTATAATAAAGCTCTCTGCAACCACAAATGTAATTTTGATCTACAAATTATTTGAAACATTCAGAAGTTCTTTCCAATCCTGTAATTTTAAGACCAAGATACTGAAATTGTATCCTTGATTAAGTGTCTGAAATTCATCCTGCGCCTTATTATTTAAATTTGTTTACTAATGTAAAGTTATATGCATGTATCAGGACTTTTATTTTGGTGTGGTGATGTGACGTCATAAGGCTGCGCCGCGCTCCCACGTCTGTGATTCGGCTGAAGAGAGGTGGGAGCTGTGCCAAAAATCTCACTTCCGGATTCGTACAAGTTTCGGAGAGTTTTTTTCGATCGTTGTTCTTGATGACGTAAACTACGGTGGAACTCCTTATATGGGCATTTCTCCCGGAAAGAACGCGTCCGTGCACGCATCGACCAGAGTGAGAGCGAGAGCACGCCCATCAACACGCTTCAATCGGCAGGCTGGCAGCACGGGACTCGCTCGGGAAGAATGTCTCTAAAGAAGTGTGTTTTTGGTTGTGAGGGAAAGATAACCTTGTTCAGCTTCCCAAAACAACCCACCGTTACGTGAACAGTGGATATAGTTTGTTTTTCCGGGGCAGCAATGGAGTTTCTCAAGTGTTTTGTTGATGAACGTTTTATAAACAAGGCCCAATTCAACGCTGGATTTGCACATCGTTTAATACTGAAAGATAAAGCGGTCCCAGCTATAAAAGATCCCAGTCATGATTCAGAACTGCAGATGGTAAGTGAAACGGCATCAAATGTCTGTGTTTTGTTGGCGATCGGCGCAAGTGCTCGTCACTCTTTAGCTCCGCCCACACGGCATGCCTCCAGGAGCTCGGCTTTTTTCTGAGAGAATCGTAAATCTGTATCTTTCTTTTATAAATATGATAAAACTAAAGACTTTTTGGAGATATGAAGGATGCAGTACTACTCTATAGGTACTCAAGATTAACATGAGATTGGGTGAAACGGTGTGCGTTAGGTCCCCTTTAACAAACCACAGATTCTCAATTTCAGATTCTCAATTCTCAACTTTTTCTCATTTGGGGTTGTATGGCTTTATTTCTCCCTTCTGTGGAACACAAACTGAGATTTTTAGAAAAATAATTTAGTCTATATAAAGCAAGTAAATAGGATGTCAAAGATGATTCGTGAAAAACCACACTAAACAAACATAACATTAATCCATATGACCCCAGTTGATGAATCAGTGTGTTCTGAAGCAAATTGATAGGCATATGTGACAAAAATACTAGTATTTTAAACTTAAACCATAAAGCATTGATGTAAGAGAAGTGATGCAAGCATAGAGGGTGCTACTTATTGCAAGTGCTTTGCTTCAGGACACATTGATTCATCAACTGGGGTAACCATCTTGTTTGTTTTTGAAGCATTTCTGTTCATCTGAAATAAAACAAAGTCATGAGTCTTTTTAATTTTTGAGTGGAGTATCCCTTTAAATAAATATTATTTGTATGTGTACTGTATGTGTTTGATTTTTTTTTTCAGATGACTTCAATTCAAATGGGCAAAATTGTACACCAAATAACAGTAAGTAATATCAATAACTCCATAATATTTATAAGAGGTTTTATATTTTATATAAACCTTTATGTATAAAAGTTTTTTTATATATAAAATATCAAACCAACAGAAGTTCTTACAAACTGA
Organism: Schizothorax lantsangensis; assembly: GCA_027422415.1. Classification (NCBI taxonomy): domain Eukaryota; kingdom Metazoa; phylum Chordata; class Actinopteri; order Cypriniformes; family Cyprinidae; genus Schizothorax; species Schizothorax lantsangensis. The sequence continues at coordinate 13,648 of JAPDDO010000383.1, read as the reverse complement.
TATTATATTACAGATTTCCAGTTAAATGTCCTCATGAAACTGGATAAAATAATTGTAAAACAGGAAGAGCATTCTCTCTTGCTTCGGCGGCTACTTCAGACGAGAGAGGAAGACACAGGGCCAGAGAACCCTATCCCATCTATTGGTCAGTTACCTGACTTGCTCTCCTTTGAGGATAAGCTGAGGGTGGACAAAGAGCTCCAAAGAAAAACGGTTAAGAATTTGACATTCTTATTTACAGCTGAACTGTTCTGTGTGTATGCATAGGATTTGACAATTCCATTTAAATTAAATTCAGGTTAAATACCTTTCTACCATTGGAGGACCAAACTATGGAGAGACAGTGCGGCGAATCATGAGAAAAATCACTTCCTCAGAAGTTTGGTCACGCTTTAGCCTCAAAGGAAGGAAGGGGAAGAGGAGACTTGAAGAATTCTCTGTTTATCGAGTTCTAACAAGTATAAAAAAAATATAAATATTATACCCATGCAAATCATTAGCTAATGATTAATTAAAGCAGACAACTGGAAGTTGAAATGCATGCTTCAACCCATTGTGGTAATTAACATGAATTTACACCATTAGTTAATATAGGGAATTAATACTTTGACACATTTAACTAATAACAATTTATTGATTGCTTAATCTATGAATCATATAATGTTCATTTGTTGCTGATGCAGTAATTATTAATAAATGGTTTAGTTCTTCATGAGTTATACATTAACTCATGACTATCTGTGCATTAGTTAAGCATGAATTAATGCATATAGTGTCACGGTATTGTAAAGTTTTATCCATTTCTCTGATATAGTGTGCTCTGTTTCATTTTTACTATTTTCGTTTTAGATTATTTTCTTCTGTCTGCTCGTGCTAGACATATGGCCTGTCGTATCAAGATCCTATTTGTGTCCTCCTATATCGGAGGCTTACTATTTGATTTTGCTCCGTCTTGTTCTCTGCCCAGTTTTAGCAGGCTTCGTTGCTTTCATAGACGCACGCACACACGTTATTGCACACAGATATCAGAGAGATATCACACAGCACGGAAACTTTTATTAGTAAAATAGCTTCGATAGGCTACTGACTCGCAACGTTATATTTCTCTGCAATGAGGGGGTAAAATCAGTTTTTGAAGTAACTAAACCTCATTGCTTGTAGAGAGAGACGCACAGACGTAGGTTCACACACGCAATATCCCTCTCTCTCTGTCTCTCTCTGGCTAATTCAAATAAATTATATAATTAATTAATTCAAATAAATGCGATCTTACCGCACTACATCTCTGTGTCTGATTTAAAGCAGGCCGAAACTGACGAAAATGACCATAATTTGCACGGTGGAAGAATTATCGTCTTGTCATATACAACAACCATTCAAAAACTCGGCAGAATTTATGTAACCGCTGCACCTGATGTTCATAAACTTTCATAACTGGTAGGCTAAGTGTTTATTCTTTTGCCTTGTGAACTGACCGAGCCTCGATGAATCTGTTTCTTTACATGTATTTGTTTACTGACCGTTGCATGCAATTGTGAAATATATCTTTTTTTTTTAATTGGCTATTCGTTGTGAAAAAAAAAAAAGACTTCGGGTCGGGTTCGGGCTCTAAATTTAACTGTGCCGCTCGGGTCATGTCGGGTCAGATGATCTCGGGTACGGGCCGGGTTCGGGCTTCAGTTTAAAGCCCGTGCAGACCTCTACCTCAGCCCTGCATCTGCCTCGACAGTCTGTGATATTCAGTAGCCCCTGCCACATTCACCGGGTGTTAACAGTGGTGTAGTAACACTCTAGTCTTTGTTTGCATTGTCTCTTGGCATCCCTAATGGCTTATTGGAGGTCATATCGGGCCTTCTTTTAGTCACTGGCATTACCTGAGACAAATGTAGTAGAACAGGCATGCAGAATAGAAATAACTTCACAGTTTATCCATGGTTTTTGATTGAGGTATATCCAGATCACTTCAACAGGCACAATGTTATCAACACAGGTTGTAACGTAGCTGATAACAGCTATATGTTACTGTAAACCCCTTTTTTCTTTCTTTTTTTTTCTGGAGGGGACTAATGGAGAGTAGGTTTCATTTCATTACAATAATGTTTTGGTTATGTGAGCCTTTTGGGAGGCTCGTTGTGGGCTGAAGTGGATCGTCACGGATTATCACAAGTTTTTGTTGTTCGATCAGACCTATGTTCTCGGTAACGTGTGGCCTGAATTGTTTTTTTTTGTCTATAGTTGTTGGTCATCTCTGTCTGTGTTGTTTTTATTTTCTACAACAGATATTCATGCTTTTATTTCCCTTCCCTTTTTTTTTTTAAGGGGATTTTTCATTTAGGTGTTTTGATATCTAGAACGCACACTAGCCGTTTACATCCGTTCCCAGTCATTTACAGAATGGGAGCTTTTGAAGATTATTAAGGGAGTTTGCAAATGTGCTATTAAATTAATACAACAGTTCAATAAACAAGTTAATATTAAGTGATGTACGTTGTATGACTTTAACAATATTGCCTGATTTTGCTCTATTTCGTCAACGAAAATGGTTTCAAACAGTCACAGCCGAGCCGCTGCGCATCTCCAATCAAACACAGCATTGTTTCGTTTATGAATGAACTGCGTTTTTAAATTAATCTACATAGTGAATCAATGATTCAATTACCCATTCATAAAGACAGTCACTTGCTTCATTCCTGAATGAATCAGCCGTTCAAACGAATCAATTGAATGAATGATTCAGTGATAAAATTAGTAACTTGCCGCCACTTGCTGGCAGTTTTATTTTTAAAGTGTAATTTCAGTTATTTAAATCATTTCAATTAAGCAATAGTTCTGTATTCAAAATTTTATATTTCAATCATTAATCTCACAACATTGTTATGAATTTAAAACATCCATGCCACCTCTGAGCCTCTGTAAATGTACCTACAGTGGTATGTGAAAGTTTGGGAACCCCTTGTAGAATCTGTGAAAATGTGAATAATTTTAACAAAATAAGAGAGATCATATGTATGCATGTTATTTTTTATTTAGTACTGTCCTGAGTAAGATATTTTACATAAAATATGTTTACATATAGTCCACATGACAAAAAAATAGCTGAAATTATTCAAATAGCCCCCTTCAAAAGTTTGGGAACCCTTGGTTCTTAATACTGTGTGAGGTTACCTGATGATCCACGACTGTTCTTTTGTTTTGTGATGGTTGTTCATGAGTCCCTTGTTTGTTCTGAACAGTTGAACTGAGCACTGTTCTTCAGACAAATCCTCCACGTTCTGTAGATTCTGCAGTTTTCCAGCATTTTTGCATATTTGAACCCTTTCCAGCAGTGACTGTATGATTTTGAGATCCATCTTTTCACACTGAGGACAATTGATGGACTCAAACACAACTATTAAAAAAGGTTCAAACATTCACTGATGCTCCAGAAGGAAACACGATGCATTAAGAGCCGGGGGTGAAAACTTTTTGAATTTGAAGATCAAGGTAAATTGTACTTAATTTGTCTTCCGGGAAACATGCAAGTTTTCTGTTGCTTCCGAAGGGCAGTAATAAATGGAATATATATATATATATATTTCATCAAAAGAAAAAAGTTGGAAATCTTCATCCTGTTCAAAAGTTTTCACCCCCCGGCTCCTAATGCATCGTGTTTCCTTCTGGAGTGAGAGGCGATTCAAAGATAGCAGCTGAGTGAACTATTCAGCCAATTAAGTGTGAGTGTGTGTAGCCATGCTCAGGCACATAAGTCTACTTTTTCTAGTTATTTTTGCCATATGAATACATTTTACAAAAAAAAAAAAATTACTAGTTTGTTCTAAACAGTAATTCGAGCTTTAAATACCCCCAACATAAGTGAAATATATGTACCAAATCATTACAAGAACGTTCGTCGTGGACTCATTAAACGGTTACGATGTGACAAACAAAAAAAAGTTTCCTTTATTCCTTGCCACAAAGTAACTTTTGTGACGGTGTTTAAAAGTGAGCGATTTTTACACAAAACGATCTGCTTAAAGATTGCTGCTTCTTTCAGTGCTAACTTGTGTATTTTAATGTTAAAACACTCACCTTTTCTTTCTTTCATTTTTCTTGTAGACGGAGGAGTAGATGTGGAGTAAATGGTGCAATGTTCAAGCTTCTGAAGAAAACCTTTGTTCATTTACATGTTTAGAAACCTGTTTACCGTTTTTGTTATTTGTGCTTTATATCTATAGTAAAAGAACTGAATTAATCAAATTCCGAGTCTTTCATATGTCATTGAAAAAGTCTCTAAAATAGTTTTGGGCAAATGAGGACAAGGTAAATTATAACGACGTCCGCCCAGTTAGATTAAGAATTAAAATGACGAACTGGTTCAATATTAACCGCCTGCCAGGACCGCAGTTCTAGGACCGCATTTCTAGGACCCTAGTTTTTTGTGACAGCGCCACCTACCGAGTCGGTGAACCGCAGTCCCAGAAACGCATTTACAGGACCCTAGTTTTGGAGGACCGAAAAAAGTGCCACCAAGGCAGTATTTCCACACAGTTTTAACTACATTAGAGTTGTTGTTGTTGTTTTTATTACACCCAAATACTACTTTCTTTATTGCAATTAAACCTGGTTCCATGGAATGTTGAGTAATTATTGGTCTAAGTAGCATAATATAATAACTCAAGTAAAATAAACAAGGAATCATGGTATAGTCTTTTACAACAGTCACGATAATAGATCAACCACATTTTCAAGTACAGAGGGAAGACACAAGGATGACTCCGGGGGTAGATTTAAGATTGTGTATATTTTATAAAATAATATATTACAACAGAAGTTGTAACTTGAAAAAATATACACACAAAAACAAATTTGTTCATGAACCACACACAAAAAACATGAACCATGACATAGAAAGAACTTGATGGACAACGTCTTCACTGACTCCTAAGAGAGAGAAGTGAATGAAATAAGGAACATTTAGTTGAACATGTTCTACTCTCTAATTTTAAATTTCATATTTAAAAGATCTTAGTTACCACAGAGCGCACACATTATATACGATACAAAAATAATTATATCAATCTTCATACCAATTAATGTACATAATACTATTATTGCACACTGTTCAAAGATTTGGAAAAAAATATTTTGATGTTGTGGGAACAAAGGTTTTTGAAACATTCATGTCAATAAAGCCCATCTGAACTGAGAAAAAAAATAATAGAGAGAGATGCAAGAAATCTGAATAGAAATAACATATTATTGACATGACTTTTCATGACCTTTAAATATTTAAAGCACACATTGTGATGTATGCAGCAGCACTACCTAGCACCTGGATGCTCGCCCCTCTTTTCTCAATTGTTTCTCTATCACCCTATTAAATTCTTCCACTAGTAAATGGAGAACATAATCACTGCTAGGTTAACAGAAATACTGTTAACGCTTAAAAAAAGCATACATTGGACATTGTGTAAAAACAATTCCATTTTCTACTCTTACCTATGATGATAATCAGGACCAGAGAGGAAGGCCTGCTCAGCATCCTGCAGAGACAAATTCTGAAGCCCAGCCAGGCCATATATGATGACCTATCAAAAGAAAATTGTTAATTGAAATATACACAGGTCTGTACATAAGTAGCATAAGGTATAATATACCGTAGGTTTGAAAGGGCGGAAACATGCACAATACATTATATTGTTATGCATACCTCTGGAAATAGAACACCACAGATTAACTGCACTTCATCCGTGAAGCTCAGTTGCGTAGATGTTTTATGTAGTACTGAGACTTCAGAAAAGCAAAAAGGTTGTCCTGTTGTTCTTCACTGTCAAGGAAAACAGGCACCTAAGGACTATCAGAGGATACCACTTAGAAGTCTTCCCGTTGAGTACGTCCTACGGGCAAATTATTTTGCCACAATTATTACAATTATTTTGTGGTAATAGGATTTTTATGTGTATTGTGTGATAGTTGTTAGTGAAGGAACAACTGACTTAAAGCTAGAATATGCAGAATTGGAGAAACGAGCAAGACTAAGGTAGATTTTGAAAGCAATCAACCGAAAATATTCCACCCCCTACATAGGGCTTATTTCAAAGCCAAACCTCAAAACAAATGGACATGCACTGCTTGAGTACTGCTAAGTACTGCTGGAGTACTCCGCTGAAGATCAATGAGTGCATGGGCAGATTGTGTGCAGGTAGGCAGGTATGTATTTAGAGATGCAGGTAGGCGACCAATCACAGAAAGGATTTTTTATTGGCCTGTGACTGCCAAATAAATGGGCCGCATAGTTGACAATATTTTTAACAAAAGCCCTGGTTGATTTATTTACTGTGAGTCTGTAATGATGAATATGTCTAAGTACCACCAAATGCTGTTCAGCTCCCGGTGACTGTACAATGAAGTCCACCAGTCTCTTTTCCTCTGCAGTGCGGTCAAAGACAGCCTGCATGTGGGCTGGATTTTCTCAGTGATGGCACGCTTCCTTGGCACTCTGAATATTGGCTGAAGGGTTCCCTGTAACAAGCTTCTGGCCTCATCAGTCCAAAAGGCAAACCTCTGGCCATACCTTTCAAACATTAACAACAAGATTAATCTAAAGTATTGCATAAAAAATTATTGGTGTCTACTTATAACATTAAGTTAATGTAGTCAACAGGTGAATATACACATATTGTTTAGGGCTGTCATACCCATCAATTTTAAAATGCTCCATTAGAAGAAGACACCACCACATCCAAATCAAAGGCATGTCCATTGAAAGAAATGTGACAATGATAAGGAGAGTCTTTAGTTTTTAAATATCGCTTTACTTCAAGATAAACAAGTATGTATATAAGAAACATTTAAAGCATCAATTTCATCCTTAAAAATTTTTTTGAATCAACTCACCTCTTGGAATTGAAACCCTGTGCTTGTCACAATGGAAAGTGTATACTGAAACAGAGAAGGAGGAAAACATTTTATTTACCATGTTGACAGAAACATGCAAATGGTTTCCACACACACACACACAACACACACACACACACACACACACCATAAAAATCCCCAGTCATTTCCACAGATCTGGCGTAGCAAGCCCTATAATCAACAAAAAAATAAGGTAAGATTAGTGATACATGAAACATGACTGATAGATCAAAGCTACTCTCCAAATGGTATTTCACTTTGCTCAACTTTGTTGGCTGAAACAAAGCAGAACTGCAGAACGGCAGTGAAACTCCTTGCAGCATGTAGTGCATCTCTTTAGTTCAGGAAAGGATCTCCCTTCTTGGATTGATATGTTTCTTGAAAAACATTTAAAGTTAATTTCATACAAATAAATAGACATAAATTAGGCCTAAGCCTAGTACTTGACCATTTATTTATTTATCTTTTGTCATACTATTGCCTGCCCTGAGCTGTGTCCTTGAAAGCACTTCATATGGAGTACAGTAGCTACACAGTAAATGACACAATCTAACACGTGGTATTTTAACAGTCAATTATTATGATGGCCTCTCTGTTATGTCTGACTATTACAATGTCATATGTCTCAACCAACATTATAAAACCATGTCAAAATGAAGAGACGTACTCATAACATGTATTGTGGGGTAACATTAAACAGGCTGACTGTGAGCACGTGACAGTGAAAACATTAAGATTATTTTAACTTACTTAATTAAAATGGAAAAACAATGAGTAATTAAGCTTTCACAATGAACGTGCTACAGTTTATTGTGCTGTCAATAAGTCAACACAGGCTTATCATGCAACAGTTTCGTTAAATGAATGTGCTAACAATTCATTTTACAGCATTAGAGGCTAATATATGATGGCTATGCATTCAAGACTATTTAGCAATTCACGATCACTTCGGCTACGTTACTTAACTTCCAATGAAATGCATCACAATTGTTTTTAATGTTAAACAAATAAAAATTGATTCACATTTGATACTCACACTCTGATTGTCATCCATCTTCGCTGGTCCTTTAATTCGGTAGGTGGCATTGTCACTAAAAACCTAGGGTCCTAGAAATGCAGTCCTAGGACTGCGTTCCTGAAAATGCAGCCTCCGGTTTTGCAGGCAGATGCTACTCAACTGGTTACCAACACACGACTATAGATCCATGAGGTTAGTTAATTGTTAATAAGTTAATTGCTGCTTTAATAAGCTAGAGGACCATGCGAGTTAGGCCTGATTGCATCGTGATATTAATTATGGCACGTGAGTTAAGCATGAACCATGTGAAACTAGTGAATAATGTTACACTATCTTTCTGAAGACAATGAAGAGGGTCAAACAATTTGCACTGATTTAAACCATTTAATGATTGGGAAAACTTCAAAACAAATGATCAGGATGCAGGTGTGTGTGTGTGTTTACAACTATTTAGATTTAACACTAAACTGATTAAAAATACAATAACTAGAAATAAACGCGTTTATTTTCTGTGTGCACTAACGTATTTACATTATGTGTGGGTGTGTGTAACGTGTTGTCTGTCCACATAAAAACATATTTATGGCAAAGCCAGTCAGTGTCTGGCACTTCCTCCACCTCTGTGCACTCCAGGTGGAACCACAAATGGCACAGATCACACTGGACCCATTCGTCAATGGCCTCATCTCCTGAGCCAGGTGGGACCACTCTACGGCAGAGAGAACAGTGTTCTCCATCATCTTCAGTCGGAGGAGAGCTTGCTTTTTTTGCCTTTTGGCCTCCTGGCCATGTCTTTTTTCCTCCTTCTTCTTTGCCATCTCTTCCTTGCGCTTTCTCTTATTTTCTTCCTTCTCTTTCTCCTCCACTTCTTTTTCTACCAGCAGGTCGAAGTACTCGTCGCTGGTGATGACACGGGCTGGCAACGGAATGCGACGCCTCACCTTCTCCTTCCTCTCCAGGGCTGGACTCATGAGGACGTTAGCCAGACTCTCCGGGATTACACCTGCTGCCACCAGGTAATTTTTGGGAGCCACTCTATTACAGGTGGGGCAAGGTGTTTGAGAGGTGGTTGATGTTGTGTCAGTAGGTTGAGTGCTGGATGTGTAAGTGAGAGTGGCGTGAGCACTGGATGGTGTGGCTGAAGGAGTGGCGTGAGCACTGGATGGTGTGGCATCACTACCATCTGCAGATGAGAGCACTCTCACCCACCTAAGACAATAAAACATATGTAAAACTCATCAGCACACTTGAAAAGAAATGCAAGTAGCTTAGAGGATGAATTATCATTGTATTAATGTCAAAATTACCTGGGTGGTGTCCACAGCAGCCCTGGACAGAGGAAAGATGCCAGCCTTGTGGAACCCAGCCTTGACGTTTGGGCTGTGACAGCAGTGGGTAAACATGTTTGAGGACAGGTGAAAACTGCTTCTTCCCCACAACAATGTCCCCTCGCACCAGACCCATCCTGGAAGCCATGGTGGAGAAAGCAGTCTTCGGTGGGTTGAAGACCGCAATATCAAGGGGCTGAAGAATGTGTGTGGTGTGGGCAGGTAGGCAGAGAAGTTCAATTTTGTTTCCCCTGCAGAACATGATAACATCTTTTGAGACATGTGTCTCGTGTTGGTCCATGATTAAAATTAGTGGTCTCTCCTCAGGAGCATATCTGATAAAATGGCGGAGCCATTTCAGGAAGAGCTCTGAGTCCATGTAACCCTTCTCTTGGATGCCATAGAGGGCGTTGGGGGGCCCATCCAGCCTATAGGCGTTACTTGGGAGGCAGTCGGGGTAAATGATGAAGGGTGGAATGCTGTCCCCGGCTGCATTCACACAGCAGTGGACCGTGATGTGCTTCCTGGTCGTCCTGCTGCTGCTGATAGACGTGTTTCCTCCCAGTCTGGCACAGGACCTTCTCCCTGGACCGAGGTTTGTCTCCAAAGCCGGTCTCATCACAATTATAGATGAGATGTGGCTTGTCCTCCAGCTTGTGCTTCACATAAAGGGCCTCATACAACTTGAAGAACCCTTCAATGGCCTCTGGTGTAGCACCATGGACTCTGGCTCTGTCCAGGGAATCTGCCGTCCGAGAGGCTAATTCTGGATGGCGGGTCTTTAACCTGGACCACCACACATCACTTGGCCCCTTCTCCAGGTTTACAGTGGTGGTCTCGGTTCTGCCACTCTCCTTGATGATCCCAGTAGCCAGAACTTTAACAATTGATCTTGTCACTGGGAAGCCATGGTCCGCCATCCAGAATATAAAAGAAAGGAGAGCATCTTCCTCTCCAGGTGTCAGGGCCGAATTAGGATGAGGGTTGTGGACATATTTTTGTTTTTTATAGTCCTGCAGAGTGGTGTGGGGAATTCCATATTTTTTTGCTGTTGCCCTCAAACTTGCTCCTGCCTTTACTTCCTCAACTGCCTCTTTTAACTTCTCATTTGAGTATTGTTTTTTCTTCCCTGACATCTTTCTTTCCCGTTACTGACTTTCCTTTAAACAAACGTTATATTATGTTAGTGTTTCCATAACTTCAAATAAGGGCTGTCACGATATTAAATTTCACACCACGGTTATTGTGGCCAAAAGAGTTCACAATATCGATATATCGCGATATCTATTGAAACCTTGGGGAATCAGCCAAATTAATTTTTACTTTATTTAGTTTTTCTTTTTACCCAATGAACATAAGGATACTGATAAACACAGGGCACATGCAGTTTCACTTCTTCTTCAGGTCACAGCTGACCTGAGACTCTGGCTTTCTCTGTCTTCTTTGAAGCTCCCTATGAAATAACAAGAGAGAAAATACTGTCAAGTTCAACAGCATGATGAATAAATATTAACATCAAAACTGATACTTTAACCTGTTAACTTGTATACCCGTATTTTAATCTCTTTAACCTATAGTTGCGCCGGCGCCAATTAAGTCATGTGTACCGCCCTGAGAAAAACAGGGAGAAATAATCACGAGTGATGCTGTGATGTTTCCTCAGTGAGAACATTTACTCGTATCTATACAACTCATATTTGCAATCGATCGGTTACAGTAGTGTATATACTCCTTTTGTTTTGCAAATATATTGACCTATATTCACGTGCGTTTATTATGTGTGATGTCACGGAGGTGCCATTTTGAAGGTATCGTTGCATTGAGCAGTGAACTGAAAGTGTACAGCGCCGTACAGTAAAGACCGATTAAATCGTCATACTGGAGAAACAGAAGCAAACCAAGTAGATACGGTACCGAGATAATCTCAGCAACATTTTTGGGATCCATAATTTATATAATTTGTCATTGATGAATAACAATTAACACTGTTCCATACTACCAGACGCAAAGGGTTGAGTGCCGCCGGCATCGCTGCCTCCAACCTCGTTGAATATTTGATTATCTTGTTTATAGTATAAAACCTATTATTTACTTATACACTTACAGGTGCATCTCAATAAATTTGAATGTCGTGTTTATTTCATTAATTCAACTCAAATTGTGAAACTCGTGTAAAATAAATATCAATGCACACAGACACACTCTGCACACTCCCAAGTGTTTGAATCAGCTTTGCTTGACTGTATTCTCAAGCTTGCGGTCATCCTCTGTTGCTTGTGCACCTTTTCCTACACAAATTCTTCCTTCCAGTGAACTTTGCATTTAATATGCTTTGATACAGCACTCTGTAAACAGCCACACCTTTCAGTAATGACCTTCTGTGACTTACCCTCTTTGTGGAGGGTGTCAATGTTCGTCTTCTGGATCATTGCCAAGTCAGCAGTCTCCCCCCATTATTGTGGTTTTCAAAGAACAAGAGATACCCAGAATTTATACTGTAGGGATGGTCGTTAATTGAAACTCAAATGTAAATATTCTTATATTTTGTGATACTGATTTTTGACTTTCATGAGCTGTAAGCTCTAATCATCAAAATTATTATTATTTTTTAAATGTTTTACTTTACATGCAATTAATCTAAAATATATGAAAGTTTCACTTTTTGAAATAAGTTACAATAAAAAAAAAATAAATTTCATTTCAATTAACTAATTTATTGAGATGCACCTGTACTTTCAGTGTGGCACAAAAGGAGATGTAAGGCAGAACATTAAGAGACTGACAGCATCAGTCACTGTTCACTATCATTGATTATTTTCTATATAATAAAATAAATTAATGGTGACTGAGACTATGCCACTTTCTCCTTTGTGTTCCACAAAATAAAGACATATGGGTGAGAAGATGATTTATAAAAAAATCCTACCCTTGAAAATAAAAGAGAGGTACATAGCAGATCTATCAGTTTCCTTTGCAATTAAAACTTAAGTTCATTGTAATTATCAGGGATGTGAATTTATCAGGTCAGGTTTGAAAAAGGTGATGAAGATGTAACCCACAATTGTAATATCAGTCATCACAGACAATAAATATTGTTTTAATGGCTTTTTTATACATGTAATATCACTCCATAATTACATTTTCTTTAAAGTTGTGCAGCGTTTGGGGGGTACTTTTTAAAAAATGATTTGCATAATTCTGTATCTTTTGTATATTTTCATGTAAAATGTACATTTCTAATCTTTATTAATGGAAATAACATGTAAAATATGCCATCTGCTATTTAGTGGACGATTTGTCACATCATAGGTATATTTTAAACAACAGAAAAAAATGACGTGAAAAAATTGCCTGTAAGTTTTTATCTAAATGTTGAAGCTGCTAAATTTTGCTGTTGCTAGTCTATTAGTCTGCATTTACACAACGAAACCAATCTCAGTCATAGCAATTTAAGAAGTGACTCGCAGAATGTTTTGCAGACTGACTCCTGTAATTGGGTAAATACAGTTGTCACTATTCCAATTGTGAATGGATTATACAGAGCGTGCATTATAGTCGATAGCCAGTCAATATTATGATCAGATTTTTTTTTTCCCAAGCACATTTTACTAATTCCAAACCACAAATATACACACAGGAGCATTTGAAAGAAGTCAATTTCAGCAGGTACCTAAAATGAGTCAATACTACTTAGGGATGTAACGATTACCGGTTTGATGATAAATCATGATAAAATTCCCCATGGTTAGTATTACCATTTCATATTTTAATTATCATTAAAACCGTATTCGATTATCGTGATTTGAACAACTCGTGATAAATAAATACTGTCCATCTTAAAGCACAGTTTTCAGTAACAGTCTCACGTGCGTACAGCAGCAGAGTAGTTTCGTTTTGAGTGAAAACACAGCGGAAAATCTGGGAGCTTTTAAAGAGTCCTGAGGGAATTATACAAGTGAATATATGAAAAATTTAAATATGAATGTACCTCTGAAGTTTCTGACTGTCTTCAGAAATGATTTGATGGCATTTTGTTTTCATCTTTGCTCCATGTAATACCTAAAAGAAGTGTTTTTAATCGCAATACTGCTTTGATCCGCGGAGTCACGGAAAACGGCTGTAATTCAGCTTTTTCAATAATAAAGCGCCACCTGCTGTCAGTGAGTGGATTTACAGAGACTTAAATAAACATTCAGCCTGTGTGCAGTTAACTGTCTGGACAAAAATGGACCAAATTTGCATGCCCTGATGTACATATAGATGAAAACAAGCAACATGTGGATTCTACCCATTTAAACAATCAGATAAGTATCTAGAATTATTTATGGAGCAGATCCAATAAAAATAATCATTTATAAATCAATTATCATATTGACTTAACCATATTTTTAAAAAAAAAGGCAGA
>JAPDDO010000073.1:0-225611 GCA_027422415.1 Schizothorax lantsangensis | reverse complement strand
GGACGCTGAGGTGGCAGTGGGGGCCTGGCGGTCCTTCATGTACCATCCAGTTTGATGTATCTCCCGATGAGTGCCTCTTAGAGTGTTTTTGCTACAATTGATCGGTATGTTGCCCGGTTGCGGCAGGCCTCTTGCAGGCGCCATACCACCCCAGTGATGCTCTCCCCCCCCCCCCCCCCACCCCACGCGATGGGGCCGGGCTACTGCCCTTTCTGAGTTTGCGGAGGAAGTAGAGACGCTGTTGTGTACTACTTCAAAAAGTAGCTTTAGAAAGGAAATCATAATTCAACACAACAATACAGATAAATATTGAAATATAAATATTTAAAAAAAGAAACAATGCTCTAAATATAAAACAAAAAGCGCCACTATGTGGTGGAATCACTGTCTTAAGTCATTCAGTCTTTCATTCAATCGATTCGTTCAAATGGCTGATTCATTCAGAAACGAAGTGACTGGCTTTTTTAATGGCTCTCTGAATCATTGACTCTCTTGATTAGTTTAAAAACGTGGATTCATTCAGTAAAGAAAACCGCTGAGTGTTGATCTCAACGGTTCTCCTAGGGCTTTATTTTCATTGGCAAAATTAATGTATCTAAAATGTAATTATTTGCACATTTACCTTATCTTCATTTTTAAGCTAAAACTTTTATGTAACCTATTTTTTATTTCTACCAGCCAATGATGATTCTGAAAGAAAACACGCAGTGTTTGTTATAGTAACACATGCAACTTTCATGCGCATCTGACTGACAGAACCGGGTGCTTGTACTTCAGCGTTGCTGTTAATGTTATGGTTATTTTAGCAAATAGTTTGCTTCATAAATTAAGTTCAACACAAGAGATATTCAACTTTATCACTCTACTGAATCGGCACATGCATTTTAGAAGGTGTTCTTGCTCCGTCCAAGCAGTAAATGCAAATGGCTCTGAAAGAGCGCCGTATAGCGTAACTTCAGCCGCTCAGGAATGTCAATACGACCCATTTCAGGGGCTGACAAAATTACATTTTATAATCAATCAGAGCTATAGAAATGCATCTTAATATTTACAAGTAAATCTCCATTAGGGCTGCACGATAAATTGTGATAAATCACAATCGATATTGGGCAAAAGCTGTGATATTCATGCACGCATCTTGTCAGTGAAGCACAGTTTTGTGATCAGTAGTAAATCTCCATCCGAAAAACTCCAAATAAGCCCCACAGAAGAAATTCAGGAAATCCCTATCTTTGCAGCTGAATAACAGAAGATTTAACTGCTTTCATTGATTCAACGTGACTAATAAACACATGGCTACAACAACATAGGGCTGGGCGATTTTTCCGATTTTATCGATTAATTAGAATTTAATGTTTTGCCACGATTTAATTTTTTATAAATCGAGGAGTCGTGATTTTGAATAGAAATATTACCAGGCTGTAGAATTAGACACTTTGAAAATATGCCAATGATAACATAGTAAAGAGAAATGAATGATCCAACCGCATGTCGGCGCACGTGATTAACCGCTCACGTGTGACGCGCTCATATGGCTAGGCGTCGTTCTCTATAAGGGGCCGTTCACATATCGCGTCTTTTGTGCGCTCAAGTTCGTTATTTCAAATGTAGACGCGCGGTATGCGCACTCATAATGGAAGCGACGCGCTCGTTTTTTCCAGGCGAGTCCGCGCCGCATCGAGATAAAAACATCTAAACTTTTAAGAATGCCACAAGCGCACAGCAGGTCATGTGAAAAGAACCAACCAATCAGCTTCATCCTTTCACGTAACAACATTGAAAGCTCAGCAAAGATGAAGGGAACAGCTGATCATAGCTGTACGTGGATAGTCATTTTTTAATAAATATAGTAGCAGAGCTACTGCAATCTATTTTTAGTGCTGGAAATCCATTTTATTCTTTGCTGAAACTTCCACGTCTTCAAGGAGAGCGCAGTTCATGGTTGCTTAGCAATGGCAGACGCCACGGGAGCGCAAGCTACAGAGCGCTTTGAAAAGAAGGAGAAAGCGACGCGCCTAGCGTTTTCCACATGTTTTTAGGCACGACATGTGAACAGCCCCTTATAGATCCTCAGTGCGGGCGCCATTCACACCGAACACACTTTTGTGTTGACAAAGATGCGACGCGGGCAGTGGAATAGGACAAAATGCCAGAAGATGGGAGTGAACTTCTTTTAACTTGAGCGCCGCATTTTTATAAAGCCGTTTCATGCATGAGACGCTGCAAGATATGCAAGTACAACAGTCAAACACTCTTTTTTTTAAGCATTTTCCTTGTAGCCTATTATTTCTGAATATATAACATATATAACAAGTTTGTGCTTGTTTATGTATGATATAATTATACATATCTATTAAAATACTGATATTATGGTCTATAACTCCTCCCCGAACTTCCCTCTGCCCTGTATCTTTGTCTCTCATTGGCTGCAGGTCATCGCCGATGTAGTTTTCAGTCAGAAATCATTGCACACAGCGTGATTGTGAATCGCCGACAGCTCCAGATATATAGCATGCCAAATATTTTGCGGGTGTCAGCGACGGTGTCAGCGATTTCCCTCAGATCGCGTCTTTGATAATTCACACTGTGCGATTGTGCACCGATTTGCCTCCGATCTCGGGCATTTGTCGGCAATTTATCAAAACCTGTCAGCGAGTGAAAAATCGGGCTAAAATTGTGCAGTGTGAACTCGGCATTAGCAACTCCATTTGTTTGTCCGAGTGAGCAAGGGGGGCAGGACTTATTGATAATAGAGAGCAGCGATACGGTTACTGCACAGCGCTGCGAGATCCAGTGAGAAGCGTTTGAACTCGCCACAGACTGAATAAGGTTGATGCGAGTAGCTGCTAGTGAGAAGCATTCAAATTCTGCACAGAATTCTGTTATGAACAGATCAAACGGCACTGATGCAGAAACCCAGAAGCAGTAATGCTAACTGTAACCATGGTGTTGTGGCAGAAATAGTCCAATGTTATTACATCATTCATTTCAGGGTTTGTACAACCTTTTGAGAGAGAAATTCAAGAACTTTTCAGTGTTTCCAGCACTTTAAATCTCTAAAAATGAGCCAATTGGACAAAACACAATGTATATCAAAATATAGTTTTGTTTGTTAAAAAGCACTTGTGTAAAATTTAAAAATACATCAAATTACCACAATAACAGTAGATGGCAGCACAGGAGCACTTATTGGCTTATTAGTCATTCATTTTACTTGCTTTATATTTTGAAATTATAAAATAACTTATAAAACATCAGATCATCAAAAAATCTAATTCTGTCAAAGTTTTTCACTATTTTTGTGTATGTAGTAATAAGTTTAAAATCACCAAACTTTTCTTCACTTTGCATCTGAATTGCACATCAATTAAAATCACTGAAGTTGTCGGTCAGTTCTATACAATGCTATAGAAGAAGAATGGTACATTAAGTAAGAGTAGAATATATTAATTCTCTATATGAAAATCTGATTTTGCATGATACTGATGTTACTAAAAGTAAATTTTGTATGCTTCCCAACTCAAGCTCAGTGCTTTACTGTCAAATGTGTATTACCAAGAATGTAATATTATTAGTAACTTCACTTATTAATGCAAAGCCTTAGTAATTTTATGATTAAATTATCTTTATCTTTGATACCCCACACACCAGCCCCCCTTCGCTACCAAACCTGCTTCTGGCGCCACCATTTGTAAAAGTTAGTGGCGCTGCTCTCAAATGTTAGTCTGGAGCCCTGCACTGTTACATCAGGGTTCACTTTTATGTTCACATTTCACCGTTTTTACTTTTATTTCAGAGTTAATTGAAGAAAAAGAGAAGAATCAAGAATCAAGTGAAGTTGAGGAGAAAAATCAAGTCAAAACTGAAGAAAAACTTTTGAGTTGCTCTCAAACCAAACTGAAAGATTTAAAGAAAAGAAGAGCCAAGAAATCTTTCACCTGCACTCAGTGTGGAAAGAGATTAACAAGCAAAACAAGTCTTGAGCGTCACATGAGAGTTCATACTGGAGAGAAACCATTCACCTGTGAGCAGTGCGGGAAGAGTTTCACACAATCATCAAACCTTAAGAAACACATGAACATCCACACTAGAGAGAAACTGTACACATGTGATCAATGCGGTAAAATGTTTTTATGGGCTTCAGTTCTGAAGAGACACTTGAAAGTTCATGCAAAGGAGAAGCCACGTTCATGTAATTTGTGTGGTAACAGTTTTGTGCATCTACAAAATTTGAAAGTATGTCAGAACATGCATACTGCTGTGGGAGAGTACATGTGTTTTGAGTGTGAAAAGACTTTTACTATAGCAACGTGTAAAAAACTGCATGAGAGGATCCACACTGGAGAAAAACCTTATAAGTTTCCACAATGCAATAAGAGATTCAGTCATTCAGGAACCCTGAAAACACATGAGAGGATTCACACTGGAGAGAAAACCGTTCAAGTGTCCACAATGCAATAAGAGATTCAGTCATTCAGGAGACATACAAAGACATGAGAGGATCCACACTGGAGAAAAACCTTATAAGTGTTCACACTGTGACAAGAGATTCAGTCATTCAGGAACCCTGAAAACACATGAGAGGATCCACACTGTAGTGAAACCTTATAAGTGTTCACACTGCAACAAGAGATTCAATCATTCAGCAAATCTGAAAACACATGAGAGGATCCATACTGGAGAATAACCGTCTCATTGCACTGCATGTGGGAAGTGTTTCAATCAATCTTCTGCTCTACACAGTCATACAAAAAAACAATCACAGTGAGGCCCCATACACACAGAGACAAATTTAGCTGTATACGTCAAAATTTTGTATCGTATCGGCGTTTCGTCCAGATGGATCCGTTTTGGAGCCTGAAACAGCTATTTTTTGAAACTGGGTCCCAGAGTGGATAAATCTGAAAAAAACACCTTTGCGTTTTCGTGTGTACAGCCAATCCGTATATTTTGTGAAACAATTATGTCATCACCCCACGTCTCTACCCCAGTCAGACACCAACGCTACGTAACAGCATCAACAATAACAAAGGCGGACTACATGCTTATGTTCTTTCTGCAGAAGCTACTGTAGAAGAAGAGTTTTAGTAAACAAAATATGAATTAATCAAGTATAATCAAAGTGAATATGACCATTTATGTATCAAGTTATTCTACTATTATAATAATGCATCTGCCTGTGTATAGAGGCCTGCAGAAGAATGGAATGTGCAGACGTATGGTTTAAGGCAAAGCTGCGCATCCTGTTTTGACATGATAGGGTCTCTTCCTTGCACGTAACATAAAATGAGGCCTGTTGTCTGCTCCAGGAAGCAGATGGAGCCACAGCCAAAAGAAGGTAAACAATGACTATGATGTAGGAAATGTATGGAGCATGCCTTAAAGGAAAAACTGTATAAAAGAGACACAGACAGACTCGGGAGATTCCCTGCAGGGTCTCTCTGTCTTATTGTCTCTGATAATAAAGTCTCTCTTCTGGCATCAAAACCCCAAGACTTTGAGAGTGATTTGTCATAGCAACGGTGGAAGCCACCACACTACAGAGCCTATTAGCTTTTCTTGTTGTGTTTGGTTTGTATACAGCGTGCAAGGTTTATGTGCATGCTCCAAGTCGTCTTCTCTGTTTTTAGTGCATCTCTGTGGCAGAATTACAGTGCCACATACTGGTCTGCCATGAATGCTACATCATTTTGAGTCGGTTTCAGTGGTTTTGTGTGTACGCACATATTTCTTGAGACAACGCTGTGTTTACGGAAGAACAAGAAAATAAAAGATTGGATAGGGAAAGCTGGCTTCGTGTGGATGAGCCCTAAGCAGATCATCTTCAGATCCAGCATTTTCAGATCTGATGCTGTCTCCTCGTCAAATGTGACATTTACAGCTTGATGCATTATTGTATCATCTGGATAAATCTGTTCTAACCAGTCATTACAAGTGACATGACAAAGAAACATTATCTAAAGTTTTCACAGTGAATTAAATTAATCTTCTAAACCAGCAGATTCAACTGTGAGATTCAGATCAACTCAAAGATGGAGTTCCTCCCCAAAAGAACAATGTTAAAAAGTTTTATTCTTGTATATCAGTTTGTTTCATGATATAAATTATATAACTGTTTTCTTATGAGTTTCATATTATGTTCAATTGTCTTATAATGCATATGTATCACTTGTAGTTTGCTTACTTGTAGATTATTTTTACAAATTGTTCTTGTTCAGGACACTTTTCTTGTTCAACACTTTTGTTTTATTTTTTATTTGTTCTTCACTGTTGTTTTTAAAAAGTTATTTTTTCATGTAAGATGTATTTAAGAAATGCATATGCAAGATATACTGTCATGTAGCTTTGCAACTGATCCTTCTGTGCTTCTCTTGTAAGTATGAATGAATACCTGAACCCGGTGTTAAATGAGCTCTGGGGCTAAATTACAGAAGACTGTAGTATCGAAAAGTGAATGATAAAAGGCACCTATTATGCAAAATCCACTTTTACATGGTGTTTGTACATAAATGTTTGTTGGCAGTGTGTGAACCCAACCACCCTACCAAGGTTATTTTCGTAAACGAAAACAATTGATGAAAAAACTATTTCGTAAACTGAAATAAAATAAAAATGTCAAAATATTTCAAAAATTAAAACAAAACTAAACTAACAGCAGTTATTGAAAAACTAACTGAAAGTAAATAAGTAACAAAAATAAATAGTCGTTTTCGTAATTACGTTCTCACTCCTTGGGAGAAAAATATATGAGCTGTGGGTCAGTTTAGGGAAATACCTGTAAATAGCACATAACGCACATGGGGTTATCTGACGGAGAGACGCAAAGCAGAGTCCCGCACGGGTCCTGTTTGGTAAATGTGCACCAGCAGTAGCCTACTTAACAGAACACATGACCCGTTATCTGACAGCAACATGAATTTATTTCTATACCAGACCAGAACCGTTTGAAATAAAGAGCACGAGTCACGAACCGAACCGAACCCGCTTTAATCTACAACATCAGGTAGGCAAAATTATTCATTTTCTCATGTAACCAGTCGCGTAGCTAAGGGTGATCACTCTGCCAAGCTTTCGAAACAAATATGCATAGGCTAAATCATATCATACATGCACTTATAATTCTTCATAAATAAAGAAAATATATTCAAATATGAGCCTTTATTGTTAAATACAATTGTCGTTATTATTGAATTTCATTAGTCCCGGTTATGATTTCTGCGTGGCTGTTTATGGAAAAGTGAGCAAGACACGGCAGTTACAATATCATGATTATGGTTAAATAAGGAAAAATACATATATAAATATCTCAACACACTATTAGATATGACATTAAGCACAAATTGTGTAGATTTATTTAGTAAAAAGGCTTGACTGCTTCCTTTGGTGTATACAGGTGCATCTCAATAAATTAGAATGTCATGAAAAAGTTAATTTTTTCTTGTAACTTATTTCAAAAAGTGAAACTTTCATATATTTTAGATTTATTACATGTAATGTAAAACATTTCAAAAGTTTTTTTTTGTTTTAATTCTGATGATTAGAGCTTACAGCTCATGAAAGTCAAAAATCAGTATCTCAAAATATTAAAAAATTTACATTTGAGATTCAAATAATGACCATCCATACAGTATAAATTCTGAGTATCTCTTGTTCTTTGAAACCACAATAATGGAGAAGACTGCTGACTCGGCAATGATCCAGAAGACGCACATTGACGCCCTCCACAAAAAGGGTAAGTCACAGAGGGTCATTACTGAAAGGTGTGGCTGTTTACAGAGTGCTGTATCAAAGCATATTAAATGCAAAGTTGACTGGAAGGAAGAAATTGGATAGGAAAATGTGCACAAGCAACAGGGATGACCGCAAGCTTGAGAATACTGTCAAGCAAAGCTGATTCAAACACTTGGGAGAGCTTCACAAGGAGTGGACTGAAGCTGGAGTCAGTGCATCAAGAGTCACCACGCTCAGACGTCTTCAGGAAAAGGGCTACCAAGCCACTTCTGAACCAGAGACAACGTCAGACGTATCTTACCTGGGCTGTGGAGAAAAAGAACTGGACTGTTGCTCAGTGGTCCAAAGTCCTCTTGTCAGATAAAAGTAAGTTTTGCATTTCATTTGGAAATCGAGGTCTGGAGTCCGGAGGAAGAGTGGAGAGGCACAGAATCCATGTTGCTTGAAGTCCAGTGTGAAGTTTCTGAAGTCAGTGATGATTTGGGCTGCCATGTCATCTGCTGGTGTTGGTCCATTGTGTTTTATCAAGTCCAAAGTCAATGCAGCCATCTACCAGGAAATTTTGGAGCACTTTATGCTTCCATCTGCTGACAAGCTTTATGGAGATGCTGATTTCCTTTTCCAGCAGGACTTTAGCACTTGCCCACACTGCCTAAACCACTTCCAAGTGGTTTGCTGAGCATGATATTACTGTGCTTGATTGGCCAGCCAACATGCCTGACCTGAACCCCATGTGGAATCTATGTGATATTTTCAAGAGAAAGATGAGAAAACAGTCGATCCAACAATCCAGACGAGCTGAAGGCTCAATAGTGCCTCAGCAGTGCCACAGGCTGATCGCTTCCATGCCACACCTCACTGAAGCTAAAGGAGCCCCGACCAAGTATTGAGTGCATGAATGAACATACTTTAAAGAACTTAAACTTTTCTGTTTGGCAAATCCTTTTTTGATTGATCTTAGGAAATATTCTAATATTTTGAGATATTGGATTTTTGACTTTCATGAGCTGTAAGCTCTAATCATCAAAATGAATACAAAAAAAAACTTTTGAAATGTTTTACTTTACATGTAATGAATCTAGAATATATGAAAGTCTCACTTTTTGAAATAAGTTACAATAAAAAAACGATATTCTAATTTTTTGAGATGCACCTGTATTGTACTGCTTCAAAAGACCTGTTTGTGCTGCTACATTTACAAGAATAGCAATTCATCCAAAAATTAAGAAATATACTTTCTAAATTAAAAATACTAACTTTCAGAAAGTGATGGTTTACATCTCGCATAACACTAAAACCCATCAATTAAATCAATGTGAATTCTACTTACTTCACTTTAGGCTCGTAGTATTGCAGACATCTTGTTGACTTTGACATCCCAGCACTCCACGCTGCCTTTGCTCTGAAAACATTGATTTCAAAAACATATGCAAGTATGAGTTTCAAATTAAAAAATGTGAGGAGCAAATATCAGTCTGAAATGGTAAATAACGTTATCAAAACAGCCATCATAAATGCTCCTCGAGCCGCTTTGTTTACCGGGGCTTCGGCTGCATTAGTAAACTTAATTAACATCACATGTGCTAGATGAAACTGACGAAGCGGATCATAAATAACGATTAACACAAAGTTTAAAACTATTGTAATATAGTGAATGGGTGGGTTTGTCTTGACCTTTCCTTTTCTGTGGCTCGGTTAGATCTGTCAGCCGTCCTCCTGGTTTAAAAGACAAAAATCACCGGACTTGTTTGTCCGTGTCCGACAGAAAGAATATGACAAAAAAAATATTTTTTATTTTCCCAGTCTGACAAACTGTGGTGTAAAACACTTCATATTTAACACTTGCCGTTGCTGAGCTGGTTAAAATAATAAGACACGAAAGTAAATAATAAACATTCAAAAGTGCTTTAAATAGGAATAAAGAAGCTTGAAATGCTCACCTTTTCTGTTTCATGACTTTTTGAGTCTCAGCTCAGCTGTGATTGGATGACCTGAAGTCACGCAACTGACTAGAAAACGGTCGTGGGTTTTGAATCTTTTTAGGAAACACACTAAAAATATATATTTTGCCATAGCCTAAGTAAAAGTTATTACATTAAAAAGGCTTAATGTAGGCGTAATATGAAAGATGTATGTACACTGAAAAAATAATATTTTTTTTAAAGATGTGGTTGCAAACAAATTATTTTAGCTACATTTTAAATAAAAATTTTGAAAGTTAGTCAACTGAATTTGTTTATTTAAATGTAGTTAAAATAAATTGATTGCAACCACTTTCCTTAAAATGTAGTAAATTCAATGAAGCATTTTTTCTCCCAGTGAAATAGTAAATATTAAACATATTTACTATTATGTATTTATTTGATTAGCTTTTAATTAGTTATAATAACCTACAGCCCTATACTCTATAAACATATTTTCTCCAAAAACATTATTTAAAAAGTAAGTAAAAGATAAAGGTTGTTTCCAGTCTGTTCAGTGCAGTAATGTTTGAACGGGAATCCTGATATATGGTGTTAAATCAAAAGGAATTGTTTAAATAAAGTGAACAGCATCAAAAATCTATTTTATTTTATTTTTGTAATTTTTTTTCAGGGAACAGTGTTCTTTATCATTCCTGTAATAACACATAACAAAAAGACAAACAATTCTGTTGTACAGTTAAGTGATGGAACATTCTGTGAAATTATGACCCTGGCTTTCAAGTGTGAGGACCTTCTGCATCCACCACAAACACATTCTGTGTTTCAGCTAAAGAGTGTGCGTGTAGGAAATTATTTTTAGAGATGTTCAGCTAAATATATCCTGAACATTTACATAGTGTATCATAATGTATTTGCTGTCCATCCACAATCACTCAAATGTAAATGTGCAAATTGCGTAATTATTAGGTCTAAGGACAAACTGTATGTCATTCCACTTCCAAGCAACATTGAAAGAGACAAACTAATTCCTGGGGAACGACTTCTGCACCTTTATACAGATATCAATGCCAACTGTTTTTCAGCTTTATTTCTCCATGCAATTTATAATGATATGTTTATAATAATGCAGTGATATAACATTAATGCAGAGTGAGTGAACTTCAGTTTTTGGCATTGCAATATAGACAGTGTTTACTTGACTGTACACTTTACAATGCATTCACTTAATTTATTTGCTTTATTTATTTGTTTTATTACTTTATGAAAGCAATGTATGCCCTAGTAATGAAGTGAATTCCAAGCATGAAGAAGTAAACTTAAAAATTACTCAAAAATGTACATACTACAACTTCAGGTTATTTAATAATGTACTTTGAAAGTATACTTTCAATGCATTGTTACAATGATAATTTTCAGCACACAGTTAAAAAATATTCATAAAATATATTTAAGTAAAGTGCAAAAAAAATACTTATAATAAATAAACAGAACTTTCAATTCAAGTAAATTTTTGTAAAATATATTTTTTAGAAAATATACTAAATTACAATTATTTTAAAGTGTGTTAAAAGTTGTATTGTGAAAATAGTCAAAAGCATGCTGCTAATATACTTTTTGTATATTTAAAAATAATAATTTTTTTGTTAGTATATTTGCAATGTACTATTAAAACAGGGATTTTATTACAAATACAATAAAGTATACTTTTTTTCACTAGGGCAGATACAGTAAAATACAACAATGAGCTTTAACAAAAGTTTTCTTTCATTACACTACTGTAAAGAGATCTTCAGCAGATGAAAAGCACTAGAAAAGAAAAGTTTAAAATGCCAAAGATTTTAATATGATCACAAAATACAGCATATTTACAGTAAAAATCAATCAATAAATAAATTCAGCATCCTCAGCCACATTGCATGACAGCATTGATAATGACCATATTTTTCATACTCTATCCGTTTCTTAGTCTTCTGACAAAAGACTTCCTCCCCTAGACAGTCATCTCTCTGATCTGCAAAAATACAGTACTTGTAAGAAGTGATTGGCATCAAATCAGTTTGACGGTGATGAGTCTGAGGGTGTTCAACATGTGCTACAGTATTCAGATTGTGCATACATATATACATACATACATACATACATGGCATGGGAACAGAAATAACTTTTAAATAAGACTAAGAAAAGAAGTAGAAAATAAATAATATTAGTAATGTGATATACATCTGGAACAGAATACTTATGTACAGATTTGTGTATTATGTACAGTATATACAGCTGTATAAATAAAATGTGTAAATATATGTAGTCACATGATATGTAATAATTGTGTCTTTCTCAGGTACTGAGAAATGAATAATAAAAACAGGTGTTAATTTATGTCTTTAAGCTGGAGATGGCATGGAGGAAAAACTATGCTTATGTCCTACACACAGTCTGGTCTGATCAATGATCTGGATCAGTACATCAGAAATCAACATCTCAATGGAGATTTTCTGGTCAGTACGTCTACATTGTGTTGTTTGGCCAAGTGTACAGATATTGGATATAGGTCATTTTAGAAGAAGATGGTCAGCAAAAACATCAGATATAGTCAACAAATTGGAATTAGGCATCAAGACCTGAGGGGCTGTTTCATAAAAGACGCTAAGAAAAGCGGGGATTAAAGTCCAAAACCTGACTTGAAATAACCTAACAAACCAATCGGGACTAAAGCGGTGTCATAAACGACAATTTAAGTTCACGCAATCTGACTAATTCGATCCAGGTTCAATGAGTCAGGATAATTTGATGTGCACGCTTATTCTTAAGCAGCCCTTAATGTCGATCATGGATCAAATCGATCCACCATGGCAAACAGCGACTATTTGTGCTGTTTAATGCATTTGAGACATCGTGTTTTCCTCAGTGCATAACTGATACATCACAGGTATATTTTTCATCTGTAAATGTTAGAAAGTCATGCAAATATATCCATTTTGCTGTCAGGAGTGGGCGAGGCTTATGCGAGCAAACAAGCGCTGCGGCGCGCTACACAGACGGAGCAGAATAGAATAATAGCGCAATAATTCTGAATAAAATATACATTCTGCTAAAATATTTATTGTTGGACATTACATGTGACACGTAGAATTTTAATCCTACATATTAGTATATTTTTTATCATAGCAGTAACTAAATGAAATGTAAGCTGGCTAATACAGACCTATACTTTTTCAAATGAGTTAAATGTGTGTTCCTCTTATCAGTTAAAATGTAGTCTGATTTCTATTATTTTCATTTTTAATTCAGTGATTTTAACTTTTAATTTAGTGTTTTTAATGCTTTAAATAGCAATTTTAGATTGTAATAATGTTCTACTAATAACCATAAAAGGTACAGCTGTCATAAAACCCCGAGAGAAAGGCTGCATCGCTAGAAACTGATGATCAACTGAATGCGCAAGTAGCAACTGTGTTCAAATGTTTTCATATATCTTTAAAAAAAAGGGTCATTACATTTTGGGCACATTAAATACAGTTGGTTGTAGCCTATTTTTCATTTATTTGATTATTTAAGTTACATTTTCTGTATACTTTTATTTTTGGTCTAATAATAAAGTCAACTAATTGTATGTGAGAGAGTCAGTGGGAATATCAATGTGTTCCTATTGGTCAGTGTTAGAGGAGCACAGCTTAGCCTGACAGTTAGCCTGCTCCAGACCAGGTTAGTTTCCCAGCATAAGTTGCCACAGTGACTGAGCTTGAGCTAAAGTAATTTTGCTTTCTGAAACCAAATCAAGTGAAAATAAGTCAGAATTACTGAAATAAGCCTGGCTTATTTGGTAAACTAGTTTTATGAAACAGGCCCCTGCAGGGTAAATGCAGCCTAAACAGACTAGATCGGCTCAGTCACAAGTACGAGCGGCACGGAGCGGAGAGTGGACACGCGCAGAACGACAGAAGTGTTAATGCACCGATTACAACAAAGAATCACGAGTTTCAAATCAACAGCATGGGACACAGTTAAAGGGGCTAACATGACAGTAAATTGCAGACTTGCGAAACAACAAAAAGTGGGTATACGTAAATATAGTGTGTGTTTGTGTGTGTGTGTTTGTATGTACTTTAAAGCTTCAGGCAGAAAGGTTTTTAACTTTAACCACAGAGTGTTACACCACATCCACTGAGTATCCTTACTGGTTTGGTTTCGGTCATTAGAAACCTCTTGAGGGGAAAGAGGGGAAATAAATTAATACTCATTTATAATTCTATGGTAAAATGTAGGTGTGTAAATCGGATGGTTTGTCACGGTACGATATTGATTCTCATACCCAGCGATACGATATTTGCCGATACCTCAAAAAATTCTATGATACGATTACGATTCGATTCGATCCAGGAGTACATCCATCGATATATAAATATTATGATATTATATACCTATTTTAAACAATCATCTAAATTTTTATTAACTCACAAATGCAACCAAAATATATAAAATGAACATTTATCTGAAATTTTCACATACTGTACCTCAACTGGACATTCACAACAAAAAATAATAGGCCTACACTTTTTTTTTTAAATAATAAAGAAAATAAATAATTGGAAAAACAATTCTGGCTGCTACTACTTCCGCTTTTTTGTGCATGGATGAATAAATACAGACAAAATTACATCAAAATATGCGTTTTGAAAAAAAAAGAAGTGTAGGCCTATTATTTTTGTTGTGAATGTCCAATTGAGGTACAGGATGTGAAAATTAGTATTTTGCTTATCTGCTACACACAGTCTGGTCTGATCAATGATCTGGATCAGTACATCAGAAATCAACACCTCAATGGAGATTTTCTGGTCAGTACGTCTACATTGTGTTGTTTGGCCAAGTGTACAGTCTAAATGCAGATATTGGATATGGGTCATTTTAGAAGGAGATGATCAGCAAAAACATCAGATATAGTCAACAAATTGGAATTAGGCATCAAGACCTGCAGGATAAATGCAGCCTAAACAGACTAGACATGACTAGACACGAATCTTCAGGAAAATAGTTTTTTAACTTAAACCAAACCATTTATGATACTCAGTGGATGTGGAGTAACACTCTGTGGTTACTGTCATTAGAAACCTCTTCCTCTGTTGTGTGGGTGTTTTTCCCACAAGACATTGTCAGAAGCTTGATATTTGAAAGCTTAATGGATTCAGCTGTGGTTGCTTATTTCCTGATTTCTCATCAAAATAAATGTATTATGCATGTAACAAACCACCTCAAATATAACATGGAGATTTACTTTGTCCTACTGAATGCACAATATATTTTAGAGCAATTAAATTGGCAATTTTGTTGGAATTCCTGTATCATTCGTTTTTTTTATTTAATATGGAAAGTAGAAAAAAAAAAAAGAAAAAGGGCTCCTTTTTCATTTTTTCACAAAAAACGAGAATTTGTGCATGGCGTGAGCTGCTGCACACTTGCACACAGGACTGCAACGCAAGATTTTCATAAAATATTTAACTTGCCATTTTGGTTTGTTTTTTTAACAAGTTTTTTAACAAGTTTTTTTGCAGTTTAAATTAATATTGAGTACTGATTGATGTTCACTTGGATTTTTTTCCCCATCGAGGGGAAATAACTTAATACTTGGTCATTTATAATCGTATGGTAAAATGTAGGGGTATAAATCTGATGGTTTATTTTCTTTATTATAAAAAAAAAAAAAAAAAGTAGGCCTATTATTTTTTGTTGTGAATGTCCAATTGAGGTACAGGATGTGAAAATTTCAGATAAATGTTCATACTATATATTTTGGTTGCATTTGTGAGTTAATAAAAATGTAGATGGTTGTTTAAAATAGGTATTTAATATCATAATATTGATACATCGATCGATATACTCCTGTATCGAATCGAATCTTAATCGTATCGTAGAATTTTTTTGAGGTATCGGCAAATGTATCGCTGGGTATCGTATCATGACGAACCATCCGATTTATACCCCTACATTTTACCATACGATTATAAATGACCATGTATTAAGTTATTTCCCCTAGATGGGGAAAGAAATCCAAGTGAACATCAACTACTGTATGGGCTCAGTGCTAAAAATCTTTTCTACAGATAACCAAATTACAAGCAAAGGCAGAAAATAAATACAATAGAACAAAGACACAAGTTCAATAAACAGTGCTTTTCAGGTTTTTCAGCTCAGTCTAAAATAAATTTTCAGGTACGCTACAGGAATGTAAAAATCAAATGTAAAATAACTGCATAGTCTTCACTGTATAAATTAAATACAGATTAATCATTTTTGATGTTACAAAGGTAATTTAGTCAGAAGCAGTGAGCACTTGTATTTTTCTTTGACAGCATTAGGTTTATTATTAGTTTGCATTCACTTTAAGAATGAAAGCACGGATTTAATATAATGATACACATGCATTTTCTTTCTCAACTGTTTATGTTAAGACGTATGCCTAACCGACTGTGTTTACTAGGATATTTGTCAAGACGCGCATTTTGATGTAATTTTGTCTGCATTTATTCATCCATGCACAAAAAAGCGGAAGTATAACCCCAAATCAGAAAAAGTTGGGACAGTATGGAAAACGCAAATAAAAAAAGAAAGTAGTGATTTCTAAATTTACTTTGACTTGTATTTCATTGCAGACAATATGAACACAAAATATTTCATGTTTTGTCTGGTCAACTTCATGTCATTTGTAAATATACATCCTTTCCTGTCATTCAGACCTGCAACACATTCCAAAAAACGTTGGGACACTGTTGTCCAACTTTTTCTGATTTGGGGTTGTAGTAGCAGCCAGAATTGTTTTTCCAATTATTTATTTTCTTTATTATTAAACTCAAACAGCTTTGCCAGGCCAAAGAGGACGCCTACAGGAGTGGGGACAAAGCCTTGTACAAACAGGCCAAATACACACTAAATAGGGAGATAAGAGTGGCAAACAAAAACTACTCTGGAAAGCTATCAGTGTGGAAAGGCCTGAAAGCCATCACCAGCTACAAGACCCCATCCCCCAGCACTGAGGCCAATCAACAACTGGCTGAAGACCTGAATGAGTTTAGATGCAGATTTGAAAAGCAAAAGCCTTGTCTGACACTCCACACCCGCTCTGACCATCTCACAGCACAGCCATCAACACCCTCCCCCTCCCTCCCCCCCCTACTGTTTCTCAGCCTGTACTCAAGATCTGTGAAGATGATGTAAGCAAAGTCTTCAGGAGACAAAAGATAAGGAAAGTCAAAGGCCCAGATGGTGTCTCTCCAGCCTGCCTCAAAGCCTGTGCTGTCCAGCTATCAGCCATCTTCACATTGATCTTCAACAGATCACTGGAGCTGTGTGAAGTCCCCTCCTGCTTCAAATGCTCCACCATCATCCCTGTACCCAAGAAACCAAAATCACAGAACTTAATGACTACAGACCTGTTGCTTTAACGCAGGGGTGCCCAAACTCTGTCGTGGTTTAGCTCCAACCCCAATTAAACACACCTGAACCAGCTAATCAAGCTCTTACTAGGCATACTAGAAACGTCCCAGCAGGTGTGTTGAGGCAAGTTGGAGCTAAAGTCTGCAGGACACCGGCCCTCCAGGACCGAGTTTGGGCACCCCTGCTTTAACGTCTGTGGTGATGAAGTCATTTGAGAGGCTCGTGTTGGCCCACCTGAAGGACATTACTGGACCATTGCTGGACCCCCTGCAGTTTGCTTACCGAGCAAACAGGTCTGTGGATGAAGCAGTCAACATGGGATTGCACTACATCCTCCAACATATGGACAAACCAGGGACTTATGCAAGGATCCTCTTTGTGGACTTTTGACTCCGCTTTCAGCACCATCATCCCGGACACCCTTCAGAATAAACTGACCCAGCTCTCTGTACCCACGTCCATCTGTCAGTGGATCACCAGCTTCCTGACAGACAGGCAGCAGCTAGTGAGGCTGGGAAAACTCACATCCAACACCCGCACCATCAGCACTGGAGCTCCTCAGGGCTGCGCTCTCTCCCCACTGCTATTCTCTCTCTACACAAATGACTGCACCTCTAAAGACCCCTCTGTCAAGCTCTTGAAGTTTGCAGACAACACCACAGTCATCGGTCTCATCCAGGACAGAGATGAGTCTGCTTACAGACAAGAGGTTGAGCAGCTGACTGTCTGGTGCAGTCACAACAACCTGGAGCTGAACATGCTCAAAACTGTAGAGATGATAGTGGACTTCAGGAGAAACCCCCTGCTCTCCCCCTTCTCACCATCATGAACAGCACTGTGGCTGCAGTGGAGTCATTCAAGTTCCTGGGAACCACCATCTCCCAGGACCTGAAGTGGATCACTCACTTTGACTCCATTGTGAAAAAGGCTCAGCAGAAGTTGTACTTCCTTCGTCAACTGAAAAAGTTCAAACTGCCACAGGCGCAGATGACACAGTTTTACTCAGCTGTTATTGAGTCGGTTCTGTGCTCCTCTATAACTGTCAGGTTTGGGTCAGCCAGCAAATCAGATATAAGAAGACTGCAGCGGACTGTTAGGACAGCAGAAAGGATCATTGGTGTCCACCTGCCAAAAGCTGATTCTGATGTGTGTGCAGAAAACTTCTCACACAGAGCTTGACTGTTCCGCCAACAATCCCGAGCATCTTTTATGCTCGCCTTGTGCCTTCTGGCAGTCCTTATATCGAGTCCTGATACGTGAGTTTGAATGAGAATGCACACGTTGGCAGTAATGCATAGACGGACATTATGTGAAAATGGTGTACAGTGCCAAAAATAAAGGTGTGGCATCGAAGCACTATTGTCAGACATCATATCGATTGAATCATTACAATAACACCCCTAGAAAATATATAATTTTATTTTTTTAGTATGGTATTTTTATTTATACGTTCAAAATAACTACAACCTGAATTCCAGAAATGTTGGGACGTTTTTTAAATTTGAATAAAATAAAAATTAAAAGACTTTCAAATGACATGAGCCAATATTTTATTCACAATAGAACATAGATAACATAACAAATGTTTAAACTGAGAAAATTTACACTTATCCACTAAATGAGCTAATTTTACATTAAATGCCTGCTACAGGTCTCAAAAAAGTTGGCACGGGGGCAACAAAGGGCTGAAAAAAGCAAGACATTTTGAAAGATTCAGCTGGGAGAACATCTAGCAACTAATTAAGTTAATTGACATCAGGTCTGTAACATGATTAGCTATAAAAGGGATGTCTTAGAGAGGCAGAGTCTCTCAGAAGTAAAGACGGGCAGAGGCTCTCCAATCTGTGAAAGAGTGCATAAAAGATTGTGGAATACTTAAAAAACAACGTTCCTCAATGTCAAATTGCAAAGGCTTTGCAAATCTCACCATCTACATTGCATAACATCATCAAAAGATTCAGAGAAAACTGGAGAAATCTCTGTGCGTAAGGAACAAGGCCAAATACCTTTGTTGGATGCCTGTGGTCTTCGGGCCCTCAGATGACACTGCATCACTCATCGGCATGATTCTGTCATTGACATTACTTAATGGGCCCAGGAATACTTCCAGAACCAATGTCGGTAAACACAATCCGCCGTGCCATCTGCAGATGCCAACTAAAGCTCTATCATGCAAAGAGGAAGCCATTGTGAACATGGTCCAGAAGCGCCATTGTGTCCTTTGGGCCAAAGCTCATTTAAAAAGACTGTTTCAAAGTGGGAAAATGTTCTATGGTCAGACGAGTCCAAATTTGACATTCTTATTGGAAATCATGGATGCCGTGTCCTCCAGGCTAAAAAGGAGGGAGACCTTCCAGCGTGTTATCAGCTTTCAGTTCAAAAGCCAGCATCTCTGATGGTATGGGGGTGCATAAGTGCATACGGTATGGGCAGCTTGTATGTTTTGGAAGGCACTATGACTGCTGAAAGGTATATAAAGGTTTTAGAGCAACATATGCTCCCCTCCAGACGTGTCTATTTCAGGGAAGGCCTTGTGTATTTCAACAGGACAATGCAAAACCACATACTGCAGCTATTACAACAGCATGGCTTCGTAGTAGAAGAGTCCGTTGCTGAATTGGCCTGCCTGCAGTCCTGATCTTTCACCTATATAGAACATTTGGCGCATCATTAAACGAAAAATACATCAAAGACGACCACAACCTCTTCAGCAGCTGGAAACCTATATCAGGCAAGAATGGGACCAAATTCCAACACCAAAACTCCAGAAACTCATAACCTCGATGCCCAGACGTCTTCAAACTGAAAAGAAGAGGAGATGCTACACCATGGTAAACATGCCCCCGTCCCAACTATTTTAAGACCTGTAGCAGGCATCAAATTTGAAATTAGCTCATTTTGTGCATATAATTGTAAAATTTCTCAGTTTAAACATTTGTTATGTTATCTATGTTCTATTGTTAATAAAATATTGGCTCATGTGATTTGAAAGTCTTTTAAAGCTCAGCAGATTTAACGCGCTGTCCGTTATGGCGTCATTCAGAGTTTGAAAAATCCTTGTTTATCCGGGAGAGCATAAGTAGTTTGTCCGTTTTGTTGGGTACAGAGCGGAGATTCACCAGATGGATGCTAGGCAGCACCAACTATGATGTACCGCAAAACATCAGAATAGTCGAAAAAACTGTGAAATATTGGGTGGTGTGTACTGCCAAATGTCCAGCAATTTGTCCCTGGTCAAACTGATTGTAAGAATATAACTAAAAACAGGACAAACAAATAAGAACGTAAAAACAACTGTGGAGCACCACGGAGGCAGCAATCAGCGGCGCCATCTTGTTGATTCACGTTTTGAGGTTTGTTTTTGTATTATTGTCCTGTTGGAAGATCCAGACATGACCCATTATAAGATTCAGTCAGGTTTTGATTTTTTATCTGTTGGAATTTGATAGAGTCCATGATGCCATGTATCTAAACAAGATTTCCAGGACCTCCAGCAGAAAAATAGGCCCACAACATTAATAATACAGCAGTATATTTAATTGTACACATGGGACACTTTTTTATCCCTGTGTGCACCAAACCCATCTTGAGTGTTTGCTGTTAAAAAGCTATTTTTTTAGTTTCATCTAACCATATAAGCCAGTCCCATTTAAAGTCCCAGTCATGTCTGACAACTCAGCTGAATATGCTGGGATTGTTTTTGGATGAAAGCATTTTCTTTTCTTGATTTTTTTTTTGTCTTGAAACCCTCCCAAACAGCACATGGCGATGGAGGTGCTGTCTGATAATTTTTTTAAGGTTTTCTGACCCCGAGACTCAACCATTTTCTGCAATTCTCCAGCTGTGGTCCTTAGAGAGTCTTTAGCCACTCAAACTTTCCTCCTTACTATGCATTAGGATGATATAGACACACGTCCTCTTCCAGGCAGTTTAGTAACATTTTATGTTGATTGGAACTTCTTAATTATTGCCCTGATGCTGGAAATGGGAATTGCCACTGCTCTAGCTCTTCTCTTAAAGCCACTTTCTAATTTGTGAACTCAATTATCTTTTGCTGCACATCAGAAATATATTCTTTGGTTTTTCTCGTTGTGATGGATGATTAAGATAATTTGGAATTAGTTTTCCCTCCTATTTATATTCCTGTGAAACAGGAAGCCATGGCTGGATAATTTTATGTTCATAATCACCCTGGTGTGCTAAACATTGTAAATATGAATGGGAATAAACTTCAGAGATATTTTACTCATAATAATTTCTAGGGGTACCAATAATTGTGTCCGTGTATTTGAGAAAAACATTTATTTCATAATGAGATTTCCCCCATATTAAGTTGTTTTAGTTCAATGAAAGGTTAGATTTTTTTTAATAAAACATCAAAAAGATTAACAATGTAATTTTTTTTTACAGCTTTCTTTGATCATATTTACCAAGGGTACCAACAATTCTGACCACGTGTGTATGTGCGAATAAAAAAGGTAACTGGACAAACCTTTCCTTAAATAGATTTCAGTGATGTGGTTTCTCCACTGCATGGATCCTCATGTGTATCTTCAGGTGACTTTTAAAAGAGAAACTCTTTCCACACTGATCACACGTGTGTGGCTTCTCTCTGCTGTGGATTTTCTCATGTGTTTTCAGATTTCAGATGTGTTTTGAATGTCTTGTCACAGTGTGAACACTTGTAAGGTTTCTCTCCAGTGTGAATCCTCTGGTGCAGTTTTAAATGTCTCGCTGTAGTAAAAGTCTTCTCACACTCAAAGCACAAGTACTCTCTCACACAGTGTAATAACTAGCTCAGATTCTTAGCTTCTTAGGGAATGGATCTGAACGATCCAGTTCGATTTGATTTGATTGAACTGATTCAAAATTTATAGCTTACACTTCCATCAACTATTCGTCCAGCGTCTTAGTCGAATTTAGTGTATCATACCATTTCTGTTTTATTCCGTGGCCAACGATAATAATGCAAAACTGGTATTTTATTTACTATGAGCAAGGTAACACGATCTGGGCAAATGTTTAGACTTTAAAATTACACAACACAAGACAATGCTTCTTTATAAATGAAACATGAGTTTATTTGCTATGTAAGAATACATCAACTAAACTAAAACACGCACACATTCACATGCACATACACACATGGTTCAGGAAATTATGAGTTACTGCATTTGCACGAGGTCCCAAAATCTAGTATTTTGCCACTAGTTCCTTTAGACCGCAACCTGTGAAAATCACGAGCAGTGAGTTTGCTTATCTTTACTGCTTAAAGGATTTATCACCAGTTTTCCAGCAAGAAAGGAGACTTTGTTTGTTTGTTTTGTTGCTGATCGGTTGTTGGATGACGTATTTTTGGGAAAGCCCTTGCAGTGATTGGTTGGTTACCTGGTTGCATAGGAGTTTCGGAAGTAGGTTGCCTTGCCTTGACGTTCTTCTGGGAGTTTGTTTGCGCGCTTTAGGCTTTGAAGATTTCTGCAGTCACGAAGCTTCAACGAAGTGTTTGAGTTCTGAAGTCTCGATCGCTTGATGGTAAAGCGTGTGAGCGCAAGTTGTAGCAGTCAACAAAGGCGAAAGAGCACTGAATCTGTTCAGACATTGGAGTTTTGATTGAGCCAAGTTGGTCCGTCCACGACGTGATCTTCCAATCAGACATTGTTGCAGGGCTTATCCACGCCCAGGGCCGTAGCTAGAGGATTGGGGGCCCCCTGAAAAAATATTGATGTGGCCCCCCCCACACACACATATCATATACTGTACAATATACAAGCATGGGACCAAATTGCATACTTTTTTGTGGTTTTCATAATATCTCAGTTATACAACTAATAAAATATTAGAATTATTCACAGAACATGGGCCTATATAGTATAATTCCTGGATTTTGTGGGGCCCCCTGGGCGGATTGTAGAATTGTCACCACCTTTCACCCCACTAGCAACGGCCCTGTCCACGCCCCTATACTGTTCTTCTTAGGGCACAAATCAACATAATACTTAATCTTCCACGTGGGAGAATATCTATGCAGGTTTTGTTAATAACTTCTATAAAATGTTGTAATCATGCGTATGATACCGAAAATCAACATTTCATTCACACCAAGGTATCAACTATCTGGCATACATAGAGTACATTTAATAACCTTATCTACTAAATGGGGTTATAATGCATAGATTAAAATATCATAGGTTCCAATAAATACATCAAGCATATATAAGACATCACATATTATTTGGGAGTATACTGCCATGCAAAGGCAAAAGACCGTAACTTCGATTTTTGTCGAAAATTAGTTATTGATATTTTTGGGACATTCAAGACATCCTTTATCATGTGCATAAAAGTATCTTGAGTCAATTTCGTTGTTTTGTCGAGAAAATAATGGGTCATCTCAACCGTAACTTCGAAAAGCCCCAGAGAAACCAAGGCAGAACACCGTATAACACCAGTTACCGCTCTTTCACTTTGTTTGGAACGCTCAAAATGAGTTACGGTGTTCTGCGCGTTTAACTGCGCATCAACTGCACGTCAAAATGAAGTTACGGTGCCGGCTTGGAGTTATACGGTGTTCTTCCTGTCTTTTACTGACCATTACAGAATGACGCGTTTTAAGTACGGCGTAGACAAATGAATTAGATAGATCGTGATCTACCAAACAGCATAACAAAGCACTGTAAAGACTAGATAGCTTGCAGACAATGCAAAGGCAGAGTACATTAACTTCAAAATAGGGGTAAAAATCAAGTTTGAGTTCACAATTTTTTTATTGTAGATCATTTTCATTACTAAAACATCTAACTGCCAAATGTCCAGTGTCCTACCTATAATTAATTTGTCTGGACAAGTAAAAACTTTAAAGTAATTTTTCTCAGTTTCACAGTCTAGCGAGTTTAGGTCTTTTGCCTTTGTAGGGCAGTATAGTTGCCCTTTTTATACTTTTCAATGATTTTTAAATGATTGTCTGTTGAAAATCGTCCATGTGAGTTCTGTGTTCCTTTGTTTGCAAGAGAAGAAACGCAAATTTTCAGGAATGTAGAGAAAGGGGAGGACAGTCCTGAGGTCAAGAAAGTCATGGGTGAAGGTCTGGTGATCTTCTCGCTCAAACGTGGAGCTGTAAATCTGTCTTCCTTTGTTGATTTGATTATCAATTTATGCGTTAAATGGTCATGGGTGCCAGGAGCATCTGTTGCTGGAACATTTCCAGACAAGAAGTTCTTTGTTCTGTGTTGGTTGAATTAGATTTAAGGGATAAGGTGCCAGGCCTTGACAGGAAACTGGTCCAGATAATCGGGCGTTAGGTTGATCATTAATTAATGTTACGACTGCAGATGGCTGAGAGAAGACTCCTTAGATTCCTTTTGGAATGCGCTGATTCTGCAGTTTATTTGTGTGTCCGTTCCATGAGGTCCTACACTAGTATGAATTGTCTGATGTTTATGTAAACTCCACAGCTGTGAAAAACTCTTTCCACATACAGAACAGGAATGTGGCTTCTCATTTGTATGAACTGTCAGGTGAGTTTTCAGAGCTAATGACCTATGAAATGTTTTGCCGCACTGATCACACTTGAATGGCTTCTCTCCGGTGTGGATCCTCATGTGAACAGTAAGATCGTGCTTGTTCGTGAATCTCTTCCTGCACCGATCACACGTGTGTGGCTTTTCTCCAGTGTGGATCCTCATGTGTCCTTTAAGATGTTCTGATTGCGTGAAGCTCTTTCCACATTGGTCACACGTGAACGGCTTCTCTCCAGTGTGAACTCTCATGTGACACTCAAGATGATTTTTGTGTGTGAATCTCTTTTCACATATGTCACACGCAAACGGCTTCTCTCCTGTGTGAACTCTCATGTGTACTCTAAGGTTTGCTGATTGTGTGAATCTCTTTTCACATATGTCACACGCAAACGGCTTCTCTCCAGTGTGAACTCTCATGTGAAACTCAAGATATTTTTTGTTTGTGAAACTCTTCCCTCACTGATCACATGAAAACGGTTTTTCTCCAGTGTGAATTTTCATGTGTTTGTTAAGGGATCCTTTTTCCTTGAATTGATATCCACACTGATTACATGTGAATGGCTTCTCGCCTGTGTGAACTCTCATGTGACACTCAAGACTTTGTTTGTGCGAGAAACTCTTCCCGCACTGATCACATGGGAACGGCTTTTCTCCAGTGTGAACTCTCATGTGTCCTTTAAGGGCTCCTTGTTGTGCGAAACTCTTCCCACACTTATCACATGTGAACGGTTTCTCTACAGTGTGAACTCTCATGTGGCACTCAAGACTTGTTTTGTTTGAAAATCTCTTTTCACACTGATCGCACATGAACGCCTTTACTCCAGTGTGAACTCTCATGTGACACTCAAGATAATGTTTGGCTGAGAAACTCTTCCCGCACTGATCACATGTAAATGGCTTTTCTCCAGTGTGGATTGTCATGTGTTTTTTAAGGTTTCCTTTTTCTTTGAATTGATATCTGCACTGATCACAAGTGAACGGTGTCTCTCCAGTATGAACTTTCATGTGACGCTTAAGACTATATTTGTATGTGAAACTCTTCCCGCACTCATCACATGTGAATGGTTTCTCTCCAGTGTGAACTCTCATGTGCCGCTCAAGACTATATTTGTTTGTGAAACTCTTCCCACACTGAGTGCAGGTGATAGATTTCTTGGCTCTTCTTTTCTTTAAAAATGTCTTTTTAGTCTTCAAAGGTTTATCTGCAGGTTTGTCATGATGCTCCTCCTCCACTTCACTGTTCTTCACTCTCCTCACTCTCTTCCATTAGGTCTAAAATGAAAAAAACAACAACACTTTAAATAAACCAAAATTCAAAGAGAGAAATATTGAAAGTGAGTCCTGATGTAATAGCAGAAACAAGACAGCTGCTGTAAAACATTATGATCATTCTTGTGTGTTTTTATGAATTAATTACATGACTGAGACACAAATTTTTTTTTTTATAGTGAGTACTATCAATCATCTAATGTTAAGTTAAAGGGACCAAACAGATCTCGCCCCCATTTACTTCCATAGTAGGAAAAAATAAATACTATGATAGTCAATGGGGGTCAATATCTGTTCAGTTACTGACATTCTTCCAAATATCTTCCTTTGTGTTCAGCAGAACAAAGAAATGTATAAAGGTTTGGAGCAACCTGAGGGTGAGTAAATGATGACAGAATTTTCATTTTTGGGAGAGCTATCCATTTTGCTTAAAATAATATAACAAAAACACAATGTTGTAAACTATATATTTTAACGTTATCTAAATGTGATGAAGTGCTTGACGCTTTCTAACATGAATGTTCTTCAGCATCATGAACAGGGTTTCAAAGGGGTGGAAAATTTCCAGTGGAACTTAATTTTGGAAATATTCAAAATTGTAAACAGGAGTTAAAGGAAATTAATTGGAAAGTTGGTTTAATTTGTACATCAAATAAATTACTGAATAGATTTCATACACTTTGACTTTAAGACCAGTTGCTAAATGTCTAGAGAAGTTAAATTATTTCTGAGATAAATGCTAGCAGCAAGTTAAAGGGACAGTTACCCAAAAATGAAAATTCTGTCATCAATTACTCCGCCTCAAGTTGTTCTAAACCGGTATGAATTTCTTTGTTCTCCTCAACACAAAATATATTTTGAAGAATGTTCGTAACCAAAAATTTCTGATCCCCCATTGACTCCCATGGTATTATTTTCATACTATGGAAGTCAGTGGGGCCCAGCAACTGTTTGGTTACCAATATTCTCCAAAATATATATATTTTTGTGTGTGTGTGTGTTCAACAGAAAATAGAAACTCATACAGGTTTGAAACAATATGAGGTGACAGAATAATGACAGAGTTTTCATTTTTGTGTGAACTATGCCTTTAACAACTATTTTGTCACATACAGTTGACACAACTAGTGAGGTTCAGTCTTGTACTAAAGTATGCACTTGGTCAGTTTGCAAGTGATGGTCATGCAAAAAAAATAAAAAGTCAACTACATTTAATTTTCCTGTTATAGGCTAACATAACATTTCCAGTTTATTCCCGTTAATTCCCATGGAAGTTTTCCAACTTTGAAAATTCCCATAATTTTGCATCCTTAATCATGAATGAAGAATAAACACCAACCTGTTTGTTGTTCCGTATCTTCAGTGTGTTTGATTCTGCAGGGCTCTGGATCTCTCATCTTCTCTCTGTCCTCTTTAATAAACTCAGTCTTTGATCAGATTTCAGCTCTTCCTGATGCTCGTCTTCACTTGTGAACTGATGGGAATCTTCCAGCATTTATTGCTGAACTGCAGTGGGAGGAGCTTCACTGATGATGTGACTGCAGTGGGAGGAGCTTCACTGATGATGAATTCCAGTGTGGGAGGAGCTTCACTGATGATGAGTTCCAGTGTGGGAGGAGCTTCACTGATGATGAGTTCCAGTGTGGGAGGAGCTGATCTGCCAAAATCAAAAATATCACTTACAGAATTTGTTTTTATTGGGTCAAAGACCAGATGTCAAATTTTAGTGTCTGCATCAAATTATTATTTTTTTACTTAATAATGAAACAGGATAGATATTCTGTACAGTACAATATTTAAAGTATATAAAAGAATCAGAGATCATACTAAATTTTATTATATTTTAAATGATTAAAAATGTCTTGCTGACAAATGAGTAAAACCTACTGGTTTGAAGGACAAGTATAAAGATAAAAAAATGACAATGAGTATTTTTGGGGTGCACTATATTCCTTAAATACAGTGTTTGAATATGTCATTGAATGATTCT
Source organism: Schizothorax lantsangensis (assembly GCA_027422415.1). Lineage (NCBI taxonomy): Eukaryota > Metazoa > Chordata > Actinopteri > Cypriniformes > Cyprinidae > Schizothorax > Schizothorax lantsangensis. Next base: position 197,754 of record JAPDDO010000073.1, on the reverse strand, counting down.
TGTTCTATGTTTATTTATGTGTGTATGCATGTATGTATGTATATATATATACATATACACAGGTGCATCTCAATAAATTAGAATGTCGTGGAAAAGTTAATTTATTTCAGTAATTCAACTCAAATTGTGAAACTCGTGTACTAAATAAATTCAATGCACACAGACTGAAGTAGTTTAAGTCTTGAATTACTGAAATAAATGAACTTTTCCACGACATTCTAATTTATTGAGATGCACCTGTATATATATATACACACACACACACACACACAGTTTAGTTTTTTGCTATTTAAACCCATTTTTGTCTTTGACCCATATACTAATTGACAAATGTAAGCATTTATATCTGTCTGTGTATCGTGTAGTAACCGATGCTAATTCACACATTTTTATTTTTAATTTTAACATTATTATGTTTCTTAATGGCAGATTTCTAGGAAAGTAGTTAATAACTGTATGAAAAGCATTTGAAAGCATAGACACAAATAAATGTACAGTGCCCTCCAAAAGTATTGAAACAGTGAGGCCAATTCCTTTATTTTTTGCTGTAGACTGAAAACATTTGGGTTTGACATCAAAAAATGAATATGAGAGATCAGCATTTCAGCTTTTATTTCCAGGTATTCATATCTGGGTCTGATAAACAACTTAGAAGATATCACCTTTTGTTTGAACCCACCCATTTTTCATATGAGCAAAAGTATTGGAACAGATAGAATTAACATAGATTAAAGTGAAAAAGACTTTAATATTTAGTTGCAAATCCTTTGCTTTCAATAACTGCATCAAGTCTGTGACCCATTGACATCACCAAACTTTTGCATTCTTCTTTTGTGATGCTTTTCCAGGCTTTCACAGCAGCCTCTTTCAGTTTTGGGGGGTTACTCCCTTCAGTCTCCTCTTTAGCAGGTAAAATGCATACTCTACAGGGTTTAAGTGTGGAGATTGACTTGGCCAGTCTAAAACCTTCCACTTCTTGCCCTGATGAACTCCTTTGTTGTTTTGGCACTATGTTTTGGGTCATTATCTTGCTGCATGATGAAGGATCTCCCAATCAGTTTGGTTGCATCTTTCTTTAAATTGTCAGACCAAATATTTCTGTAGACTTCTGAGTTAATTTTGCTGCTGCCGTCATGTGTTACATCATTAATGAAGATTAATGAGCCTGTCCCAGAAGAAGCGATGAAAGCCCAAGCCATTACATTACCTCCACTGTGTTTCAGATGAGCTTGTATGTTTGGGATCATGAGCAGATCCTTTTTTCTCCAAACTTTAGCCTTTCCATCACTTTGGGCCATAAAATCAGTCCATAAAACCTTGTCCCAGAATTTTTGAGGCTCGTCTCCAATTCTCTTGCTAATGAGTGGTTTGCATCTTCTGGTGTAACCTCTGTACTTTTGTTCATGAAGTCTTCTGCGAACAGTAGATTGTGATACCTTCACTCCTGCCCTCTGGAGGTCGTTGCTGATGTCACTAACAGTTGTTTTAGGGTCTTTCTTTACAGCTGTCACAATGTTTCTGACGTCAACTGCTGATGTTTTCCTTGATCTACCCGTTCGAGGTGTGTTACTTAGTACACCAGTGGTTTCTTTCTTCCTCAGGAGATTCCAAATGGTTGTACTTGCTATTGCCAGTGTTTGTGCAATGGTTTGATTGATGTTTCATCTTCTCTCAGCTTCACAATTGCTCGTTTTTCACCCATAGACACCTCTCTGGTTTTCATATTGGTTACATGTCTAACTAACTATAAATGCAGTCTGCACATATCTGAAACTGAGCGCAGACATTCAGTGCTATTTATAGTTTGAATAATCAATTAATAGGACACACCAGGGCAACAAAACACACCTGTCAGTCACATGTTCCAATACTTTTGGTAACATGAGCAATGGGTGGGTTCAAACAAAAGGTGCTATCCTCTAAGTTGTGTATCAGATCCAGATGAAAATGCCTGTAAATAAAAGCTGAAATGTTAATCTCTCATCTCATATTTATCTTTTGATGTCAAACCCTAATGTTTTCAGTCTACAGCAAAAATAAAGGAATTGGCCTCACTGTTCCAATACTTTTGGAGGGGAGTGTATATACATACATATCTGACATGAGGACAGAAACATTTAAATAAGACTTAACAATAAATAATAATGTGTATGAATTTGGAACAGATGATTTATGTACAGTTTTGTGCATTATTTACTCTATATATACACAGCTGTGTAGAAACATATGCATATTGTGACGAGTGTCCCGAAGCTCATCAGCGTCGCCCTGGAAACAGGCGAGGAACACCTGCCCAACCTAATCACAGGCTGATCGGTCACACCTGCGGCTCATCATGGAGTGGCTACATAAGCCACGTAAACCCAGCACACAAGGAGACTTCTCCACCAAGCACTAACTCGCCATCTCATTTTCTCCCACAGACAGCAGCGTGTGAACGAGCAGCCCCCACTGAAGCACAGCATGGACTCACTGCACTGGAGAAGGAGGAAGAGAGCACTACCCGCACCGGAGCACCCATGTGGATTTTCCCTCTGCTTTGCACTACCCTCCTATCACAATAAATCCACCCTCCGGGGCATTTATCACTCAATCCTTGTCGTGTGATTCTTCACCCCGTGACAATATGTATTTACATAGTACTTGGAGAAGAGGCAATAATTAGACATGGAGAATGAATTACAGGCATGAATTACAAAACACAGGTAATAATTCCTGTGCTAGCTGTTTAGGCTGGAGATGGCATGGGGGAAAAAAACTGTTTTTATGCCTAGATGTTCTAGTGCACAGAGATCTGTAGCGTCTGTCTGAGGGGAGAAGTGCAAACAGGTTGTGTCCGGTGTGAGAGGGGTCTGTGATGATGTTACCTGCCCATTTCTTCACTCTGGAGTAGTACAAATCCTGAAGGCTGGGCAGGTGGACACCAATGATCCTTTCTGCTGTCCTAACAGTCCGCTGCAGTCTTCTTATATCTGATTTACTGGCTGACCCAAACCATACAGTTATAGAGGAGTACAGAACCGACTCAATAACAGCTGAGTAAAACTGTGTCATCTGCGCCTGTGGCAGGTTGAACTTTTTCAGTTGACGAAGGAAGTACAACTTCTGCTGAGCCTTTTTCACGATGGAGTCAATGTGAGTGACCCATTTCAGGTCCTGGAAGATGGTGGTTCCCAGGAACTTGAATGACTACACTGCAGCCACAGTGCTGTTCATGACGGTGAGAAGGGGGAGAGCGGGGGGTTTCTCCTGAAGTCCACTATCATCTCTACAGTTTTGAGCGTGTTAAGCTCCAGGTTGTTGTGACTGCACCAGACAGTCAGCTGCTCAACCTCTTGTCTGTAAGCAGACTCATCTCCATCCTGGATGAAACCGATGACTGTAGTGTCATCTGCAAACTTCAGGAGTTTGACAGAGGGGTCAGTAGAGGTGCAGTCATTCGTGTAGAGAGAGAATAGCAGTGGGGAGAGAGTGCAGCCCTGAGGAGCTCCAGTGCTGATGGTGCGTGTGTTGGATGTGAGTTTTGAACCCCAACCACTCAGCTGCTGCCCTCGGAGCTGGTGATCCACTGGAGGCGATAGAGCTGGCGGATGCAGCTCAATAGCGGAATGTCGGGGAGCAAGCACCGCCATCCTTGCATTCCCCAGGGTGGTCCAGGAGTGACGCGCGCCGGAAGGCACCCAGCGACCACCGAGCAGGCTGCATGCACCGCGACCTGTTTGCCTGCCTGCTGGGGTCTCGTAATGTCCTTCAGTGGACGTGACTTCATCACCAAGATTAACGCAATCCCATTCCGGGCCATCCTGGATTCCGGCAGTGCCGGTCAGCCTGCAGGGGGTGCAGTCTCACCTTCTCTCTCCCCGCATGGAGTATAAAACCTTCCTCCCCATCACATGTGTTCACGACAAGTCCCCGGTGCTCGCAGAGTGACCATTTCGGCTCAGTACACCTGGCCCATGGAAGTGGTGATGAAAGATCTTCCCGTGCCCGTGTTAAGATTGGGAAAGACTGGCCCGTGTTTGACCGCTTGCTGGCCACGATGACGCAGCCTGCCAGCCCTCCACGACAGAGTTTGGACACCCCTGCGTTAAAGCAACAGGTCTGTAGTCATTAAGTCCTGTGATTTTTGGTTTCTTGGGTACAGGGATGATGGTGGAGCGTTTGAAGCAGGAGGGGAATTCACACAGCTCCAGTGATCTGTTGAAGATCAATGTGAAGATGGCTGATAGCTGGACAGCACAGGCTTTGAGGCAGGCTGGAGAGACACCATCTGGGCCTTTGGCTTTCCTTATCTTCTGTCTCCTGAAGACTTCGCTTACATCTTCACAGATGTTGAGTACAGGCTGAGAAACAGTAGGGGGAGGGAGGAGGGGGTGTCCCGGCTAATGGCTGTGCCGGCTGTGAGACGGTCAGAGCGGGTGTGGGGTGTCAGACAAGGCTTTTGCTTTTCAAACCTGCAGTTAAACTTGTTCAGGTCTTCAGCCAGTTGTTGATTGGCCTCAGTGCTGGGGGGTGGGGTCTTGTAGCTGGTGATGGCTTTCAGGCCTTTCCACAGTGATGTAGAGTCGTTGCTTGAAAGCTGTTTTTTTTAGCTTTCCAGAGTAGTTTTTCTTTGCCACTCTTATCTCCCTATTCAGTGTGTATTTGGCCTGTTTGTACAAGGCTTTGTCCCCACTCCTGTAGGCGTCCTCTTTGGCCTGGCGAAGCTGTTTGTGTTTTGTACTGAACCAAGGTTTGTCGTTGTTAAATGTTAAATAAGTCCTGGTGGGTACACACGTCATCACAAAAACTAATGTAGAATGTCATGGTGTCAGTGAGCTCATCCTGGGCCCGTATTTATCAAGCTTCTCAAAGTGCCATTTTAGTCTTAAGTGCTAAGAATTCATGAAATTTACTCCTACTTTTAAACTTAAGTATAAAAGCAAGTTATCAAATTTCTTAAAGCTAAGAATCACTCTTACTCTCCCAGTTATTTAAGACAGCTGGATAGGTCTCTCAAGTGGTTAGGAATTGCCAGTAGGGGCTTGTGATGGCGCTGAGGAGACAGAGACGTGCGCAAATCTTTCAGGAGAGGAAGAATGTTCTTGAAATGTTTGATGATGAGCAGTTAATCAAACGGTTACATTTCCTCAGTTATTCAAAACGAGCAAAGAACATTTACATTACCAAAGAACATCATAACTGACTTCAGTCTAGTGCGAGTATTATATGATCTACACTGTATGATGAATAAATCTCTTACCCCTTATTTACACTGCACACATCTGCGGCACATTACAGCTCCACAGCCACCGGAGCTGATCAGCCGTGCTGTGGCAAGTTTCTGAATCGGCTCTGCACACTGCATCACTAAAGATAGGCACCTTGTCTATTTTTGACAGATAATAATAATCGTCTCACTGTCGTCAAAGGCATCAGCAACAGGCGATATCTTTGACTATCGTCAATACACTATACTATCGTCTATCTGCAGCCTAAATTGAGGTGTGATGAAGTTTCGTTTCCTTGCCATAATGTATTCTCTTGGAAATTCTTTGTCATATGTGTGTGTTGAATGTAAACTCCTATTAGGAATTGAACCATTCAATGTGAATTTATTTGAGAATATTCTTAATTAAGGAAATCTATTCAGTGATTGGTCTATGCGTATGTTGTCATCCAAAATCCCATTTGTGGCACAGCAAAGTGTCGTGAATCATCTCTAAGACTGACACTTAAGATTTAGTCCTACACTTCACTTAAATTACGACTGAGATGATTGATAACTAACTTTTAAGCGCAGCTTTGAGCCAAGAATTTTATTTCACTTAAGTCAATTCTTAGCAGTGTTCTTGAGAGTAATTCTTAGAGGCTTGATAAATACGGGCCCAGATCAGTAGCTGCAGCCTCAAAAACATTCCAATCAGTAAGTTCGAAGCAGGCCTGTAAATCCTGCTCTGCTTCAACAGTCCATCTCTTTACAGTTCTTACTACAGGCTTAGCAGATTTAAGTTTCTGCCTGTTGGCTGGTAGAAGATGAGCCAAACAGTGATCAGAGAGTCCCAGCACTGCACGGGGACAGAGTTGTATGCATCCTTTAAAACAGTGTAGCAATGGTCCAGTATGTTGCTGTCTCTGGTGGGGCATGTGATGTGCTGTCTATATTTAGGCAGTTCGCTGGTGAGATTAGTTTTATTAAAATCACCGAGAATGATAATGAAAGAGTCCAGGTAACGCTGCTCTGTGTGTGTGATTTGATCGGCCAACAGTTCTAGCGCCGCGCTCACACGCACGTCAGGAGGAATGTACGCACTCACCAGAATAAACGAGGAGAACTCCCGCGGCGAATAAAAAGGCTTACAGTTAAACAGAGCTTCCAAGTTTGGGCAGCACATCTTCTTTAAAACTGTCATGTCTGTACATCAGCCTTCATTGATATAAAAACATAATCCACTGCCTCCCGACGACTCTGTGACGCGGTCCGCTCTGAACAGCTGGAAGCCCGTTAGATGAAGCGCGCTGTCCGGGATGGTTCCGTTCAGCCAGGTTTCTGTGAAGCAAAGCGCAGCAGAGTTTAAAAAGTCCTTGTTTGTGCGGGTGAAGAGTTGTAGTTCGTCTGATTTATTTGCAAGGGAGCGGAGATTCACCAGATGAATACTCGGCAGCAGAGTCCTAAAACCGCGCTGTCTGAATTTCACGAGCGCACCAGCGCGCTTCCCTCGCTTGCGTCGCCTGGAGCGCTTGTATAGGAACGCAGCTCCTCCGACTAAAATGTCCATTAAAACATCTGAATATTCAAACGTCGGCAAAAAGTTATCTGGTGTGCTATTTCTTATGTCCAAGAGTTCGTTTCTAGTGAAGCTGATCGGAAAAAACGTTGCTTAAGACAGGACAAACAAACAAAAACAGTAAAAGTACCAAGGAGCAACAAACCGAAGCGGCCATGTGCGGCGCCATCTTGTTCGAATATCTGAAGCGCACGCACACAGACAGCCGCATCTACACCGCACGAATACTAAATTGAGCTCTCTTCTGCTTTTTTGTGCATGGATGAATAAATACAGACAAAATTACATCAAAATGCGCATTTTGACGAATATCCTAGTAAACACAGTCAGTTAGGCATACGTCTTAACATAAACAGTTGAGAAAGAAAACGCATGTGTATCAGTATATTAAATCTGTGCTTTCGTTCTTAAAGTGAATGCAAACTAATAATAAACCTAATGCTGTCAAAGAAAAATACACGTGCTCACTGCTCCTGACTAAATTACCTTTGTAACATCAAAAATGATTAATCTATATGTAATTTATACAGTGAAGACTATGCAGTTATTTTACATTTGATTTTTACATTCCTGTAGCGTACCTGAAAATTTATTTTAGACTGAGCTGAAAAACCTGAAAAGCACTGTTTATTGAACTTGTGTCTTTGTTCTATTGTATTTATTTTCTGCTATTGCTTGTAATTTGGTTATCTGTAGAAAAGATTTTTAGCACTGAGCCCATACAGTAGTAGCAGCCAGAATTGTTTTTCCAATTTTTTTTTTGTTTATTTTCTTTATTATATATAAAAAAAAGAAAAGTGTAGGCCTATTATTTTTTGTTGTGAATGTCCAATTGAGGTACAGGATGTGAACATTTCAGATAAATGTTCATATTATATATTTTGGTTGCATTTGTGAGTTAATAAAAATGTAACGGTTGTTTAAAATAGGTATATAATAATAATATTGATACATCGATCGATATACTCCTGTATGAATCGTACGTATAATTTTTTGAGGTATCGGATAACTCCTGTATCGCTGGGTATGAAAATCAATATCGTATCGTATCGTTACGAACCATCCGATTACCCTTTGAGGCTATCGGCAAATGTTACCATACGATTATAAATGACCAAGTATTAAGTTATTTCCCTCGATGGGGGGAAAAAAATCCAAGTGAATCGTATCGTATCAGTACTCAATATACGAACCATCCGATTTATGCCTACATTTAAACATACGATTATAAATGCTTTAACATAGATTAAGTTATTTCCTGCTTATTTCCTCGATGGGGAAAAAAATCCAAGTGCACTTCAATCACTGGTACTCAATGCGCTTTAATTTAAACTGCATATTTAAACTGCTTTAAAGTCGCGTCTGTCTGCTTATGACTGCTGCTTATTTCCTGTGCCCAATACTGGTTCGCAATGCGCTTTCTGTAGTCGCGTCTGTCTGCTTATTGAGTATTTAACCCATCGCAATTTATTGAACTGTGTGAACTAGAGTGACTACTCAACTTAATGTTTTTCTAATCTAAAGAATAAAAATAAAAATGTCCTGCTCGCACTTGCCAATTTAATGGCAGAGAATGTTGAGAATGTTGACTTTAGGTTTTTTTTTAGTTTTTTTTTTAAAACAGCATATCTGTCGTAAAATAATCCCATGCATCTCGTGGCGTATATTCCAAGCATTCTGAAGGTATGCTGTGGGTTTGGTAAAAAAACAAACCGAAATGGCAAGTTAAAGCTGCAGTCCGTAACTTTTTTTGGTTAAAAAATATCCAAAATCAATATTTGAGCAAGTACATAACCAGCCAGTGTTCAAAACTATCGCCTTACTTTAGCCTGATTCACAACAGTTAGCTTATAATAATGTTTCTTAATTTGAGTGGTACGGGTAGGTTTTTGCTGTAAATTCGAGCATGGTACTGTGTCATTACGTCACGTCTGTAAACATAAAGAAGGTTTCCCGAATTCGAGCATGGTACTGCGTCATTACGTCACGTCTGTAAACATAAAGAAGGTTTCCCGAATTCGAGCATGGCACTGCGTCATTACGTCACATCTGTAAACTTAAAGAAGGTTTCCCGGCTACTAAGCTATCGCATCTGAGGATCCTGCAGGTGACGGATCGTTTGTAGCCTTTTCTCACAGCAGCTAGAATAATTAAATGTCAAAAAATCATTTTGGTGGCGGATTGTAAACCAGAAAGGATGTGTTTATGAAATTATATTCCAGTTTTAAACGTGCTTCTGATTACAGATAGCCTGGGATTACGCAAGATTTGTATTTTAAAGACAACCAGTTTGAAGGGAGCATAGTTTGCTTTTTATAAAACTCTTAACAGTAGGCTATATCTGGTGTTCTCCGGTTGTCAATCAGAATGGCAGTTCTTGCATGAATGTTATAGGCCTTTAATCCATGGTCTGTCTGAATACTGGATTCTGATTGGCTGGCAGGTATGCAGTATAACCGTTTAATGCACAGGTAGTTCCAAGTCAGTTTAATCACCATTCTATATCAATGCGCTGCTTTAATTGATGCACAAACACACATCATTCGCTCGTGCACACACACATGGAGAGAGAGAGAGGTCGGAGATAGCAGATTGCAGATTGTGCTGCACACACACATAAACTTGTTGTCAACACTTTCCCGCAATTTTTATTACTAAAATAAAAGATAGATACTAGATCGCTACATTATATTCCCCAGCAACGAGGTGATAAAATCGCTGTTTTTGAAGTAATTGTTTGTATTGAGATGTGCAGACGCAGCAAGCAGGTACACACAACTATCATCTTGCTCTCTCTCTCTCGATCGATAAATAATTGAAATACATGCTATAATTCATTCAAATATATGTAGTCTTAATGCACTATTTCATCTCTGTGTCTGATTTGAAACTGGCAGAATGCTAGCGCTAACGAGCCGTAACTGACGAAAATAACCGTCATTTTTATCCTTCCGGTCAAATATTGCGCTGCCAAGAGCAATACAAGTTTTAACTTGTCTATAACTTGGCAAATGACCATGGAATAAACGGGATAATCAATGCATGACGTGGAGGCAAAGAAAGTCCTTTAATGCACGGCTAGCCGTTGATTATCCCTTACATATATATACCCAAGCCAATGTATTATTCTTTCCTTTTTGTCTTGTTGTTTAAAATATGTATTTTGAAATGAATGAATTTATTACTTAATTAAACAAACAGACTTACTGGGTGAGCAGGGTTGGCTATGACAGCCATCATATACCTATCATATAATTTATATCTACACAGAAGAAAGCCCTGTCTAGACTCTGCCCCAGTATGAGTTGTGTTGAGCTATTCATTAGTCTGTTTGTTTGATGAAAAAATATTAAATGTAGTTGCAATAAATGCGTTAAGAATCCGTACAACTGCAGCAGCGGAGGACTATTATTCTGCTGCGTGATACTGTGGAAGAACTGATGATGGCACGGTTTGAACTTCGACTGGCCAATCAGCAGAAAGGGGCGTTAATTCCCACCCACATGTAGAAATTGAATATTCAAGCTGTTTATTAATTTTTCTACCCCTAAACGAAAAACGAAAAATTAAGCTGAATTCTCGTTTTTCGGGAAAAAATTAAAAAGGAGCCTTTTTTTCATTTTTCTACTTTAAATATTAAATCAAAAAACGAATGAACGAATGATACACGGATTCCAACAGAATTGCCAATTGAATTGCTCCAAAATATATTGTGCATTCAGTAGGACAAAGTAAATCTCCATGTTATATTTGAGGTGGTTTGTGACATATATAATACATTTATTTTGATGAGAAATCAGGAAATATGTAACCACAGCTGAATCCATTTAGTTTTCAAATATCAAGCTTCTGACAATGTCTTGAGGGGAAAAAAACCCCACACAACAGAGGAAGAGGTTTCTAATGACACAGAGGTTTCTAATGATACTCAGTGGATGTGGAGTAACACTCTGTGGTTAAAGTTAAAAACCTATGCCTAAAGCTTTAAAGAACATACAAACACACACACACACACAAACTTAAAAGTGCCACGTCTAGGGATGTAACGATTAACCGCGAGCCAGATGAAAATCGATTTACAAATGCGTTCGATGAGGGACAACCTAATCTTTCAAGGACTACTAGAGGTTGAAAATTAAGATCCAGAGGAGACACTTAAATCCTTCTTTAGGAAAGAGCTCAACATATCAGAACGTCAAGAACATCACTTTCTCCAGAGTAACGTACATCGCATCGGGAAACGAAAGACGTATGCGAGCACCAGTGTTGGGTGTAACGCGTTACTAAATTTCAGTAATTTGAAATTTAAATTTACCTTCTAAAGATCAAATTGAATGCAGCGCTTTAACCCTCAGCGTGCCAGCTCGTTCACTTTCAGATTTTCCTGATTCACAGAGAAACCTTAAATACTCATACATATAAGACTAAAATCAATAGAATCTAAAAACCTTGAATTTTACTTTTAAATGAACGAATTCAAATCGAAAACTAATATTTCTGATTATGTAATCCATATGAAAGTAAAGCCAGACCAGTCTTTCCCGTATCTGAAAGCTTGACGTTTCTACTCTTAAATGAACGAATTCAAATCGAAAACGAATATTCCTGATTAAGTAATCCTATGAAACTAAAGCAAGGTACAATCTTTCCTGTATCTTAAAGCCTGAAGTGTCTACGTTTAACTGAACGAATTAAAATTGAAAACGAATATTATCTGATTGTCAACCCTCCCGTTTTTCCCGGGATTCTCCCGTATTTTACCATTCTATCCCGCTGTCATCCCGTTTAAATATTTTCCCGTATTTCTCCCGTATTTTTAATCTTACTATAAAAATAAAAAAAATCCCACTGGGCATATTTTATATGTTTGCTACAAAAACTCCCATAATGTGTATGGCCAGGCACGGTGCCAGAATTTTTTCTCTACCTGGACTAAAGGGGGGCTAGACCAATATGTGGGGGTGCTAAGAAAATAATCCATATTCATAAAAAAAAAATCGTTTAAAAAAAATTTAAAGCAGCTATGGTACACACCACATTTAACAGAAGCATTACCGCGGTGTTAAAAATAAATAAATGAACATTTTGTAACAGAAACGAAATAAAACTAATTTTATTAATTTGTATATTCATTAAAATTAATAGAAAAATGAAGCCTAAGCCTACAAGACAATAAGCAACAGTAAAACATGAATTAAGTTGAATCAAATTGATTGTGAAAGTCGTTTCAACTTAAACTGACTTAGGAAGTCGTTTGATGCCATGACTTTTTTAATCATATTATTACCTGTAACATGTCTGTGCCATACCCAAATCAAGAATTAACGGTCATTTCTACAGCCATTACAAAGATACAGAGAAAGATGGAGAGCGCACCTCAGCAGCAACCAATCTCACATTCTCGCATCTGCAGCGCTTATTTTGATCTTTAACGTTATCTTTCCTATTCTTGGAACAAAATGCTTAAGGTTGATTCAGTATTACTCTTAATGAAAAAAAAAATCCCACACACATCATCAGCAATAGCCTACTACAATGACAAAGTAGCTTATATTAAACATAAAAATTGTAGCCTATTAACTGAACGAATAAGACATACCCGCAACAAATAAATAAAAGGTTTTGGATTTTCCCCTTACTTCAAACGAATGCTTTTGGCTCATTATTATTAATAACAACAATAATTATAATAATAATAATAAAGGCTATACAATAAAACAGTACAATGACAAATTCACTTATATTAAACGTTGAACTTTTATTAACAATATGAATAAGGGAAATATGTTTTACCCGCATTGTAACACAAATAAATAAACGGTCTTTGGATTTCCCCTTTCTTTAAAACGATCATAAGTTTGTGGTTCATAAAACACATCAACCAAAATAGTATAATGGCAAATTCGCATAGGCCTATATTAAACATCTAACTTTTATTAACAAAATGAATAAGACGGATATAGGCTATAGCCTACTTGCGTTAAGGTCTTTTCCCTCTTTTAAAACAAATGCGTAGTTTGTGGTTCATTGTTTTATTTATTTTATTTTTTTAATGAAAACACAGCAACAATAAAGACAAACTCGCTTATATTAAATGAAGAAATTAAACTTTTATTAACAAAAGTTAATGGAACATAGTGTCTCGCATTATTTGACAATTCAGGCTCAAGGAGAACTGATCGCGCGTTGTAGGAACGTGCGGGCGCGCGGCTGATATAGCGCATCAGTTGTGTCATTCAGCGTGATTCCGCCTATCCCGGCTTCACTTACTGCAAGTTAATCGATAACAAATTGTGGATTGGATGGTAAATTTGTTCTACGACGAGCTTGGTTGCCTTTGATTATGCTGCGCGGGACACTAAAAATAGAGCTGAAATACTGGACTGTCCCGGGAAAAACGGGGGGAAAAACATATTGTCACCTTATTGGGGGTGTATATCCCCTAGCCCTGGTGTAGCGCCGCCACGGAGTATGGCCCAAACCTCATTATATGAATAATCAAATCAGTATATTCCAAGGTTGTCCGGTTGCAGATCTTGTATGAAAAGCATCCTTCTCACACAATCGACACATACAAATTCCCTCAACTTGGCAACTTTACAACCCAGTGAATCTGTTGATATCTGCGCACTGTGCGCAGTAGTGATGCGCGGATGGCGGTTATATCCGCGGGCGCTGTGTATAATCCGCTGTGGATAATAAAAAAATGCATTCTGATTATTGCGGGTGGGTCGCAGGTGGATAAGATAAATCATTAATGATGCAAATATTAACTACATTTTCTAAAATACGAACGTGTTTTAAATATTTTTTTTTTCATCAGGCATATACGATTTCGTTTGTGTGTGTGTGTGTGTGTGTGTGTGTGTCTGTGTGTGTGAGCGCTGCAAGTTTCAAAGTCAGGTGCAGCGCTGCTTTGTTTACTGGGTTACCCAAAAAAAGGCTATATTCCTGGCAAAAAAGACTCCGCCCACTTCCCCCATAGACATGCACCCAAATAATTTCTGTAATTTATTCTTACCTAGTTAACGTGTTATTTTTACATAAATCTGTACGAATTTTACTATTTGGGCTTTTCCTGAACATCTTGCCAAACTGAAATGTATTGTTTAACTTTTAAGCTTTTTTGTTCTATTTGCTAACCAAAGAAGGTAAATTATTTTAATAAAAAAAGTTTAAGTATTACAGTTGTTTTAAAGCTAAAAGGCTAAACTATTCTATGTTTGACTCAAATTGAAAGAATACAGAGTTTAATTTCTATTAAGGTTTATAGGGATTTTAAGATGTAGCCTAACTAGCAATTTGAATAATTAAGTTACTTATTGAGTAACTAAGTTACTTTTCAGACAGAGTAATTAGTAAAGTAATTTAAATACAATATTGATGAAGTAATTAGTAACTGTAATTAATTACTTTTTGAAATTAACTTACCCAACACTGGCGAGCACTCTACAAAATGGAAAGAAAACAACTGGACCCAGACCCATCGTGGCACGGTTCGAACATTTTAAACAATGCGAACATGTTCGGAGTCTGGGGAAACAGCTCAAAGGTAAACCCTTTGGTATTAGCGAACAATTCCCCCACAAAATAGTTGAAAGACGGAAAACTCTCTTACCTGTCTTTTATTCCAATAAACCTAATGGAAGAGTTAATCTGAACCGAGATAAACTCAACATCAATGGTACACTGTTTAAAGACCCTAACATTACCCCATGGCTATTCTAAATGTAAACTGTATGTCATAATCATTTGACACTAAGCTATGGGCATGATTAACCCTTTCTCCCTCAGTCTTGGGCTTTCCAGTTTCATACTGACACTTTTCTCTTTCATTATAGTAAGTGTGATCTGTACTATAGCCAACTGCCGAAGGAAATATCATAGTAATAATATGAAGACGCAATGTAAATGAGGTGTATTGGTTGTTAGGTTAATGTACTGTGATTACTCACCCCATACCCCCCCCCCCTTTTATATATATATATATATATATATATATATATATATATATATATATATATATATATATATATATTCATTTATATATTTTATTTTACTTGAGAAGGAAGGCTGGTTAGCCAATGATGGGTAAGATCTCTTCTAATGAGACAACCTAAGACAGGCACAGCTCTTCCGTATCTATTCGTCACCCGATTTAAAATATACCTCTCCATAAGACATACTGTACCAAAATATATATCTAACAGAAGACTGGTTAGCCAATGACAGGTAAGATTTCCTCTGAGTGGGAAGACAATCTAAGACAGGCACAGTCTCCTCTCCTCATGTCATCTCACAGTTGAGGAGTCCAAAAAAAAATAACTGCAAGTTGGATAAGCCATTATTTTCATTTTACATTTAACTCTAAAAAGAGAGGGGTGTCAATTCTTATTAGGAAGACAACAATAACACAAGACAACAATAACAGACCCAGATGGACGCTTTATCATTATAAATGGTTATATTGGAAAAGATAGTATTACTATAACAAATATTTATGGACCAAATACAGATACACCATCCCTTTTTCACTCTTTTTCACTCTGTGTTTGCAGAACTAAGTAATTTCCCTAATGCCTCTATTATTTTAGGAGGTGATTTTAATACTGTGCTCAACCCACACAATTAGATCGCTCCAATATAGGAATCAAATATAAAACTAATAATTCCTCTGCTACTATCACTCAGTATATGGAAGACTATGGACTGAAAGATGTTTGGAGATTGCATAACCCTGATAGCAAAGAATATACATATTATTCTTCACATCATAAATCATATTCAAGAATAGACATGTTCTTCACAAATAATTCTATTACACATAAGATACTGAACCCTTCTATTGATAGTATTACAATTTCAGGTAATGCTCCAATTACTCTTACTTATATGGCTGAGTCATTTGTAACTGGGAGGAGCAGGTGGAGATTTAATACCTCCTTATTAAAAGATGATTTTTTTCAATGAATATTTTAAACAAGAATGGATGTTTTTTTCTGGAGACCAATGACACCTCTGACATTTCTCCTGCTATACTATGGGAAACGGCTAAGGTGGTAATGAGAGGAAAAATAATAGCATTCGCCACTCAAAAAAAAGAAAGAAGAAGTTAAAAAAGAGCAAGAGCTTCAAGAAGAAGTCCAAACATGTACATACTGTCAAAATAGAAATTCCTTTCTAATCAGTTGAAAATACAGAAAGAAAGATCCAATATTACTGCTATCCTAGATAATACTGGCACCATGACACAAGATCCAACTACAATTAATGAAATATTTACATCTTTCTATTCTGCATTATATTCCTCCACAAACACATCAACATTAGAAGAAGCTGAAACGTTCCTGAATAATATTTCACTTCCGCATATATCAAATACCCAAAAACATAACCTGGAACAACCACTAACATTACAAGAATTCAAGACTGCATTAGACCATATACCTAATAATAAATCCCCAGGACCAGATGGGTATCCTGCCGAATTCTACAAACATTTCTGGGATATATTATCTCCTTTATATATTCGAATGATCACTGATATTTTACAAACAGGTACAATTCCGAATCATAGGAATACAGCATTAATTACCCTAATATTAAAGCCAAACAAAGACCCATTGCAGTGTTCTAACTATCGACCATTATCTCTCATAAATACAGATTTAAAAATGATTAGTAAAGCTTTAGCCATGTGATTAGATACTGTTATTCCCACATTAATACACTTGGATCAAACTGGATTTATTAAAGGAAGACATGCAAAAGATAATATGTGTAGACTATTTAATATAATACAATTGTCAAATGATACAACCTCTATATATTGCCCAATATCACTGTGTATTATTGCCTCATTAGATGCCGAAAAGGCAATTGATAAGGTGAGCTGGCCTTTTCTCTTTGCTAGTCTTAAGAAATTTGGATGCGGTGAGTATTATAGTAACTGGATCAAGTTATTATATAGGTCTCCAACTGCATCCGTTGTAACTAATGGATTCATTTCTAAACCATTTAACTTATTACAAGGCACGAGACAGGGTTTCCCACTTTCTCTGCTATTGTTCACCCTTTACATAGAACCATTGGCAGCCTCAAGTCGGCAAAATCAAATAATAACGGGACTACAAACCAAATCATATCACCATAAGATAAGTCTTTATGCAGATGATATTTTACTTTTCATTTCAAATCCATCCAGTTCGCTTCCGGCTATTCATAATATAATTAATGCATATAGTAAGTTATCAGGTTATTCCATAAATTGGTCAAAATCAGAAATTCTTCCTTTATCAGGATATAAATGGGACTCTAGAAATTGTCAGCCCCCCATTAAAAAAAACTGCCCACTCCATTAAATATCTTGGAATTCCTATCAATTCTAACATCAATGATCTGTTTAAACTTAATTTTATTCCTTTACTTAAGACAATTAAAGGTGATTTAGAAAGATGGAACAATCTCCCCGTTTCTTTGATGGGCAGAATATCTTCCATTAAAATGAACATCTTACCAAAATGTAATTACCTTTTTTCTATGACCCCTGTTTTTCCCCCTTCTAGCTGGTTTTCCTCTCTTAACAGAATTGTTAATACATTTTACTGGAAAGGACGGAAACCAAGAATTAAATTCACTACTTTACAGAAGACCAAATCTTTGGGAGGATTAAATGCACCATGTTTCTATTACTATTTTTTAGCAACACAGCTACAGTATATTAAATATTGGTCTAGTGATCTAGTTTTAGCATGGAAAGATAGAACAGTCATTAATTCAAGAAATACCAATAAAAAATATCCCTTTTATTGACAATAACATTAAGAAACATAATTGTTTTAAATATCTCACTGTGAATACGACTTTATCAGCATGGTGGAAAGTTAATAGTCTTTTTCATCTCACCCCTTCACCATCTAGTTTGACACCATTATGAAATAACAACATTTTTATTATCAACAAAAAGCCTTTTATCTTTCCGAAAATGAAAGAGAAAGGAATATCAAACTTAGGAGATATTTTTGAAAATCATTAATTTATGACTTTTGATCAGTTACAAATGAAATATAATATTTAGGAAAAAACACGCTACCAATATATACAATTAAAAGGAAGCTATAAAAAGTACACTTAATATCAATACCTTTGTAAATCGTAATCATGAACTCTTTGTAAAATTAAGATCCTTACCTTTTAAAAAATCACTATCACAAATATATAATATTCTCATCTCCAATGATACTATAGATTCTCTACCAACAAGTAAATGGAATAATAATCTTCATTCTGAATATACCGATGCGGACCTTTCAGAACTTTGCAAAGATATTTTTGTTATATCTAGAAATTCTAGAATACAGTTGATACAATATAAAGTATTATATTGTGTGTATTTCACCAAGTAAATTGTTCCAGATGGGCCATGTTAATACTAATACATGTACATACTGTCAAAATAGTTTAGATGATTATATCCACTCCTTCTGGAACTGTACATACATAAATAAATTCTGGTCAGAAGTCATATGTAAACTTGAAATGATTCTAGATTTTGATATTTCTAAGTCCCCTTCAGTATTCCTGTTAGGAGATCTTTCTCCCATTAATGCCTCAAAAGAAACAATAATATTTATTATATATTCTATAATAGCTAAAAAAATAATACTATTACACTGGAAGGATAGAGCAAAAATATCTATTACCCAATGGTTCAATCTATTAATAGATACATTAACACTTGAAAAAATGACTGCCTCACTTAGGAACAAAATGAGTACTTTTGAAAAAATATGGAGCCCTCTTTTAAAGTTCCTGGACAAATGAATTTGAAACATGAACGAATGCATATAATCAAGGTGTGGATAAATTAATAAATTAGATGTTTGGTGACCAGCGTTTAAGAATATTGTTTATTTATTATTTTTTTTCTTTCTCTTCTCGCTGTACTCTGCAGTGTTTGTATAGCTATATATGTGTTTCTTATGGTCATATATGTACGTTTCCTTATGTGCATGTTTTGACTTATGTGTGTATTGTATACACCCCCAAGTCTAAAAAAAAAGTATACTTACTTTTGGCCCAGGGCTGTTTGCGTATTACGACTTCTAAGGATCAATATTTGTGTATACCCTCTTTTAGTCTGCAATTTACGGTCATGTTAGCCCCTTTAACTGTGTCCCATGCTGTTGTGTGAAACTCGTGATTCTTTGTTGTAATCGGTGCATTAACACTTCTGTTGTTCTACGCTCCGTGCCGCTCGTGTTTGCGACTGAGCCGATCAGCATATTTTTGTTCAGTTTTGTTTTTCAGTGCTGAGTTATGCAAGCTTGTGAATCCTCTCATTATAACAAAGGGTAGACACACATGATGTAAATAAGAGATTCATTATGCAGTGTAGAGAGATTCGTTGATTATAATGGAACGGAAGAGGGAGAGTTTTCAGGAGTGATGATATTACTGCGCCGAGGTCGAAGTGCTGCAAAGTGCTCTTCCGCCACACATTATAGTTATCATTTTTATCCGCTTAGAAAATCGCCACGTTTTATTTTGTTTTGCCATACTTACTCGTGTAACTACTCATGTAAACGTCTTTAAATAGGGAAAACATGGAAGTGTTTGGTGGCTTCTAAATTTATCCCAGTTTGGATCCTAAGAAATGAATGGTGCTAAGCTAAACGCTAGCATAGTGGTGCCGCGCGCTAGAGGGATTAAGTGCACGGACTGAGATGGGAGAGGTACATATCAACTCGTCTAAGTTGAGGGAAGAACATATTGGAATATGGAAAAACGGTGGCGTTTTCCTTTAAGATACCACAATTCATATTTTTAGGTATGATATTTTTAGGCATGATGATATAGTTAATATATTGTGAAAAATGTTATGATTTCTCAGATCACCTGCTTCCTGTATCTCTGTCGGCAGCTCCCATTACAAACTTCCCCTGTTTTATTTATTTTTTCTGACGCTCCTGAAATCACAGTTCAATTGTTTGCAATGAAAGTTAAAAACGTGTTTGAAATAGTTTCATTTTAGCCCATGTAAGTGACGTCACCGATTGACCCCACAGTGCAGACTTTTAGGTTAAATTAATTAGCTTAATTCAATTCAATTCACGTTTATTTGTATAGCGCTTTTTACGATACAATCGTTGCAAAGCGCTTTACAGGAAATTAAGTTTCTACAATATATTTATACATTGTAGAAACTTAATATATTAACTTATGGCAAAATTTGTTAATTCTGCATGTTGTTGGTGGATCAGAGGTTGGCCTCCATCAGAGGTCCTCCGAGGGGTCGGCATCATCTCTTCTCAGGTGTTTGGTCATCTCAGATCATTTAAGGGCTGGATCCAGACTGAAGCTTGTGTAACTCCTAGTTACCACGGGATGTTAATCCCGTGGCAGAAACAGAGAAACAAAGAGACATAATTAGCGTAGCTGTTGTTCCATTCAAGCAAAAATTATTTGTTCAACCCAAGCTAAAGAATAATAATGTGCGTTTTGATCAGATATAACTGTAGTACACGATTTATGAGATGCATTATATGAATGCATTATGTGAATGCTTGGCTAAAGAGATGTGTCTTTAATCTAGATTTAAACAGAGAGAGTGTGTCTGAACCCCGAACGTTATCAGGAAGGCTATTCCAGAGTTTGGGAGCCAAATATGAAAAAGCTCTACCTCCTTTAGTGGACTTTGCTATTCTAGGTACTACCAAGAGTCCAGAGTTTTGCGACCTTAGGGAGCGTGATGGATTGTAGCGAGATAGAAGACTAGTTAGGTACGCAGGAGCTAAACCATTTAGGGCCTTATAGGTAAGTAATAATATTTTGTAACTGATACGGTACTTAATAGGAAGCCAGTGCAGAGACTGTAAAATTGGGGTAATATGATCATATTTTCTTGACCTGGTAAGGACTCTAGCCGCTGCATTTTGGACTACTTGTAGCTTGTTTATTGAAGATGCAGGACAACCACCTAGCAGTGCATTACAATAGTCCAGTCTAGAGGTCATGAATGCATGAACTAGCTTTTCTGCATCAGAAACAGGTAACATGTTCCTTAGCTTGGCAATGTTTCTAAGATGGAAGAATGCTGTTTTTGTAACATTGGAAATATGTTTTTCAAAAGACAAGTTGCTGTCTAATATAACACCCAGATTTTTGACTGTAGAGGAAGTAACAGGACATCCATCTAGTTGCAAATTGTAATCCAAGAGATTCTGTGTACTGTTATTTGGTCCAATAACTAATATCTCTGTCTTATCTGAATTTAATAGGAGAAAATTATTGGTCATCCAATCTTTTACATTTTTAACACACTCAGTTAACTTAGATAATTTAGAAGTTTCGTCTGGTCTTGTTGAGATATATAGTTGAGTATCATCAGCATAACAATGGAAACTAATCCCGTATTTTCTAATAATATTACCAAGGGGCAGCATGTATATTGAAAACAGCAGAGGACCTAGGACAGATCCTTGTGGTACTCCATACTTTACTGGTGATAATTGAGATGACTCCCCGTTTAAATAAACAAAGTGATAGCGATCGGACAGGTAGGATCTAAACCATCTTAAAGCCTGCCCTTGAATACCTGTATAGTTTTGTAATCGATCTACGAGTATTTCATGATCTATAGTGTCGAACGCAGCACTAAGATCAAGTAAAACTAGCAATGAGATGCAGCCTTGGTCTGATGCAAGAAGCAAGTCATTTGTAATTTTAACAAGTGCAGTTTCTGTGCTATGGCGGGGCCTGAAACCTGACTGAAATTCTTCACAGAGATCATTTTTTTGCAAGAATGAGCACAATTGAGCAGACACAACTTTTTCTAAAATTTTAGACATAAACGGAAGATTTGAGATAGGTCTGTAATTTGCCAGATCACTAGGATCTAGTTGTGGCTTCTTAATAAGAGGCTTAATAACTGCCAGCTTGAATGGTTTAGGGACGTGACCTAAAGATAACGATGAGTTAATAATATTGAGAAGCGGTTCTTCTGCTACAGGTAACTCTTTCAGTAATTTAGTAGGTACAGGATCTAATAGACATGTTGTTGGTTTAGATGTGTTGATAAGTTTATTTAGCTCTTCCTGTCCTATAGTTGAAAAGCACTGCAGTTTTTCTTTGGGTGCGGTGAATGAGGCTGAAGTACTAGACGCCGTAGAATCTACATTAGTTATTGTATTTCTGATGTTATCTATTTTATCAGTGAAGAAATTCATAAAGTCATTACTATTAAACTGTGAGGGAATATTTAGATCGGGTGACGTCTGGTTATTTGTTAGTCTAGCCACTGTGCTAAATAAAAACCTTGGATTATTTTGGTTATTATCTATGAGTTTGCGGATATGCTCGGTCCTGGCAGCTTTTAGAGCATGTCTATAGCTGGACATACTGTTTTTCCACGCAATTCTAAAAACTTCCAAGTTAGTTTTTCTCCATTTGCGCTCAAGATTACGAGTTTCTTTCTTGAGAGAATGGGTATAACTGTTGTACCATGGCGCAGCACGTTTTCCTCTAACCTTTTTTAATTTGATGGGAGCAACAGTTTCTAACGTATTAGAGAAGATAGTGCCCATGTTGCTAGTCATTTTGTCAAGTTCATTTGTATTTATGGGTACACAGAGCAGCTGAGATAAATCAGGCAGGTTATTTGTGAATCTGTCTTTAGTGGCTGGAACAATAGTTCTGCCTGGACGATAACGCGGAGCCATATAGTTAATATCAGTAATACGCAGCATGCACGATACAAGGAAATGGTCAGTAACATCATCACTTTGAGGTACGATATCTATATCAGTAAGATCAATTCCATGCGATATAATTAAATCTAGCATGTGATTATAACGATGAGTGGGCCCGGTGACGTTTTGCTTGACTCCAAAAGAGTTTATTAGGTCGGTAAACGCAAGTCCTAATGCATCATTTGGATTATCAACATGAATGTTAAAATCTCCGACAATTAGCGCTTTATCAGCATTAACCAATAGGTCTGAGAGGAAATCTGCAAATTCTTTTAGGAAATCTGTATATGGCCCTGGCGGTCTATACACAGTAGCCAGAGCAAGAGATAAGACAGATTTCTTTTGCATATCTGACAGTGTAACATTAAGCATAAGTATTTCGAATGAGTTAAACCTGTATCCTGTTTTCTGAGTAACATTGAGAATATCACTATATATTGTTGCGACACCGCCGCCACGACCAGTCTGACGGGGCTCATGCTTATAACAGTAGCTTGGTGGAGTAGACTCATTTAGACCAATATAATCATTTGGTTTAAGCCAGGTTTCAGTCAAACAGAGT
Source organism: Schizothorax lantsangensis (assembly GCA_027422415.1). Lineage (NCBI taxonomy): Eukaryota > Metazoa > Chordata > Actinopteri > Cypriniformes > Cyprinidae > Schizothorax > Schizothorax lantsangensis. Next base: position 174,676 of record JAPDDO010000073.1, on the reverse strand, counting down.
ACATCAAAACTATTATCTGTGATCATTTCATTTACAATTACTGCTTTAGGTGTGAGTGATCTAATGTTTAGGAGCCCAAGCTTTAAAAATATTTTTTGTTCATTTATTTTGCATTTTTCTGGTTTAATCACAATCAGATTTTTTCTAGATCCTGTGTTAAAATTATATTTTGACCTCACTATTCGGGGAACAGACACAGTATGTATAGATTGAACAACGCAATTACTTCTATCATTTAAGTGGGTAGAACAAAAGTCATCATAGCAGTTATTTGAGAATTGGCTTACTAGTCAGATGGAGCGTAGCGTCTTGGAGATGTTGTCCGACAGGAGTTCCGCTCCGACTCTGCTGGGGTGCAGGCCATCAGCACGGAAAAGCCTAGGACGCTCCCAGAAAAGATTCCAATTATTAACAAAGAGCAGTTTCTGTTCTTTACACCATGACAATAACCATTCGTTTAAAGCAAACAGTCTACTGAACCTTTCGTGTCCTCGTCGGTACGTGGGAAGCGGTCCTGACACGATGATCGTCATCGCGGGCGATGTGCTGCGTACCGTCTCGATCAGGCTCCTGAAGTCCCTCTTCAGTGTCTCCGTCTGCCGCAGCTTGGTGTCGTTCACGCCCGCGTGCAGCACGACCGCTCCGACGCTCTCCTCATCCTTCAGGATCGTGGGTATCTGCGCAGAAACATCGAGAACACGAGCACCAGGGAAACAGTGTGTGTGCACTTTACCTTCAGCTAACGTAGCACGGACGTGCCGGACGATGGAGTCTCCGACGATCACAGCGTCACGTTCCGTCTCGTGGAGGGGGGCGAAGCGGTTTCGGGTGGAGATCTCGAAGACCGGAAGCGGCGGAGGGGGAGATGATGTAGCCCGATGCCTCGCTCGCGTCTTCCGCTGCTGCCGCACCCAGGGTCCGTGGTGTCCCGGCGCCAGAGTGAAGGACATCTGAGAAGATCGCGTCCTGGGTGCACGGGGCCTGTGCAGAGAAACACACGGAGTAGAGGTGGTGGGAGTGTTAGCAGCGCACTGTATACTTACCCCGGACCTGTGAGCGTCAGCCCGGGATGTTTCCAGCGCAGTTTGCCGCTCTCTCAGCTGGGCCTGTCTCTCCAGCAGCTCGTTGATCTGCTTCTCCACGGCCTCCAGCTCCAGCTGCACCGAATGCAGCTCGAACGCGTCCTCACCTGCACTCAAAGGTAGACACAAATCCGCCATTAAAGTAAGTAGCAGTGGAACAATGGTTATGTGTGTGAGTAGAGTATTAGCAAGCGCGCCTAGCGGCCGCCGCGTTGGCGGTGCTAACGGACTATAAGCTAATAGCGGACTCGGGAAATCAAAATAAAACTAGTGATAAGGCGCTCTGGTTGTTTTTGTTGTAGAATGCGATATATGAGATATATTCACACGTTAAACGAAAATTGATGGTGTATAAAATTGATTTTAAGAAATAGAATAGATGATAAAGAGATAACTTGACGGAGCTCAAACTCAAAACACGCATCAGCAACAAACAGGAAGATCAGAGAAACTGATCTGAAACTGATGGACTATACTTCAAGATATTAAGTCGCTATTTCAACAATATTTTGTTATTTCGACATAACTCATTATTTTGACATATCTCGTAATTTCAAGATATTAAGCTGTTATTTCAACATAAATCATGTCAACATGACTCGTTATTTCGACATAATTTCTTGTTATTTCCAGATATTATTATTATTTCAACATAATGCGTTATTGGGGTTTAATGTGTCTACCTTTAATGTCTTCTACCTTGTCTCTCTCGCTGTAAGGAAAAACAGTGTTTTATTGTTATGACTATATTCTTAGAATTTATTTTAATTAAAAAAATTTTTTTTTAAACAATTAAAATCTCAGGTACTGATTATGTGCTTTATTAAATGTTGAAAGTGTCTAATGTGAATGTGATTATCATATTGCTTGACATTCAGGGCCGGCGCGTGCATATAGGCAAACTAGGCAAGTAGGTATAACTGCAGACCGGAGATCTCCAAAATGGGGCGTGAACTCCAAAAGTGGGCAGAACCTACAAAATGGGGCGGGGTCTCTTCGTGCAAAGACTTTCACCATTGGCTCTGGCTTCAGCCAATTGTTATTGAGTTACATTTCAAAATAAAACTTTATAAATTAAACATTGTTTGTAGTTGATCTAAAATAAAATATGCTGTGTAAATCAATATTCTCGGTAAGAGCAGAGCCCAAAGCTCATGGTCAGTGGTGTTCGGACCGGAGTTTGAACCTCTGCTTCATGATATACACAGAAATCACTCATGAGCTCATGCCGTCCCAGCGCAGCGCAGGGGAAAGATTTTACTATATCGCAGGGGTCATCAAACGTGGTCCTGGAGGGCCGGTGTCCTGCAGAGTTTAGCTCCAACTTGCCTCAACACACCTGCCTGGAAGTTTGAAGTATACCTACTAAGACCTTGATTAGCTGCTTCAGGTGTGTTTGATTAGGGTTGCAGCTAAACTCTGCAGGACACCGGCCCTCCAGGACCGAACTTGGTGACCCCTGCTCTATTGTTTTGTTTTAAGCAACGGGGGCGTCACTGGGCTTGAAATTCGCAGGGTAGGAGGGGGTAGTGATGCTGAGTGTAATTAAAAAGGAGTCACTGTCCAGTGAGGTCTGGTTGGAGAGTTACAGAACGTCTCGGCGATCTCATATCGCATAATCTTATTAACTGCTTATCTCCTGAACTGCAACTTTGTTTTCAGCGCCAATCTTTCGTGCAGCCAATTTCACTGGTTAAGGTTAGAGTCAGGTGTGGGGTAGGTTTAGGGGTTAGCATTTTTTGTAGCATAGACTGCGTCCGAAACCGCCTACTCAATGAGTAGGTACTTAATTTCAATAAGTACTTACTTAACGAGCGTTAAAAGAGTACGTACTCTACAGCCAAATCTCGTTGAGTATGAATGTGATCCACCATGTTGACGTTATCATGTGATTTATGATGTTATAACAAGTGCAACAACTTAAAAGATATGAGCGACAGGTTCTGTAAATATTTTGATGTTGATGAAATTGTAGAAGAAACAGCTGCCCTTGTGATTGTAGTATAACCAATACATTTTAGGTATAACCAATACTTTTTTATAAATATAGTTTTACTAATAAAACCCAGTTTAATCCTTAAATTTTTTTTTTATTACGAAAAACCATAATCGTTTCTCTTGAATATGTTATTAATCTCTTAATTTTATGTGCAAAATTGTTCATCCACATGCAAAACTGTCTTAAATCTAATTTGTTTTCCTCTTTTTTTTGTTGAATGTCTCACGTTTAATCCATGAGGCTTACAGTATAAATAAAAACAACAAATGCAATTTTTCATGCATTATGATAAGTTGAATTTTATTATTCAAATATTTATTCTTTTTTTCCTGTGTATATAATCTCATACTATGAAGTACACAAACCCATTAGAGTTGTTTTTTTTTTTTTGTCATTATGATTGTTCATTGTTAAAAATACTACCATCTTTCCCTGAGCTTGTATGTAATTATAAGTTCTGCAGTAATAATACTAAAAAGAAAATAAGAGTGACAGTTGCACAAACACCTCATAGCATCAGTAAATCCACAACCCTACCTAGAACAGTTTTCCTCCATGTTTGTAATATCTGCACAAAGGAGACGTCAATCAGCTGCTCGAAGATCTCATCTTTGGAGAAGACTGTTGATTTTACACTCGAAAAATGTAAGTTAAGTTTACCTCAGAATGCATTGCTAGCCCACACCAAAAATTATGAACAATAATAAAGATAAATGCTGACCAATAATTAATTGTTTTTTTTTATAAAATAAGCAAAATGTTTTGTCATATGCCATAGGTATACATGACTACACACTAGACAAATGCAGCCAAGGTGAATACATCTCAATTTTCAGTCGAGTAATGAATTAATGCATGTTAATGAAACAATTATATTTTATTTACTAACAACAGGAAACATGAATATATGAGTAAAATAATAAAAGTAATCATGACAATAAATAAACACAAGACATATACAAGTGTAACATTTATAATTACTATTCCCTGCCTCCAGTTCACTCATGCCTTTGAAGATGAAAGGTCACATGGAGCGCGTTGCGTTCTGGGAAACAGTATCCCACGCAGTGTCTTCAGATGCATACATCAAATTTCAGCAAATGTAGCAGGTAATCCGGGCATTCCATGCATACAGAAAATTCACATACTATTCACAGTATACACACAGCATGCTGCAGTATAGTAGGAGTTGTATGATAGTATGCCATTCAGAACACAGCTTCTGTACTGGTTTCAGTGTACTTGAGTTATATTTAGCAGATTCTGGCAAAAATAGGTCATCCGGGTATTCCATGCATACAGAAAATTCACATAGCCTACTATTCACACAGCATACTGCAGTATAGTAAGAGTAGTATGATAGTATGGCATTTCGAACACAGCCATTGTCTTACCTCAGGAGACCCAAGCTGACTGATGAGCTGGTGGTCTTCTTGTTTTAGGTCGGATCGGACACATATGAGTGCATTAGCGCCACCTATCGACGAGTGGACCATTGACACTAGAGCGTGACACGTGCTGTTGTTTTTATCCAGATTTATATGGGACAGTCCTTTTATTGCTCAACACATTATCGTGACACGTTTCATATGTGATTTCAGTCACGTTCACGTAGTGAGAAATATTAAACTTCAATTATTGCTTAGGTTTTTTTTTTTTTGGATAGTGGTTTTATTCTAGCCAATATAAACTACATGAAACAAAGATGCTAATATTGCAAAGTACCAGCTATCAAAGGACAGATGCATTGCAACATGAAACATAAATGGTTCAGTTTTTATTAAAACCTTTTTCTTTTTTTTTTTTTTTTTTTTTTTTTTTTTTTTTTTTTTTTTTTTTTTTTTTCTTTTTTTTTAATTAAATATATTTATTTATTTATTTTTTTTATTTTTTTTTTTAATATTAATTAATTAATTAAATTTTATATACCCTTTTACTTAACCACACTGTGACAGACAAGACCAGGGGACAGAGAAAACAAGAGAGAGAAAGAAGAAAGACGATAGGAAAAAACAAAAAAAAAAAAAAAAAAAAAAAAAAAGGTTGTGGGGAAAGTCAACAAAGAAGGGGAAGAGAGAGAGAGAAAAAAGGAGAATGGGGGATAGAGAGAGAGAGGGAGAAAAAACAAAAACAAAAAAACAGACAATTTGCTTCAATACCTGCTGACAAAAAGAGAAAACAACCGAAGACACAACATCAAAGAGACTGCAGCAACAACCAACATCTGTATAAATCACAATAAATTCTAAATGTTAAATGTTATTGAGCAGCACACATAACTAATATTACAAAATAAGTTTTGAAGCAACAGCAGATCAAGACAATGTGTGTCTGTGAGCACCTGTTTTTACACCAATGTGAATGCTTGAGTGTACACCTGTGTGTGTGAGCGCGCTTGTGTTCATAAGGTTCCTCCATGTAAATGTTTAATAGTGTGTGTGGGGAACAACAGCCCCATCCCGCAAGGCATGAAGCAGGCACGGAACAGACCCGGGCCCCAAACATCCGGAGGCCCCCCAGGGCACGAGACCCCCAGGAGAACCACCGCAGGGACAACCGCGGCCTCCACCCAAAAAAGGGCAGAGGAGAGCCCGAAGGCGGGACCTCCGACAGCCACAGTGTAGGCGCCCCAGGGTGCCGTGGCGGCAAGCCCGCAGGCTCCACCGGCAGCCGACCACACCAGGGCGGACCAGGCCCTGGGCCCGGAGACCCAAAGGCCCCCCACCCCACAAACGGGGCCCAGCAAGGCCAGTAGGGCCAGGCCCCGCCAATCGACCGCCGAGAGCGGGCCGGCGCTCGCCCGAGCATCCTGCCCCGGCGCGAGAAATCACCAACGCACCGGCGGCATCCTCCACCGGCAGGGCATGGTGGTGGGGTGGGGGTCGACTAAGATGATGAGTGAGGCGGAGTCTAAGGCCCGACCTGACACATAGACGTAGACGACAAGCACACATATACACAAGCATATGTTCCCACCCTCATGCACGCAAACAAATATTCACACCTTCGCCCCACATGTAGACACACAAAAATGGACACAGTACCCACACTCACACTCCCCATATGCACTCTATACTCCTAGATCCAGGCACCACCACCCCCAGAGGGGTAGCCAGCGCCCGATCCCGGAGCTGAACCCCCTTCGCTCCGGCGTGGGGACAGGAAGACCACCCCGGTCCCCGCAGCAGCAGAGAAAATCAACAGCCCAGACCCCGACCGGGCGGCCAGCTCATCCTCACAGCCCCCGGCCCCAGACAGAGAACAGAGAACAGGGGTGTGAGAAAAAAAAAAAAAAAAAAAAAAAAAAAAAAAACGACCCCATGCTTCACCCCACCCGCTCAAATGTAGTGTTGGTGTGTGTTGTTCTAAGGTGCTTTAAAACAGGGGTGCTTTAAAACAGGGGAGGGGCACCCTCCACAAGCTTGTGTCAGCTCGTCCCCTCCCTAGAGCCCTCAATGTCTATGTGCAACTTAAAATTGAGAAGTGGGCACTGGCACCAGAGGGAAGGCTGAATGAACAGACCGCCCTCCGGATGCCATTCAGTGTGCCCACCCCCAAGGCCCTATATGTATGTGTCATGTGACAGTAAGTAATGAGAATGTCTAAGCTGTAATGTGTAATTGAGATGCAGGCGGCCACGAGGAGACAGAGGAGTACCACCTCCCCCGCATCCCAGCGACTCACCCGCACCTCAAAACCCTACCTATGTGTTGGTGTGATGGAGCGGGAGAAGTGAAGCCTTAGGGATGGGGAGGAAGACATCAGAGGGGGCAAAATACCCCCCCCTCTGGAGCCAGCTCCCCCGCTGACCCCCATAGGCACCCCCGTTACCCCAAATCTGCCCAGGGCGGGGGGCCCAGGCCCATCCAGACCAGGGCCCATGGCAGCCCGGGGCGGCCCACCAGACCCCACAGCAGAGGAAAAACTACCCCACCCCATCATCCAGTCACTTCCCAAACTACATAAGACAATAAGACACCCAGGTAAAGCCCGTATACCCCGCCTCTATTGGACCCCCCCCCCGCGGAGGCACCGATGCATCGAAGACCCCCACACCAGAGCCGGGCCCAAGCGCATGCACCAACCCATGCTCCCGGCGGCACACCAACCAGGACCCAAGCCCCCCAGGCCCAGCCGTGACCCCAAGCCGGAGGCAGAGCGTCCCCAGATCCCCAAACCCCCCCCGGACCAACCCCGGAACAGTGCGGCCGCCAGGCTGGCAACCTACGTCCGCCGGCACAGGCATCCCCAGCAGCGCCGCATGCCGCCGCCAGAGAAACAGCATCTAAGAGTCACCAATACCCCATCCAGGCCAAGGCCGCAGCCCCAGCGCCAAACCCCCCAAGAAACCCATCCCCAGGGAACCCCCAGATGCCCCAGGCCCATATTGCCACCCCACGCCAACAACAAAAACCACAGCCGGACAGAATCGGGACCCCCACCCACACTAGGTGATGGAGCTGATCAAAGGAGCCCAGAGAGATTGATCTAATGTGTCAGCAGAAGCTGTTTCAATGCTAATATAATCCCACAAATAATCTCTATATTGGTTGATATTAAGATTATTTTTATTTTTCCAGTTCATGAGGACAGTCTTCTTAGCAATGCATAGGGCAGTGAAAGCCATGTGGATTGTGTTATCTTCTGTAGTGACACCATCTAGGTCGCCCAACAAGCAGACTAAAGGAGAGGCTGGAATAGAGCATTTAAGACACTTTGATAAGTCTTCACAAATCCTGTACCAGTACCTCTGAACAGGTGGACAGAACCATAGAGCGTGGATGTAATTGTCAGGTGTATTGCCTTTACAGTGTGAGCAGTTGTTAGAAGCTGTAAAACCCATCCTGAACATCCGATGACCTGTGTAGTGCACTCTATGCAGAATTTTGTATTGTATTAATTGTAATCCAGGATTTCTAATCAGTTCAAAGGTTTTTAAACATATCTGAGACCAGAAATTATGGTCCCAGCTTACTGATAGATCTGCTTCCCATTTTGCAATAGGAAGTGATACTGATTCATCTATATTGGAAAGTGCCCTGTATATTTTAGACATTAATTTGGGGGTTTTGAGATTAAGAAAATCTGACACACTTGGTGGTATTTGTAAATTGATATGATTAGACTTAAATTTCCTTTTTACAATAGATTTAATTTGTTGATATTCTAAAAATCTGTTCTTATTAATCCCATATTGTTTAATTAATTTGTCAAAGGGAATAAAGTCTGTCCCTTTGAATATATGTTCCAGGTATTTAATACCTTTACAACTCCAATCTGTGAAGTTTATCATATTGTTGTTTAGCAATATGTCAGGATTGTTCCAGATAGGGGTACGTTTGCATGGGATTAGTGAAGACTCCGTCATTTTTAGAAACTCCCACCATGCTGTCAGAGAAGAGCTGATACTGATGCTTTTAAAGCATACGTGTCGTTTACTGATCGAGCTAATGAATGGCAGATCCGAAATCTCTATATTATTGCATAATGCCTGTTCTACATCTAGCCAAGGCTCATCTAAGAGGGTGTGTTTTAACCACCCTGAAATGTGTTGAAGCCTATTGGCTAAGAAATAGTGGTAAAAGTTAGGTAGATCTAGTCCTCCTTTATCCTTGGTCTTTTGCAGCGTTTTTAAGCTAATACGCGGGGGTTTACCTTTCCAAAGGAATTTAGAGATAGAGGAGTCCAAAGATCTAAACCAGTCAGGTGGTGGTTTACTCGGGATCATTGCAAATAAATAATTAATTCTTGGCAAAACCATCATTTTTATTGAGGTGACTCTTCCCATGAGTGATATGGGTAGAGACCTCCATCTGGTTAGATCATCTTCTACCTTCTTTAAAAGTGGGATGTGGTTTAATTTAATCAAATCTGTCAGCTTAGGAGAAACATTAATACCTAAATATTTAATATTTCCAGATTGCAATGGAGTGGAAGAATTCTGGAAGGAACAATTAATTGGAAGAACTGTTGATTTTAACCAGTTTATTGAATAATCTGAGACTCTTGAGAAAGAGTTTATTAATGTAATTACCTCAGAGAGAGTGGTTTGTGAATGTTGAAGAAAAAGTAACACATCATCTGCGTAAAGACTAACTTTATGTTCTACATTCTTGCATTTAATGCCTTTAATCACTGTTGCCTGTCTAATTGCTGCTGCTAGTGGTTCAATAAAAATTGCAAACAGTGAGGGGGAGAGGGGGCATCCCTGCCTGGTGCCCCTCTTAAGACAGAAGCTAGAGGACGTTTGGGCATTTGTCCTGACACATGCTGTTGGAGAGTTATATAATATTTTTAACCAGTTTATGAAAGAGTTTCCAAAACCAAATTTGTGTAAAGTTGCAAATAGAAAATTCCAGTTAACCCTATCAAAAGCTTTTTCTGCATCTAGAGACAATATTGTAATTTGAAGGTTTCTATTGCATGAATAGTCTATCAAGTTAAGTAACCTACGAGTATTTGTTGAGGAGTGCCTGCCTTTTATGAAACCAGTTTGGTCGTAATGAATTATGAGAGGGGTTATCTTCTCTATTCTTTTTGAGATAGCTTTGCAGATTATTTTAGTGTCCACATTAATAAGGGATATTGGACGATAGCTAGTAGGCAATACAGGGTCTTTGCCTGGTTTTAGTAAGAGACTAATGTTGGCAGAATTCATATTTGGTGGAAGTCTGCCATTTTCTTTGGTTTCCTGCAACATTCTGTAGAATGTTGGTGCCAGAATAGCCCAGAATTCTTTATAGAATTCTGCTGGAAAGCCATCTGGACCTGGAGCCTTTTTATTGGGCATACTGTTCAAAGCTTCCTGAAGTTCATCTGATGTCAGTGGAGAATCCAATGCCATCGCTTGATTGTCTGTTAATTTCGGAAGAGTTATATTGTCAAGAAATTGGTCAACTTCGTCTTTAGATGGGTTTATCTGTGGAGAATATAAAGATTCGTAAAAATCTCTGAAAGTGTTGTTTATTCTTTCAGGGTCATATACTGTATCCCCAGTTAAATCTTTAACAGCACATATCGTTGTTTTTTCTTTATTTATTTTTAACTGGTTCGCTAAGAATTGACCTGATTTGTTACCATATTCAAATTCTTGCCAGCGAAGTCTTTGTGCTAAGAATTTAGTTTTTTTATTAATAATTTCATTTAATTCTAGCTTTGCTTTACATATTTTTTTCAGCATTTCCTGTTCCTGGGAGGATACGTAGGATTCTTCTAAAGTTTTTATGGTTTCTTCTAATTCCTGAATACATTTATTTTCTCTTTTCTTTTTATGCGATGAGAATGAGATTATTCTACCTCTCATCACAGCTTTGCCTGCTTCCCAGAGAACAGATGCTGATGTTCCAGGCAGGTCATTATAGTCTAAATATAAAGCCCACTCTTCTTTAAAATATTTAATAAAATCGTCGTCTTTAAGCAATGATGTATTGAATCTCCAGTTATTACTTGGTGGAGTGGTCTTCTTATTTACTAGAGTTAAAGAAACAGCAGCATGATCGCTGACAGCTATAGTGTGTATCTCTGTGTCTGAAATGTCACTCAGCAGTGAGCTGCTGACTAGGAAATAATCCAGACGAGAGTAAGAGTGATGGACATGTGAGAAGAAAGTAAATTCCCTACTGTTGGTGTGGAGAGAACGCCATGCATCGCAAAGTCCATAGTCGCTCATGTACTGTTTAACTATATTTGTGGATTCCCAATTGCGCTGAGTTCCAGCTGTACTTAGCCTGTCCATTTCTTTATTTAGTCCAAAGTTGAGGTCTCCCCCAATTATAAGTGCACAATCTAGTTGTTCAGAAAGTGCGGTAAAAAAACCATGAAAGAAAGAGGGATCATCAACATTTGGACCATATATACTAACAATACATAACTTTTTGTCAAATATAGATAATTTAATGATTAGAAATCTACCTTCTGGATCTATAACTGTGTTGAGTACTGTGAAATTAACATTTTTATGTATTAAAATTGCTACCCCCCTTTGCCTAGAGTTATAGCAGGCTGAGAACACATTAGGAAACTCAGTTGTTTTAAGTTGATCTGTAGCTGTGGCAGGTCTATGAGTCTCTTGTAATAATACAACGTCTGCTTGTAGTTTTTTAAGCTGGCTAAATATTTTTAACTTTTTTTCCTTGGAGCCAGCTCCATTCACATTCCATGTGACAAACCTTAATGCACCCATAGATGTGTGTGTGTAGCTAATGCTGCTGGCTGCGTGTGATGCTCAAATGAATAAGATATGAGCGGGCGTGTACGCGCTTGTATGCGAGTATGTCCTTCATGTCTGTGTGCGCTGTAAGGTCTGAGTGGTTGCGTTAATGCTGAGTGTATATGTACATGGTCGTGCCGTGCAGATGTGTAATATAGTGTGTTTTGTTTATATGTGTAGTAAAGCAGGTGATCGGTGCCGTGAAAGGAGTTGGAAGTAAGAAAGACATACAAAGAAGCAAGCATAGAGGGATGAAAGTAAAAACTTGACAGAAACGAAAACATTGCAAAATCATTTAAACGCTGCGGAGACTGACTGTACGTGTTTGTTATGATATCGTATTAAATTATCGAAATTACATAAATATTTAGCGGTAAATGGAAGAACAAGCGAGGAAAGAGAGAAAAAGAAAAGATAAATATAACGGATTCTTATCTGGAGTGGTGTTAATATAACCACGGAGTGGTACGGAGGTTGCGGTAGAGCTGTCCGTCCACGTAGAGCCGGTCCACGGCGATGACAGCTCGGGAGCCCTTTTGGATGAGACTGCGTCGGATTGGGAACAGAAGTTTGCGTCGCTCCAGGATTTCTTTGGGGAACTGGTCGTTTACGCCGAAGTCTGTTCCTTTCAGCTCCCTGCCGCGACTCTTCACCTGCTCTTTCTGCTTGAAGTATCCGAATTTGGCCACAATTGGACGCGGCCTCGGGGCTCCAGGTTTCTTCGCTCCCATCCGATGGACTCTTTCGAAGCAGATGTTTTCCACGGTGTCTTCCGGAAGCTTCAGGTACGTCTTGATAAAGTTTTTTACCGTAGCTTCTGGGTCCTCTTCGGCAGATTCCGGGATGCCTGAAAACACCAGGTTATCTCTCATGCTACGGGCCTGGAGATCGATGATAGTCTCTTTTATTTTTTTATTATCTTCACTTAGATGGGTCATATTTTCAGTTAGAGATTTGACCGAGTCCCGTAGTGATGCGTTTTCAGCAGCGAGCGTTTCCACCTGCTGCTGGCTGAATTCCAGTGATTCCCTCAGGGATTTAAATTCACGGTGCAGGATCTCGACCAGGGACAACCTCGCGTCGAAGCTGGACAACCGCTTGTCGATTGACTCCAGGATGTCGGTAAAGCTTTTACCCGTCGGCGATGTTGTTTCAGGCGAGTCTGCTGGGCGACTTCTTTTGGAAGACGGCGTCTCGCTTTTGGCTGGAGAACCTGCATTTTGGTTTTTCTTCATGACTATAACGTCGAAGCACCAGTCGATGTATTCCTGAAGAGTTTCTAAATTTTCCTCGCTGTCCTCGTTGTTCATTCAGTTTTTCCGCCAAGTCTCCAGCGTCTGACGTCACCTACAGCATTTCCGGTCTCCTCCTATTAAAACCTTTTTCAACAGATCATAAAGTAGATCATATAGTAAATCTGCTAAATCCCATGTCACTAGCAAATTTGTGATTGACAGCGATAATATCTGTAGCAACAATCTGGAATATCATGGCTATGAACAAGGAACATGGATGCAATAGTTTAAACAAAACATAGCTGTTTTTTCTTTTACAAAAATAATATTAATGACCAAATACTTACTGCATTTAAATGTAAGTTTCCTTTTTGTTGGAAACTCTTCCCACATTGATCACATGTGAAAGGAATGTTAAGTTGAGGTTCTTTGTATGGGGAACTGTTTTGAGTCTTTATTTCAGATAAAAATAAATAAATACATACAATAATTTAAGTTGTATTTACAACACTGTTCCAGAACAAATATTAGAGTGTGTGCAGCGCATTTTACGGAGGACTTTTTCCTGAACCTGGAAGAGTAGCCTACATTTCTGGCTTGCACAATAAAAAAAAAAAAAAAAAAAAAAAAAAAAAATGATTCACTCTCCTTATTCTCTTCCATAAGGTCTAAAATAAAAGTAAAATCATTTAATTTCCAGTAAATCTTAAAAAAAACAAATAGTGAGAAATGTGAAGAGAAAATGCATAAAAATGAATCATGATCAAAAGACAATTTGCTCCCTCAATGCCCTTCCTTTCCAAATTCATGTCAAAATTAGAAAAGCTCTAAAAAATGAACACAATCGATTCATTAAGGTTTTTGTTGTCCACACGTGATCACATGGAAAACATCAGAAATTCATGTTTTGTTTTGTTTTTTTTCTGTAAGGGATGTGATAAATGTTTTAATATCAAATGATTTGTAAAAGTGTAATATTTATCAAGTTTGTAGCCAAACATGCACCTCACTGATATTCTTCAAACACTAAATCAAGCGAGCATCAACACAATGACCTTCAGCATCTATAATATGAAATTAATAATAAACACCAGCCTCTTTGTTCTTTTTCTTCTCCTCAACGTCGCCTCCTTCCAGTGTGATCTGTGATTTTCTGCACTGTGGTTATTCTGGCAAAAACAAAATAGTTTCCAACAATGAATTATGCAAGATAAATATTAAACATTTTAGATCATGTTGTGCTACGTAACGTGGACCGTCGGATTTCTCAAAGACACAGAGAGACACATTATCTATCTAAATCTCACACCATGTGCCAACCACATGTGACATGACCATACTGATGTTTAACATTTAATTATGTGGAGCGTGATTTTTGACCAATGAGTTTTCACAGTAGGCAGGATTACTCAGTATGTTGGAACTGATGAATTGTTTTCTGACTCGGGGCTGACTTTGTTTCTGTCAGGATTTGTTAGAGGGGCTTTGGTGGGGTTAGACTTTTTCTTTTTTACGTCATTAATTTAAATTTTTTTTTTTTTTTTTTACTTTTGTTATGCATGTGCATTTTGGGTGTAATATGTCAATTTACAACTGGCTGTACATGAACTTCTGTGTAATATTAGCAACAAGTGTTACACCTCCAAAACATCATGCTCTCCTAGTGGTGTTATAAAGCTCACTACCTGGAATGTTAAAGGGCTGAAATTTCATTTAAAGCATAGTAAGATTCTTAATCATCTAAAATGTCTAAACTATGGAAGCCTGTTTCCGCCACTGAATAAAAAAATAAAACAAGGTAATTGCGACTTTTTATCTCACAATTCTGACTTTTTTTCTCGCAATTCTGAGATATAAACTCGCAATTCTGACTGTTTCTCAGAATTCTGAGATATAAACTCGCAATTCTGAGATATAAACTCGCAATTCTGACTGTTTCTCAGAATTCTGAGATATAAACTCGCAATTCTGAGATATAAACTCGCAATTGCGTGATATAAAATCGGAAAGTTTTCTGACTTTTTTTCTCGCAATTGCGAGTTTATAACACTCAATTCTAACTTTTTTTCTCTCTTCATTTGCGACACTTTCTGGCAAAGCACCATAGGAAACCATGAGATGTGATTCTTACAGAACACGGGAGTTCCTTACCTTTTTATCATAAACAGAGCTTTGTATGCCATTTTCCCGACGACGAGGTATGGTCATATTTACCCTTTGGCATGATAATCCATTTGCGTATGTAATCATAGAAGACTTTGGCAAGTATAAAATCTGAATGTTTGGTAACTAGCACGTGCTATGGTAGGCCTATACTAGCTCATGTAGTTTAATCTTGAATGTTATGAAAATATTATGTCGTTTACTATCATTGCATCAAAACTGAGTGAAATAAGGTTTGCATCAAGAGCTTGCTTTGTTTGCTTCCATAGTTATGCACAGCACATATTAACCATTAAAATACATGTGTTTGGTTTTCTGGCTTACATACTCGGTCTAGGCTTAATATTGGCCTACCTGCCTCACTCTGCTTATGTTATTAATTTACATTAAACTATCATCGCAGATGGACAAATTCATCTTTTTTTTCTGAGGGAGAGGAATATTCCAGAAACAACCATAAAAAGGCTGGAGGATGACAAGGTAATATTGAACCATTTAACCCACTGAATAAATTAAAAAGACAGTTCACCTAAACATAAAAATAGTCATCATTTAGAGGCCAATTTAAGCCCACATTTGATTTAAGTCTACTTACAGTTTTATTTTTATAGGGATTATTTAGAGTTTCTTTTATAAAATATATGCTTTACAGGGGTCATGAAATGGAAAATCAAAATCGATATCCTGTAGAGCAGTGGTTCTCAAAGTGTGGTACGCGTACCACTAGTGGTACGTGAGCTTCCTCTAGTGGTACGCAGAGGAATCTCTGAATTATATATAAATTATGCCGCATGTCCACCAAAGCGTTTTTTTTTTTTTTCTCGAGGCTAGTGATTTTTTTTCAATTGTTTTAAATGGGAGCGTCTTTTTCATGCTGAGCACTCTGGTGTTTTTTTCTCAGTGCTGAGAGTAGATAAATGTTCATCTTTGGGTAAAACTTAGCGCTCATCACTGTCACTTAGTCAGCTAACCAATCACAGTGGAGGAGGGGCAGGACTAATACCGTCACACCCAGCTTGTACTAAAACTGAACAACAATGGAGAAGTTAATATTGCTTGTCTCCGAGTATTTATATCTTTACCAGATGGAATTGCCGTAGTAGCCTACCATAATATTATGAAAAATAATACTTGGAGAAACATTTCATTAGCGATGCGTCTGCCATATTACTTCAGCGAATATTCCATATCATAGCAACTAGGGATGTTCATTTTAACCATTAAACCATTAACCGACCGATAAGAATTTTGACCGATTAATACAATCAGTTAAAGGTTTAAAGTCACTTTTTTTTTTCCTTCAGTAATTCAGTAAAGGTTTGCTGCATGGTTAAAATAAGCTACGCCTATAAAAATATATATGTTCTTTAGAGAGAGAGAGAGAGAGAGAGAAAAAAAACATAAATAGCATTTTATTATTTCATTCAGAAATAGGCGACACGAATTACAAACATTATAATAAACACTGTAAACATAGCTAGGCTATTTTAGTTCCCCTCACTCCACAACAAAGCATTTCAATTAACAGTAGACTAGTTAGAAAAGAACAAGAATTAAAAATGTAAGAAGCTATAGCTATATAAACGACAAACCAAAACGAATTAATTTAGGCTAAAACGAAACTGAAACCAATTTTGGGTCTCTCCTTCGACACAAAATCAAATGTTTCCGTATTCGCGATGTATTTGAATGCCAAAATATTATTTACCTTTTATGTAGGTCTGCTTTGCTCGAGTTCCAATATCCACGGAAAACAAATGTTTTGCATAACTTCACAGCAGTATGGTGACAACGCTTAACGGCACAGATTTTACAACATATTTAACTGAGCAGTGTGTTTTTTTCCCCCTGGCCCATATGTTTGACTGATTGTTTTTAAATAATGATAATGAACAGGCTGCATTGTCAAGGTAAAGCTTAACTGTGCGCGCGCATGCGGTGCTGGAGCAATCACTTGATTTTCTCTTCCCTTCTAACAGTGGAAGCAACTACTCCTTTGAAGATAATCGGAATTGTAAAAGGTTTGCTTTTATTTGTGTGCATTCACAATAAAAACAAATATTTGCGCTTTTGTAAAATAAGCCTAAAAAAATAGGATGCCGCTTCTGCCGTCTGGTTTCCTTTCGCGCAGCACAACAAATTAACCGAAACTCTGCATAGGCTACTTGTTGCACAGTTTTTCTTTCGTTTTCTAAAATTATTATTTAAGTGAAAATATATTTCTCGTATAGGCCTATTTATTTGTTATAATATATATATGTATCGCCTAGCTTTATTATGTTTTTCTCCGCTCGCAGAAGCGCTGCAGGTGCCTGATGTGATATAATATGATCAGATGCGGCGCCAGAGAATGTTGAACGCAGGTGCTGAGGGGGTGCTAGATCAATGACAGGGGGAGCTGGGCAATTAATAGTAAATATGACCAAAACAGGTTGTTGTTATAATTATTATTTTATATGAATAATAAAATCGCTATATAGGTGCATTTCAGATGTTTATGAGGAATGTGGGAGTATTATGGCGCTTAGCCTGCATGGGGGCGCGCACGCAATTATTTTTATGTATTTATTTTTTTCTGCTGAAAGAGCTTATACTCCCGTCATTTTTGGATTTGTTTTCTGTCGTCTCATGCAGTCTCCGTGAATGGAGCACGTCACAACAATGAACCAGCTCACAGACACTAGAAATAAATCTGCAGAAAGCTTGAAAACCAATTAAAATAAAAAAATAAAGAAATCTTCTTTGATTATGTAGTCCGTATAGGTGCATTTCTCTATTAAAGGCAGGTCCACTGTGGAGATGTTGAGTCTGAGAAAACACTAGTTTATTAATAAATAATTAAAATGTCTTCTTTTTCCCCGATGCATTCATAATCATTACTTTAGCCGGTGCTTAGCGTTATGCGTGCGTTTGAGCGCGGCATAATACGCCTAAATGCCTAAATAATAGGCATAAATAATAACCTAAATGGTTATTATACTATCAATTTAATATAAACGTGCGAATAGTATTGTAGCGACTTAAAAGTTAAATAAAAACTAAGTTACTGTACTAAAATGTTAAGTATGATACATTTTCATTTAATCTTTATTTAAGTACAGTTTTTTAACACTGAAGTACAGTACAGTTTTTATTTAACTTTTAGGTGCAATATATTTTAATTTAATAATTAAGTTTTTTATTTACCTGGAAGTAAGCACAGTGCAGTGTTAATGTTCAAACTGTGTACTTGCAATGTTTTAATTGGCTGACAATAATAAATATTTGTATTAGGAATAAAACTGACTTGTTTTTTTATGTATTTTAATGTTGGTCATAATGGTGGTACTTGGAAAGCCAAATATTTTCTGAGGTGGTACTTGGTGTAAAAAGTTTGAGAACCACTGCTGTAGAGGTTGCTATTCAATAAAACACATTCTGCAGGTTTTATACCTCAAAGTTCACATCTCAGTTTGAAATATTAATTTTGTGTTTGCCACCTTTTTGAAATGCCCGAATTTGATATCACCCCATTCATGATATAACAATTTTCCTCTGCATGCCCCTTAACATGCAAATCAAGGAAGGGTTCTGTTGATGTGCTGCCAAGCCCCAGTGAAGTACCGCTGTGGTCCAGCAAAAAATTTATGATAAATCAGTGTCTGATGATGAATATATACTATACTGGGTGTATATTAACTTGAGAATAATTTTCCTTGATAACATTTAATCAGTCATGTCATGTATTTTTTTAAAGCAGCTCTTTTTATGAATGCAATTGTTATTCGACTCTGTACAGGTAAAACATTTAATCGGTATAAAAACTAAGGGGACACTTTTTTTGATTGGGGGCCATAATATAAAGATATAAAATGCATTTAATGACCCCTTTAATACACACTGCATTAAGAAGTTATTCAGACATCTGTAAGACAACATAGAAAACGTCCCAGGTTACGTATGTAACCGTGGTTCCCCGAGGGAACGAGACGCTGCGTCGAAAACGCTACGGGAATGCCTTTCAGCGATATCAAGCTCTGAATCATATGTGTAATCAGTCCAATTGATGGCGAGACGTCAGGTGCGGGTGACGTCATGACCAGAAAGCTTAAAAGCACGTGAGGTGCAGCCGGCTTCAGCTTCCAGGAATGAAGCATAGCTCTAGTAGGGATGCCGCAAGTATGGCCCTGCGACGCAGCGGTGTCCACACCGCCAGACTTGCAAATCCCTGCCTAGTGTGCTCTACAGAGGAGCCTGGAGTGGCTCGCAAATCTAGGTCATAGAACCTGACGAATGTGAGGGGCGTAGACCATCCCGCAGCGTTGCAGATGTCCTGCATAGGCACACCTGCCAGAAAGGCCTTAGAGGCCGCCACACTTCTCGTTGAGTGAGCCTTGACCCCCAATGGTGAGGGGAGATCAGAGGACTCATAGGCAACAGTAATGACATCAACTATCCACCGGCTGAGGGTCTGCTTGGACGCAGGACGACCTCTCTTAAGGGGACCATAGCAAACAAGCAGTTGGTCCGCCTTTCTCCACAGGGCAGCTCTGTGGACATATGTGTCCAGCGCTCGTACTGGACACATACAGTTAAGCCTCTGCTGGTCGGGCTCCCTGAAGGGAGGAGGACAAAAAGCCTTAAGTACGACAGGCCGTGGTGTAGAAGATGGGACCTTCGGGACATACCCCGCACGAGGGTACAGAAAAACTTTGGCCAAACTGGGTACAAAGTCGAGATAAGAAGGGGCCACAGAAAGGGCCTGCAGATCTCCAACTCTCTTTAAAGAAGAAATCGCTAAGAGAAATACAGTCTTTAACGTAAGAAGACGGTCTGATATCTCCTTAATAGGCTCAAAGGGAGGCCTACAGAGAGCATCTAGCACCACAGCGAGGTCCCAGGGAGGGACACGAGAACGTACCTGAGGCCTCAGCCTCATCACACCGCGGAGGAAAAGTGTAACCAGGGGGTCCTTGCCCACTGACTGCCCACCAAGAGGGGCGTGGTAGGCCGCTATAGCCGCCACGTAAACCTTCAGGGTGGAGTGGGTTAACCCGGCGGAGAAACGAGCCTGCAAGAACTCCAGCACTATACCAATTGGGCAGTTAACTGGGTCAAGCTGGCGATCTCCGCACCAGGAAGTGAAGAGTCTCCACTTCAGGGCGTACAGTTTCCTCATTGAGGGAGCTCTAGATTGGAGGATGGTCTCAACAACCTCGGTTGAGAGACCAGAGGCTATGAGTTGTGCCCCCTCAGGGGCCACACCCACAGCTTCCACAACTCCGGGCGGGGGTGAAGGATCATGCCCTCCGCCTGTGAGAGGAGATCTCTCCTGACAGGAATCTCCCATGGAGAGCCGTCGAGAAGAGAAATCAGGTCCGAGAACCACACTCGGCCCGGCCAGAACGGGGCTACTAGCAAAAGACGGACCCCGTCCCGGCGCACTCTCTCTAGAACTCCCGGGAGCAGAGCGATCGGGGGAAAAGCGTACAGACGAAGCCTCGGCCAAGTCTGTACCATAGCATCCAGCCCCAGCGGAGTCAGAGAGAACCAGAGGGGACAGTGCGATGTCTGACGAGTCGCAAACAAATCCACCTGGGCCTGGCCAAAAACTCTCCATATCTGCTTCACCACCTCGGGGTGAAGCATCCATTCCCTGGGCCCTGGCCCCTGCCTCGACAGGATGTCTGCTCTCATATTGAGATACCCAGGAATATGAACTGCTCTCAATGAGAGAAGTTTGTCCTGAGACCACACAAGGATCTGGTGCGCCAGCTTGTATAAGGGGCGCGAACGCAGACCTCCCTGGTGGTTTATGTAAAAGACCACCGCTGTGTTGTCGGTGCGCACCAACACATGGCGATCTCTTAGGTCTGGAAGAAAGTGTTTGAGTGCTCAAAACACGGCCAGCATTTCCAGGCAGTTGATGTGCCACGTGAGATGGCGACCACTCCACAGACCGCGGGCAGGGTGGATACAAACCGCCGCAATGGCACGGGCGGTCTCCTTGGTGGCGCGGAGAGCTAAATCAGCGGTTCTCCTCAGTTCTACAATATCATCTGATTTTATTTGCTCGCCTTCATCTAGCTCTTTTAGCAGGTCGGCTTGATACGCCTGTAATACTGACATCGTGTGCAGACACGCACCAGCCTGACCTGCTGCCGTGTACCCCTTGCCCACCAGCGCTGATGTTGTGCGCAGCGGCTTGGAGGGCAAGACTGGTGCCTTCAGAGACGATGCCACGCCGGGGGACAGATAGCTCGCAAGCGTCTGCTCAACCCGGGGCATCGCTCTGTAACCGCAATCACCCAGCCCCGCCACATTGCCATAATAATCAGAGGCGGGGATGAATAAGCGGGCCGAGAAAGGTTTCTTCCATGATCTCGACACCTCAGTGTGGAGATCAGGAAAAAAAGGCAGGCTCCAGCGTGGAGGTAGTGGCTTAGTACGCAGAAAGCGTTAATCTAGTTTGCTTTTCTGCGGTTCAGCCTGTTTCTCAGCGGGCCAATCAATGTTTAATTTTGCAACCGCACGAGTAACTACCTCTAATAACTCCTCATACTGTGGGGATTGAAGGGGCGAATATTCAACGCTCTCCACATCAACCTCCTCGGAGGAAGATAGGGGAAGCGCCGAGCCCGCTCCCTGGGCGGAAGAAACCGCAGAACGGGCTTCCGATCCCAGAGAGTGGGGAGTGGATCTGGCAGGTGAGGAAGAAGATAGGGACTCGCCCGTCTCCATTCCCTTCGCCAGATCCAGCTGCGAACCCCACGACTGCAGCTGCCGCTCCGCCTCGGCGGAGGCGGGGCCAGCACCGTGAGGAACGGTGGTGAAGGCTCTCCCCTCAAAGAGAGGACTCCCTCGAGAGCCGACTCTGCGTGCTTCGCTCCCAAGCAGACCACGCACAGACTGTGTGTATCCCCACTCGTGATGTAGCGAGGGCAGGGAGGAACACACAGTCTAAAACGCGATCTGCTTTCGCCCTTATCCATCTTTTCACTTGCTTTGGACATTGCTGGTGCTTATGCAACTGACAGACAACAGTAAATAAGACTCACAAAACATAAACGTGCCCGACACACACAGAGAGCTTTGCTGAATGACAGAAAGCTGAAGCCGGCTGCACCTCACGTGCTTTTAAGCTTTCTGGTCATGACGTCACCCGCACCTGACGTCTCGCCATCAATTGGACTGATTACACATATGATTCAGAGCTTGATATCGCTGAAAGACGTTCCCGTAGCGTTTTCGACGCAGCTCGAGTTCCTGAAGGGGAACATACATTTGGGCTTAATAGGGTCACTTCCAAACCTGTAATGTTATTTTGTCAATTAAACACAAAAGTAGAAATTGAGGAATCTTAATGTTATTTATATTTTTCACAATTACAGTAAGCATATTGACACTTTCAGCTCAAGTAGAGCCAGGTAGCATGCAAGCACAGAAATGTTAAGACTGATGAGTAAGATGAGAGAGAACTCTTGTGAGGAACGATGTACTTTAATTTGTAATGTGCAAGTAAGCTATATTCTATGAATGTGTGAGGGTTCCAATTAATTAGCTGCTATAGGTAAATATCTAGAAGAATAACTAAGTGGAGTAAATGGTAATGTAATTAATAGTGAGAATTGGTCTTCAAACTAAAGTGTTACACACATTTAAGAAATTTACACAAGCAAACACTTATATTATGCACTGCATTCAAACTGCTACACCTCAGATGTACGATAAATTATCTGTAAATAATAACAATTTAATAATAACATTTGTTAAACTGCTCTCAAATGTAAAATGACTTTAATTTGATGTCAAAATAATGAAACAAAGCTATGATTTTTATTTTATTTTATTTTTTTTACTGGTACTGACAAGCCTATAGCATATTCTGCTCAGAAAAACTTGAATGCTCAGTTGCGTGTGAGGCGTAATGACGAACAAAAATTATGAAGATAACCTTTCATTTCAGTAACGTTTTTTTTTATTTATGGAAAACAACAACAACTCAGACCTTTTGGGCAAACAACTTCTTGAATGTAGGTCTATGATAAGTAGGATTAACCCAGACCTAGGAGCACTTATTACTTATCATATGCATGGAGCGTTCTTTAGAACTTCTTCATAAAGATAAGCCAGCTCGTAAACATCTGGTGAAGCTCATTTGATGTTGAGGTATATACAAGTAGAGACTCTTGAGACCCTCAAGGAAACCTTTCCTGCCTCGTTTTTGTTAGAAACTGAGAAACAAAATAATTGCAACACCGTAAATAATGATAGTGGCATTAACATACAGTTTTCACTCATCAAGATGATATGAAAAAATGTGCCAAAATGTGACTACTGTTAGAAAACAAAGACTTTAAAGATGAAAATGACATGAAATTACCATTATATCCAGTGGATGGTAGCAGAGGATCACTCATTTAGCTCAGTTGCCATTTCAGCAGTCTTGCTTTTGGATTTATTATGAAAAAATATAAAAAATTTTAGTACTTTACTGTTGTCAGACTTCGTTTCCCTGTGTCTTGTGTTTCCCCTCCTCTCGTGCCCTTATTTGGTTTTCCTGTCGTCATTAGATAATTTATCTCCAGCCGTGTTTGTTTGCTCCCCACCTGTTCCTGCTCTCCTCGTTTGATTTCCTCCCCTTCTTAAGCCCTGTGTTTCCCTGCCTCTGTGTCCGGTCTGATCGTCTTCATGTGTTTCTCCACGTCTCCAGTGATTCCTGAATTTTGTTTAAATAAAGATTTAGTTTGAAAGAAGTTCTTCGCCTCCTCGTTTCCCTGTTCCTGAGTGGTTGTGACAACTGTATTGAAGTGTAAAGTATATTAAGTGCAGGAAGTCACAAAGTCTCATATCATTTAAAAATAAATAAATAAGCCCAGACACCAACAGCCTTTAAGGGTTACTTGTTTAAATAGTTACCTATATTAACTAGTTAACTACAAATTAAGTTAATTATTAATGGTATAACAGTTAAATAATGCATTACATATTTTGAAATATTTTTAGATTTAATTTAACAACTATATTTAAGTTTATCTTTAACTGTTAAACAGTAAGCTGCTAAATATATTCAGCCGACCCAGACTTGTTACTGCTGTTGTTTTTTTACTCTAAATTTAGTCTGATTCACTTAATGCACAGCTCTATTTTTGACTTCGGCTCATCAGATGTCTCGTTCCATTATCACTGTCAGTCATACCAATGAGTCGCAGAACAATTTATTTTTGTCATCCCTGAAACCGTATCGGTGGATATTTGGTCCTCTTAGATAAACAAAAATATTCTTCAAATTGTGAATGGATTATGTAGAGAAACCGAGCAAAGGGCACTCTGTAGCTGATTTTGACAATTGACTGGAAATGACTGAGCTGGCTTATCTAAAACCAGAAAGTAACCGTGAATATGGTCAATTGTATGACTATAATACATTTTTGGTTTAAGTATTGCATAATACTGATTAATTATTTTTTTTTTTTTTCAGATTGATGTCAGTGTCCTACTGCTAATGACTGATGACCAGATGAGAAGCTATTTTCCTTCATATGGAGACAGGCTGGCAGTGATGGGATTTTGTAGGAGGCAAGAAAGTGAGCCACCTTGCAGGAAGTCAAAGCTGTTTGAGCGCCTCAAATCAAAACTGAGCAAAAGACAAAAAACTGTCAATTCACAAACTGAAACCCAAACAACTAGAAAAAACTATTCTCAGCGTACTGTAAGAAAAGTTGAAATTGGGTGGATGCACTATGATGGGCAGGGCTTTGTTCAAATGAGAGCAAAAAAAGGAGGGGGAACAAGGAAGTTGAGTGTGCCAAAAGACTGGAAAAGGGAAGAACTGATGGAGGAGGCAATTCGTTTGTTTTTCCCAAATGGAAAAAATTCTCATGGCAGTATTTCTGAGTTTGAATTGGATCTAACAAATTATCAGGAAGTGTCACTAGATAAAGAAACTGCAGTGGGGGAAATGTATAATACATCCAAGCTCACAATGATGAGGTTCTACCTGACAACTAAAAAGGTGGAGAGGGAAGAGGAAATGGAAAGTGAAGTGGAAATATCAGACGTACACAGTAACAACCAGGATCAAAGTCTTTCCACTTCTTCCAGCAGAATGAATGACTTCATTCAAGCTTCAGACACGGATGTCATTTTTGTTGAAAGTCCAGGCAATTATGCTACATTTACATTTACATTTAGTCATTTGGCAGACGCTTTTATCCAAAGCGACTTACAATTGGGGAGTACATAAAGCGATTCATCTTGAAGAGGCAATCAGACAGAGGAAGTGCTCGTAACACCAAGTCTCAGTCATTGTTCAAATAAGTACAAGCTAGCAAGGGAAGGAGAGAAAGATAAAGGGAAAGGTTTTTTTTTTTTTTCTTTTTTTTTTTGTGAACAAGTTTAGGATGAAGTCAAGTAGTGCCGAAAAAGATGAGTTTTCAGTTGTTGCTTGAAGATTGACAGGGATCCAGCATTCCGGATAGGGGTGGGAAGATTATTCCACCATCCAGGAATGGTGAATGAGAATGTTCTGGAGAGTGATTTTGAGCCTCTCTGTGATGGTACCACAAGGCGTCGCTCACTAGCAGATCTCAGACTTCTGGAGGGGATGTAGATTTGTAATAGTGAGTGGAAGTAGGAGGGTGCTGAGCCTGTGGTCGTTCTGTATGCAAGCATCAGTGTCTTGAACTTGATGCGAGCTGCCACTGGTAGCCAGTGTAGTGAGATGAAGAGAGGTGTAACATGGGTTCTTTTGGGCTCATTGAAGACCAGTCGTGCCGCTGCATTCTGAATCATTTGTAGAGGTTTGATTGCATTTGATGGAAGACCAGTCAGAAGAGCATTGCAGTAGTCCAGCCTAGAAACGACAAGGGCCTGGACAAGAAGTTGCGCAGCATGCTCTGTCAGGAAGGGCCTGATTTTTCTGATGTTGTGTAGCGCAAACCTGCAAGATCGAGCAGTCTTTGCAATGTGCTCTTTGAAGGTCAGCTGGTCATCAAAGATTACACCAAGATTTCTGACCGAAGTTGATGGGGTAATTATTGATGTGCCTAGTTGAATCGAGAAGTCATGCTGTAGGGTCGGAGTGGCAGGGACGACAAGAAGCTCAGTCTTTGCCAGGTTGAGCTGTAGGTGATGTTCTTTCATCCATGCCGAGATGTCCGCCAGGCAGCCTGAGATCCGTGCAGCTACCGTTGGATCATCTGGTTGAAAAGAGATAGAGCTGTGTGTCATCGGCGTAGCAATGGTAGGAGAAGCCATGTGCCTGTATGATGGGTCCCAGTGATGTAGTGTATGTGGAGAAGAGGAGGGGTCCAAGAACCGATCCCTGAGGAACCCCAGTGACCAGTTGATGTGCTTTGGATACCTCCCCACCCCAGGCCACCCTGAAGGACCTACCGGTGAGATAGGATTCAAACCAGCAAAGTGGAATCCCAGTGATGCCCAGCGATGAGAGGGTGGACAGGAGGATCTGATGATTGACAGTGTCAAAAGCAGCAGAAAGATCGAGCAGAATGAGGACTGATGATTTGGAATCGGCCTTTGCGACTCGCAGGGCTTCAGTGACTGAGAGTAGCGCAGTCTCTGTTGAATGGCCACTCCTGAAACCTGACTGTTTAGCATCCAGTTTGTTGTACTGTGAAAGAAATAGTGAGAGCTGGTTGAAGACAACTCGTTCGAGTGTTTTTGCTACGAATGGAAGGAGAGAGACAGGTCTGTAGTTTTCTAAAAGAGAAGTGTTTAATGTAGGTTTTTTGAGCAGTGGGGTTACCCGGGCCTGCTTGAACGCTGTGGGGAAGATGCCAGTGCGGAGAGATGTGTTGATAATGTGTGGGAGAGATTGCTTGGAGAAGGTGAGAGGGGATTGGGTCAAGAGGACATGTTGTAGGATGGCTGGAGAGGAGAAGTTTGGATACTTCCGCCTCGGTGAGGGGACAGAAGGAGAAGATGGGAGTTTGAGCAGTGGATGTGGTTGGTTGGAGGTCCTGTGTGTGTGGAGTTGAGAACTGGTTACCGATTGTTCTAGTTTTGTCGGTGAAAAAAGTGGCAAAGTCGTCAGCTGTTATAGAAGTGGTGGGCGGTGGTGGAGGGGGACAGAGGAGAGAATTAAATGTTCTGAAGAGATCACGCATGTCTGGAGCGCTGTTGATCTTGTTGTGGAAGTGTGAGGATTTGGCAGTGTGGACTTCAGTAGAGAAAGACGAAAGCAAAGACTGATACCTAGTCAGGTCCGACGGATCGTTTGATTTGCGCCATTTTCTCTCTGCCGCTCTGAGTTTGGTCCGATGCTCACGAAGAACATCGGATAACCAGGGGTTAGAAGGGGCAGCCCGTGCTGGCCTGGAGGAGAGGGGACAAATGTCGTCTAGACAAGAGGTTAAGGTAGAGCATAAAGTGTCAGTAGCTGCATTCACATCCAGAGATGTGAAATGGGTAGGTGAGGGAAGAGAGGAGGATACTACAGAGGAAAGAAGGGTGGGGGAAAGGGAGCGTAGGTTACGTCTGAAAGTAACCGGTAAGGGAGCTGGTGGCACCTGGGTAGTAAAATGTAAGGTAAATGTAATGAAGAAATGGTCAGAGGTATGTAGTGGTTGTAACAGAATGTTATCTGTAGTACAGTTGCGTGTGTAAATTAAATCAAGTCTGTTGCCTGATTTGTGCGTGCTAGTAGTGGTAAGGCGTTTGAGATCAAATGAAGCTAGGAGTGAATGGAAGTCTGTAGCATAAGGCCTGTCTAGGTGAATGTTGAAATCACCAAAGACTAGGAGTGGAGTGCCATCCTCCATGAAAGAGGACAGCAGGCCGTCCAGCTCCTCTAGGAAGGTGGCTAGAATTTGGCCAGGGGGACGGTAGATTATTACTATCTGGAGTTTTATAGGAGGCCGTTACAGTAATCGCATGAGATTCAAATGAGTTGTGATTGCCTAGGGGAGAGTGGGTTGAGTATTTCCAATTGTTTGAAATGAGCAGACCAGTGCCCCCACCCCGGCCAACTTGCCTTGGGGTGTGAGAGAAAGAGAAATTGTGAGAGAGAGCAGCCGGGGTAGCGGAGTCTTCTGGACGAATCCAGGTCTCAGTCAAGCCCAAGATGTTGAGAGTGGATTGTAAGGAAAAAGCAGAAATGAAGTCAGCTTTGTTGACAGCTGACTGGCAATTCCAAAGACCCACAGAGAAAGAAAGAGGTGTAGTAGAAGATGTAGCAATCGGGCGCAGGTTAGCAGGATTACGTTGCCGTCTGCGTGTGTTTTTAGAGCGTGGTTGGGAGAGAACCGGAATGGTTTCGAAACACATGATAGAGGTGGAGGGATGGAGGATAGGGAAGGAGAGTGTGTGAGGGAAGATAGAAATGATACTTAAGTGTGTGCTCGGTGTCGTTGCTCGGTTGAAGTTGCGCAGGAAAAAGTCGTCTGTCTTTACACTCGTTGGTCTTCACACGAGGAGGCTGAGCACGATGGCTGAACGCTTCCGCAGACGCTTCCGCGTCAGCGCTCTGACATCAAATAAATACGGTCTAGGAGACTAGAGTGAAAACAGCTGAGGCCGGCTTCTGCTCAGCACAGCCAATAACCTTAAAGGACTGCTAATTGCTGTATACGAAACTAAACACTTTGCACAATCACACAGGCTCGTTCTTAGCTGAGGTGCAAATTATTATAATTGCCAGCAAGTGCAATCAAAAATATAAACCTCAACGAAAATGCACAATAGAAATAGGTAGGAAACGAAGTATTCCTTCCTAGCAGCAAGTAAATAATTTAAACAACAGAACTACGAAAAAGTATTACAAAACTTACACGAGCTGCCGTCCTTCTCTTCTGGTGACTAATCGGCTTTCCCAATTTATAACAGCCACCAAGCAGTTTAAATACTTAACAGTCGCTGAGGCCGGCTTCTGCTCAGCACAGCCAATAACCTTAAAGGACTGCTAATTGCTGGATACGAAACTAAACACTTCGCACAATCACACAGGCTCGTTCTTAGCTGAGGTGCAAATTATTATAATTGCCAGCAAGTGCAATCAAAAATATAATCTCCCTTGTATCTCCCTTGCATTCCACCGAGGATCTGAATGTTGCAGATGATTATCTGAATGTTCATTTTCAAAGTTCTTCAATGACCTTACCAGATTACTCGGATACAAGCGATGTAGTGACAGTATTCACTGGTGACATCACTGGAATAGATGATCAAAACTTAGATGACACTTTGCCTCTGAGCCCAGAACCCATTGTTCCACACAAGAAAATTCTTGTTGTTCATCGGGGACAGATATTTTCTGAACTCGTTGCACATTTTTGTGATGAAACCCTTGCCCATACACAGAGTGAAGTAGAAGTGAAGTTGCTTCTCCCAAACGGACAGTATGAGATGGGCCATGATGTTGGTGGGGTGTTCAGGGATTGCCTATCAGAGTTTTGGCATGAATTCTATGATCAATGCACACTGGGGAACAATTTTAAAGTTCCCTTTCTTCGACATGATTTTGGCAAAGAAAAGTGGGAAAGTGTAGCCCGAATAATACTGTTCGGCTGGAAGAAAGAGAAATATCTCCCAATAAAACTTGCACCTGCCATCTTGCAGCAAGCAATAGAAGGATCTGTAAAAAGTGATCTGATTGACAACTTTTTGAAGTATGTCTCAGAAAATGAGCGTGCTGTGTTAGAAAGCTGCATAACAGACTTCTGTAGTGCAGACCAGGAGGAATTGCTTGAGATCTTAGACAACTACAGTTGTCGGAGAATTCCAACAGAAGAAAACTTCTAGCAAATTTTGCAAGAACTGGCACACAAAACTCTCATTCAAGAGCCTGCTTATGTTCTTGAACAGTGGGCAGCCATACTTGGACCTCTGAGCAAGGACCTTGAGGAAATTGAAGATGTGTACTGTGCATTACAACCAACAGTGAGGAAAATTGTGCGATCTCTCAAATTTCCTGAAACAATGAAAATACACCAAAAGGACATTTCAAAGCACTTGACCACTTACTTGCGGGAGTGTGATGCAAAACGACAGTCTCTGTTTCTAAGATTCTGCACAGGATCAGATTTGTTTATAGGAAAAATTATAACAGTTGATTTCACAGACCTTAAAGGGTTTGAGAGAAGACCAGTGGCACACACCTGTGGCTGTTTCCTGAGGCTTTCAGTGCACTATGACAACTACCCAGATTTCAGATCTGAAATTAACAAAATTCTTGAAAGTAATGTCTGGGTCATGGACATAGTTTAGTGGTAAATCAATTAGATATTGGCCAGCTCATATGCTAGCTATTTGTCTTGGGTCATTCTCCATACACTTGCAATTATTTTATATCATAATTATTACTTGCAATTAATTTGTATCATTATTATCATAATTACTTTCATGTGTAGAAAGTTAAACATTCACTTTAATTTGTCCACTTAGTTATTGCTGGTTACTTTGAATGTTGAACAACATTTTTTGTTTTTGAAGTAGTGAAATATCTCCATTGTTTAGGTGCAACCGAGTGTTTACATTAAATTGTACAAGTTGTTCATGTCAACTGTTCAGTCAGATAGCCTTTGAACTGTTAAAACGTGTTAATGGTTCATTCTTCATACATTTACATACTGTACAATTATTTTACACATATACATAAAGTAAAACAGTCACTTTAATTTGTTCACTTAGTTATTGCTGGTTATGCTAAATGTTGAACAACCTTTTTCTTTTTTTATTACTTTCAATAGTGAAAGTTCTCTTCATTGTTTAGCTACAAACTACCGTTTACATTAAATCGTACAAATTGTACATGTTGCCTCTTCAGTGAGATAGATGGCTTTGAACCATTATGTGTTGTCAAACGTGTTTTATAATGTGTTCTTAACTTTGTGCTTGTATACAATTGGGTGTTGCATTATTGTGAACCTTTCATACATCCCATAGGTAAAACATTTAAACAGTTTTATAAGATTGTTTTATTGAAATTGTTTTAATGTGGTTTGTTTTATTCTTACTTGTACCACATTGTAATGTTTGGTTAACCACTCATGCATTAAACACCAACAAAACCTGCATATATGGTGCCAATGTTTTTTGTTTTTTTTTGTGCATTGAATATGGAGTGAGTACCACAAGCCAATAAATAATGAACATCAAAGTCTGCCCTTTTAAAAAAAGAATATTCTGAACTATTAAAATCTATTTCAGTTGTAGCTTTGTAGAGGCACACAAAACCTGCCAGCCAATATACCATGTAAAATTATTACAACTATTCAGGTTCATCAAGCCTGTTAAATGATTTATAGGACTACATAGAGCACTGCCATTCAGTGGTTAATACTGAGAATACAATTTTAGGTTTTGTTTGGAGCAAAATATGTACCACAACAAGGTTGCACAATTAATTAACAAAATGCTATAAAAAATTCTGTTCCAATTGAAATTTTATTTCAGGCATAATACAAAATACAGACAACATATCAGTTTACCTATAAAACCATTATGTTCATATTATTTCATATCACCTGCCTTTTAAACTCTTCAAAGGTTAAACAGGAGAAATCTATCAATTCTGAACAGTTTCAAAACATACTTTAGTTTTGAGGTTCAAAACATTGTCTTGTACATCTAAAACAGGCTTGCTGTGCTTCATTTGCATTCAGGTTTGCATTATAGAGTGCTGTATCAAAGCATATTAAATGCAAAGTTGACTGGAAGGAAGAATTTGGGTAGGAAAAGGTGCACAAGCAACAGGGATGACTGCAAGCTTGAGAATACAGTCAAGCAAAGCTGATTCAAACACTTGTGAGAGCTTCACAAGGAGTGGACTGAAGCTGGAGTCAGTGCATCAAGAGTCACCACACTCAGACGTCTTCAGGAAAAGGGCTACCAAGCCACTTCTGAACCAGAGACAACGTCAGAAGCGTCTTACTTGGGCTGTGGAGAAAAATAACTGGAATGTTGCTCAGTGGTCCAAAGTCCTCTTTTCAGATGAAAGTAAATTTTGCATTTCATTTGGAAATCAAGGTCCCAGAGTCTGGAGGAAGAGTGGAGAGGCACAGAATCCATGTTGCTTGAAGTCCAGTGTGAAGTTTCCACAGTCAGTGATGATTTGGGCTGCCATGTCATCTGCTGGTGTTAGTCCACTTTTTTCTGAGTCCACAGTCAACGCAGCCATCTACCAGGAAATTTTAGAGCACTTCATGCTTCCTTCTGCTGACAAGCTTTATGGAGATGCTGATTTCATTTTCCAGCAGGACTTGGCACCTGCCCACACTGTCAAATGTACCAAAAGCTGGTTCAATGACCATGGTGTTACTGTGCTTGATTGGCCAGCAAACTTGCCTGACCTGAACCCCATAAAGAATCTATGGGGTATTGTCAAGAGGAAGATGAGAGACACCAGACCCAACAATGCAGATGAGCTGAAGGCCACTATCAAAGAAACCTGGGCTTCCATACCACCTCAGCAGTGCCACAAACTGATCACCTCCATGCCACGCCGAATTGAGGCAGTAATTAAAGCAAAAGGAGCCCCTACCAAGTATTGAGTATATATACAGTAAATTAACATACTTTCCAGAAGTCCAACAATTCACTAAAAATGTTTTTTTTTATTGGCCTTATCAAGTATTCTAATTTGTTGAGATAGTGAATGGGTGGGTTTTTGTTAAATGTGAGCCTAAATCATCACAATTAAAAGAACCAAAGACTTAAACTACTTCAGTCTGTGTGCATTGAATTTATTTAATACACGAGTTTCACAAATTGAGTTGAATTACTGAAATAAATGAACTTTTCCACAACATTCTAATTTATTGAGATGCACCTGTTTATCGCAGAAAAACAAAATATTGCAATGTGAGTTTTTTCCAATATCGTGCAGCCCTATTTGTAAGCCTATGTACCACAAACAATCATTAATGATGGATGAAGAATAAAGTCCAACCTCCTTGTTCCTCCGGTTTTATTCTCCAGGTTTCAGGTTCCTCATGTTTTATTCTCCAGGTTTCTGGTTCCTCGTGTTTTATTCTCCAGGGTTCTGGTTCCTCGTGTTTTATTCTCCATGTTTCTGGTTCACTCGTATTCTCCTCACTCTCATGTTTAACAAACACCATCTTCACAGCAGCAGATCTCAGTTCAGATGATACTCCTCCAGAGATTCCTGCTTGCTTCAACACTTAGTCACGACTATGAAGATGAGAATATTACAGAGATTTACTGACCTGATTCAAAAACTCAAAAGCCAGCATCACAGCGTCGTGTAAAATGTGTTTCGTGTTTATGTAAACATGTGAAATAATTGCTCACCTCTCCTCAGAAGAGTCATCGTTGCTGCTGCGTCTAAGCTTTGGTGAGTCGCTTGATCCCTTATCAGGCAATGACTTTACAGGCAGCATTTGTACAAGGTTTCTCCAGAAATTGATTTCAGAAACTTCTGAGGCAGCATGGAATCGAGGACTGCAGCCGTTCCGTTGAGCTCAAGTAGAGTCCCTGCAGAACAAAAAAGGGGGCGTTTCCCAATTACTGGGCGTTTTAAACTACCCAATCAGAAACAACCTATGAAGAGGCCATGTGTTATTTTCTTTTCTTTTTTTTTTTTTTTACTTTCTGGAGTTCACAGCTATTTTGTTATGTCTAGATCACTTTACCAAATAAGCCAGGTTTATTTCAGTTAGTCTGACTTATTGTCAGTTGATTTGGTTCAAAATAAGTCAGACTTACTAAAATAAGCCTGGCTTATTTGGTAAACGTGTTTTATGAAACAGGCCCCAGGAGGGGAAAAAACAATGCTGCATGCTTCTAGGACTTTCGTAAAACAGTGAACTCATGTTTTTTCTGGCGCACAGGTGTACACGCATGCAAACAACATCGCCTTGAAGTCATACATTCAGAAGCGGAGCCAATTAAAATCAGATTAAATTAGATTAGATATGATTTAATACTATTTGCTTACAGTTGTTTTGAGATTAAGATTTGCTTAAAGATTTTTTGTGGTGTGCCTTCCATCAGTGTCTTTGCAAATCTACACTATCACTACAAAACGACAGTGACTAACCTCATTCTTTTGTCTCTATACATAAACAGTGTTGGGGAAAGTTACTTTTACTGTAAAAGTAATGCATTACAATATTGCTTTACTCCCTAAAAAGTAACTAATTGCAATACTTAGTTACTTTTTATGGAAAATAATGTTACGGTACTTTTGCATTACTTTTAAAATATGAGCAGGGCTTGATTGTTTTTAATATAAGAAGTTCTATTTATAGCAAATGTAAAAGCCCTTTCACACCAAAAAATGTAATGAATAAACCTCAGGCTGAAGGAAAAGTAAATTCACGTCTGTACAGTAGAACGCAGGAGAAGAAGGTTCAACACTCTTCAGCAATAAAAAAACAAAACAATGAAGCACAATTGTTAGTTTATCTAAAGTCATTAGTATGGTTGAACTGGATCATCAAAGGACAGCAGCAAAGACATTGGCTAATAAGATGGGATTAGATACATTTGTGTTGTTTAACATAATTATTGCAGGTTTGCTTCACATTCTGAGTTTGCATTTCACTGTTTTAATTCATTTTGATGAATACTAAATCATTTTTTTTTCAAGTGGGATGAATTAATGCACATTCACATTTAGTCTAGAATTAAAGTAACATCATGTTCACAGCTCACATAACACCTCTGTCCATCCGATTTCTCCCAACATGGGGACAGGAGACTTATCAGTCAATAAATGGGAAAAAAGTAACTATCTTTACTTCTTGTAAATTAAAAAGAAATGCGTTAATTTACTAGTTACTTAAAATGTTATCTGATTATGTAACTCGCGTTACTTGTAATGTACACTGAAAAAGACACATTTGCATAGATAGGCGCACATAATCGCCTGATTTTGTAAATGTGGCCAATTACATTTGCATTAAGCACCCATTTTATCTGTAATTTAAATTAATAGCTTACACTCACAAAATGAGGATACAATAGCAGAAATAAGCTGCATTCACACGGGGCGTCGGCGTCAACGCTTGACGGAGGGCATGTCTGAAGCGTGGTGCTGACGCAACTTTTCAAGTGCCAACGGAGGCGTCAGCCAATCAGATCGCCTCATGCAAATACCCAATCCCGTTCATGCAACACCAGAGAAGTATGTGATTGGTTGTTGTAACTATGACGGCGCGTCAGCACCACGCTTCAGACATGCCCTCCGTCAAGCGTTGACGCCCCGTGTGAATGCAGCGTGAGCCAGAGCGCGCACACACACACGTCACACACCGGATGTGTGTGCGCACTCAGATCACTTGGACATGGTTGTGTACAAGAGGTAAAAAACGATATAAATACTGTTCGTTTTCTCACACAAACCGCTCGTTTCGTGTCTTAGGCCATCAATGTGTAGTTACGATGGGGAATTGTTTAATTTGGATTTCTCTGTGCATGTTCTTTTTCCCTCTTATAGAGACAGTGACCTATACCTGCCATTATATGACTGACAGACTAGAACGTTTTGACCTAAAAACATCAAAATTGGATCTACTGAAGAAAAAAAGACACCTACATCTTGGATGCCCTTGGGGTAAGCTGATAGATACCAAATTTTAATTTCAAAAGTGAACTATCCCTTTAACAATCAAGCTCCGTCTTATTTGTCTGATTTACTCCACCCCTACTCTCCTAATTTTCTCCTCATTATATATTATTTTTTGTTGTGCAGCACTTTGGTCGGCCTTGTTTCGTGCTTAAATGTGCTCTAGAAATAAAACTGAACTTGAACTTTACCGGTTGATTCAATGGTAGGTAAAAGTTTACTGGGAAAAGTCTATATTATTGTACACAGAAAAAGAATATGCACATTTGAATTTATACAGTACATATATTTGTGTAGCAGTGTTACATGTAAACAGAACAAGAAACTAATTGTTCAGAGAGCTTGAACATATTACATAGTTTTATAATTTTGAGAGAAAAAGTTCACATCCTGAGAACTGAGCCAAAGGGACTGGGAGTTTTTGTTTAAAAATAAAAAGAACCGATAAAAATACCAGATGGATCAGCAGTAACCGTAAGAGCAGTAATACCTTTAAAACCTTAACAATAGCAATCCCTACACAGTTTTTCCAAGTTTTTAAAACCTGTAGAAATATCCGGCCACAAACAGGACAGACGTGAGGCTTTTAATTTCTATGAATTGTCTGGTATGACATCTCTTTTAGTGTGAATTCTCATGTGATGATTAAATCCTCCTTTACATATCCATATCGAGAGCAGCTGAAAGGCTTTTACCCAGCATGACTTAACATGCGAGTCTTAAGGTGTCCTTTACGTGTGAAAGACTTTCCACACTGAGAGCAGGTAAAATACTTTATCCCAGTATGAATTAACATGTGATTCCTCAGGATTCCTTTACATATGAAACTCTTTCCACACTGAGAACAGGGAAAAGGCTTTATTCCAGCATGACATAACATGTGATTCCTCAGGATTCCTTTACATATGAAACTCTTTCCACACGGAGAGCAGCTGAAAGGCTTTTCTGAAGAGTGAGTTACCAAGTGATCCTTAAGGTTTCCTTTCTGTGTAAAACTCTTTCCACACTGAGAGCAGATGAAAGGCTTTTCTGAAGAGTGAGTTACCAAGTGATCCTTAAGGTCTCCTTTCTGTGTAAAACTCTTTCCACACTGAGAGCAGGTAAAACACTTTATCCCAGCATGAATTAACATGTGAGTCTTAAGGTATCTTTTACATGTGAAAGTGTTTCCACACTGAGAGCAGCTGAAAGGCTTTTCTGAAGAGTGAGTTACCAAATGATCATTAAGATGTCCTTTATGTGTAAAACTCTTTCCACACTGAGAGCAGGTAAAACACTTTATTCCAGCATGAATTAACATGTGAGTCTTAAGGTATCTTTTACATGTGAAAGTGTTTCCACACTGAGAGCAGCTGAAAGGCTTCATTCCAGCATGAATTAACATGTGAGTCTTAAGGTATCTTTTACATGTGAAAGTGTTTCCACACTGAGAGCAGCTGAAAGGCTTTATCCCAGTATGAATTAACATGTGATTCCTCAGGATTCCTTTACATGTGAAACTCTTTCCACACTGAGAGCAGGTAAAAGGCTTTATTCCAGCATGACTTAACATGTGAGTCTTAAGGTATCCTTTACGTGTGAAACTCTTCCCACACTGAGAGCAGGTGAAAGGATTTTCTGAAGAGTGAGTTACCAAATGATCATTAAGGTGCCCTTTATGTGTAAAACTCTTTCCACACTGAGAGCAGGTAAAAGGTTTAATCCCAGTATGAATTACCATGTGATTCTTAAGGTTTGTTTTACGTGTGAAAGTGTTTCCACACTGAGAGCAGGTAAAAGGCTTCATTCCAGCATGAATTAACATGTGAATCTTAAGATTTTTATTAGACATGAAAGTGTTACAGCACTGAGAGCAGCTGAAAGTCTTTTCCTCACTATGAATTCTCATGTGTTTCATAAGGCTTCTTTTATGTTTGTAAGTGTTTCCACACTGAGAGCAGCTGAAAGGCCTTTGGATTTCTGTTATTTGAATGTTGCAACTCGCTGATTTTTCTCCAGTCACATCATGATCTTTCTGACACTGATGTTTCTCCTCCAGCTCATTCAGGTCTTGTCTTTCTTCTTTCACTTTCATCAGGCCTAAAATGAAAATATTAAGGTGATGAAAATCAATTGGTACATTTGGAATATAAAAGGAAGACATATGTGTACAGACGAAACTGTTGTCAAAACTGTCCATGTACACAAGGATCCATGAAAACTACTAAAAATGCTGCATTATGTTGCCAGGCCAGTGGATGGCGATGTCATTTTGCAAAGAAACACTGCACATCTATAGAGCTCCGGAGGTTGACGTCATGCAATCTAAACTCCGACATTTTGGCAGGCAACTAGGAGAGCGCTAGAGCAGCCGTAGCATTGGTATCGACAGTTGTAGAACAATAATTTAAAACTAGACTATTTAACTTACAAACCTGACACCATTTCAACATGGTGGACAGCTGCTGTGCGCTAGGATGCCAGAACAGGCGGGGGAAAGCTAGGGTTGCCAACTGCCCTGTATTAGCCGAGACATCCCTTATATTGGGCTTAATTTAGGTGTCCCATACGTGACCTCCCTTGGCCAGTTTCTCGCCCCCTCACGCAGTATTCGTTAAGTAAATCAGAAAGTCCTGAACATAACTGTTCACGGAAGGCTGCAGAATCCTCTGCCGGCTGGTCGCTCCCGCTTCACAATAAGCGGCTCTCGTACTAATGCCAATCCCGTCCGTGTTTTGACTAAAGTAAATTTATATTTTGGCAAATATAAACAACATGGTTATTTTTCATGAGTCCAACATCCAGCCGTGCAAGAAAACATGCAATCTAGCCGAGACGTGATCAATAAGGGAAACCGTCTTTCACTATTGCAAAGTAGAGAATTTTTTTTTTACATTTAAGTAAACTTAACCTTGTAGTCCATCTTATTCTTATAACACACAAAATGACCAATAAAAAAAGGTGTCGAGCACCAAAAGCAGCCCATATTAAATCTATAAGTTATCTTTCATTGAAAATATGCATTTTCCTATATACACATGCGCTATTGTCCCATAAAGCAAAGGGGAAATCATTTTATCGTATGGATCCTGATAGACGACTAAAATGGTTCACTGCAATAAACGTGCTAACACACAACATTTGGGAATAAACAGGTACAATTTTATGGCATTTATGATGTCTACTGTACTCACAGTGATATAGCTATACTGGCTACCTACAAGGACAGCTAGAGTTGATTACTTTAGCTAAGAAACAGCTGACTTACCCGTCCAATGATGACATTTTTACAGTCTATGGTTTTAGCCGGCATGACTCCAAAGTTGAATATTCATAAAAAAAAATAGATTGCATCCATTGTACCCCTCCAGGCTTTTGTAGGCTTTTAAAGAGTCTCCGGAGTAACGTTAGGAGGGAAAGTTGATGTGGTAATTGTGGATATCAGCAAAGGGGGGAATTTCCCCCCCAGAAAGAATTTGAACCTTCTGAGCATATGATCAATTTTGATTTGCGCTGACTTGAAGCAGTATGTGTCAAAGTAGGCCACAGCAAGAGCGATTCGCCAGTAGACATATCAGCTTCCCATCCAAGGATTTTTTGTAAAAAAAAAATGTTTAGTGCTTCAAAATTTTTACTGATATATCTGATGGAAATTTCTCGTGTGTCGACACAATCTTTGTGCATTGTGCTTCTCTGAAACCTGGCTGAGTGAAGCCATCCCGGAGAACACGCTTCATTTGCCGGGCTACCAGCTGTTCAGAGCAGACCGCATTACGGAGCTAACGGGGAAAACGAGAGGTGGTGGGCTATGTTTCTACATAAATGAAGGTTGGTGTTCAGACATAACTCTGAAGAAGATGTGTTCTCCTAATTTAGAGGCGCTCTTCATAAACTGTAAACCGTTCTACTCGCCCCGAGAGTTTTCGTCTTTCATTCTCGTGAATGTGTACGTGCCTCCGGACGCGTGCGTGAGCGCAGTGATGCAACAGCTGGATGAACAAATATGTGAAACGGAGCAAAGGTACCCGGACTTTCTTTTAATCATTCTTGGAGATTTTAATAAAAGCAAATCTCTCCCGTGAACTGCCAAAATACAAACAGCATGTTACATGTCCCACCAGAAACAGTAATATATTGGATCACTGTTACACAATAATTAAAGATGCATATCACTCTGTCCCATGAGCAGCTCTGGGGCTCTCTGATCACTGTTTGGTTCATCTTATACCCACCTACAGGCAGAAACTCAAATCCGCTAAGCCTGTTATAAGAACTGTTAAAAGATGGACTAATGAAGCAGAGCAAGATTTAAAAGCTTGTTTTGACCTCACTGATTGGACTGTTTTTGAAGCTGCTGCCACCGATCTGGACGAGCTCACAGAGACTGTAACTTCATATATCAGTTTCTGTGAGGATATGTGCATCCCCACCAGGACATTCTTATCATTCAATAATGATAAACCGTGGTTTACTGGGAAACTCAAACAGCTTCGTCAGGCCAAAGAGGATGCTTACAGAAGTGCGGATAAAATATTGTATAACCAGGCGAGGAACAGACTAACAAAGGAGATCAGAGTGGCTAAAAAGAACTACCCTGAGAAGTTGAAAAAAGAACTTTCAGCAAACGATCCGGCGTCAGTATGGACTGGTCTGAGGAACATCAAGTACAATACACCTCCCCCACAGTCTGTGGAGAATCAACAACTGGCTGGCAATCTCAATGTGTTTTACTGCCGATTTGAAAAGGCTAGACTGACACCCAGCACCCGCTCTAATCTGCACTTCACACATTCACCTACCCCCCTGCAACCTCCCTCCCCCACCATTCTACCTGCGCTTAAAGTCTGTGTAGAGGATGTTAACTGGGTCTTCAGAAAACAGAAATCTAGGAAAGCTTCATCTAAAAGTCTGTGCTGACAACTGGCCCCCACCTTTACACAGATCTTCAACATATCTCTGGAGCTGTGTGAAGTTCCCTGCTGCTTCAAACGCTCCACCATCATTCCCGTCCCCAAAAAGCCCAAAATCACTGGCCTTAACGACTACAGACCTGTTGCTCTCACGTCTGTGGTCATGAAGTCACTTGAGAGACTGGTCCTGACCTACCTGAAGGACATCACTAGACCCTTGCTGGATCCTCTTCAGTTTGCCTACAGAGCAAACAGGTCTGTGAATGACGCTGTCAATATGGGACTGCATTACATCCTGCAACACCTCGACAAACCTGGGAATTACGCAAGGATCTTATTTGTGGACTTCAGCTCTGCCTTCAATACCATCATGCCTGACCTTCTCTCACACAAACTGACACAGCTCTCTGTGCTCACATCCATCTGTCAGTGGATCACCAGCTTCCTGACAGACAGGCAGCAGCTAGTGAGGCTTCGCAAACTCACATCCAGGACTCTCACCATCAGCACTGGCGCCCCTCAGGGTTGCGTTCTCTCCCCACTGCTCTTCTCCCTCTACACCAATGACTGCACTTCAAAGGACCCCTCTGTCAAGCTCCTGAAGTTTGCGGATGACACTACAGTCATCGGTCTCATCAAGGACGGAGATGAGTCTGCTTACAGACAGGAGGTCGACCAGCTGGCTGTCTGGTGCATTCTCAACAACCTGGAGCTAAAATACATCATTAAATTCAAAAAGTCTGGCTGTGCTTAATGGGTAAATTTTTGTACCCTTTAAGCACACTCCTGTTCCCATTAAGCTAACATCACGTTTTATTAAAAAATCTTGTTAATGTTAAGGAAAATTTTTAAACAATAATTGTAAAAAAAAATTTTTTTGAAGGTACAAAGTCAATCACAAAAAAAAACAGAACACTAAAGTCAAGCAACAAGGCATTCAAGTCGGTCAGTTATATATTCATAATGAAGTGTCATTTAAGCACATTGTAACATCTAGACTAGTCCACGTTCAGCTAAATAACACATTCAAAAATCAAATAAAACAAACCAATAAAACATTTAATTCATGTGGATGAACACATAAACTAGCCTCATTGTGAAACCTCTTATTAAATGGATGTCAACTTATCTATAGTCTCTTATGGCTGGAATACACTACATGATTTTTGCCCCGATTTTCTACAGATTTACAGTCTGGAGAAGTTGATGCTAGTTGCCAAAGATCAGAGCCAGTCTGCAGATTTGAGTTGACAGAATCCATAGAAAATCGATTATCTTAACTTAAAGTGACAACCATCAGTTAATATTTAAATTCTGTTTATGAAGTATTTACATAGATGTTCAATGTGGAAGAGCTTAAAGAGAGCACACTGAGCTTATTTCATGTAATATTTATTAAAATGACAGGATTTTTGCTAAATAAATAGTTTAGGTCAGGGGTTTTCAAACTGTGGGTCAACAAGGTCGGTCGCACAAAGCCACTTGGTGGCAGCTAAATGACACACACACCGTTCCTAGGGCTGGACGACATACAAAGAATAATTACGAATTGCGATATTGCTCAGTGCGATTTTCGAATCGCAAAGGCCGGGATTTAAAACATGCGAGTTTTGAAGCGCGGACGCGCACGAGTTAACAGTGAGGGTCTCACAGCGATGGTTCATTATTAAAATGCTCGGTCCACATTATTAATGAGAAGAAACTTGCTCACTTCACTGCGTTGTGTTCTGCATGATTGCATAC
The DNA here is from genome assembly GCA_027422415.1 of Schizothorax lantsangensis. Lineage (NCBI taxonomy): Eukaryota > Metazoa > Chordata > Actinopteri > Cypriniformes > Cyprinidae > Schizothorax > Schizothorax lantsangensis. Next base: position 132,826 of record JAPDDO010000073.1, on the reverse strand, counting down.
ACCGGAAAATTCAAATGTTGCAAAAACTGTTTCAGGTAGGCTATGTTCATTCATTTCTATCATCTGTTTGAACTCGGCGCTGTATCTTTCCGAGAAATGTAAAGAGTGTGTTTTCGTTCCTTCATATGCATTTAATCCATAAACTGTATGTAAAATGCATTTCACATGTATGGGTTGAGCGGGGCAGTGGCGCCTGCAGGTGTACGGCTGTACGCGCGGTGCGTACCATGAGCGCTCAGACTGACCTGAGATTTGCCTCGCAAACATTTCAGCAGTTAATAGCTATGTGTCCCGTATCCCTGTTGACTGAACCAACCATGCCATTAATTATGAATTGATCAGTCTTTTGCATGCCAAAGTCAATTTCTGCATATAAATAAAATCGTGCTATACGCATTACGCACCTTCATCATGAGATCGAGTTAGCATACAACAATTAATTAGGCTATTTTACAAATGGGAATACAACGAATTCATGACAATGTTTTACATTCAAGCTACCCGTAAAATGTATAGTGAAAAGTTATTTAAAAGCATCTGGAATGCAATATTTTTAAAAGCTGTTTTTAAAGCGTTTTTTAAAAAATAGGCTATGCCTAATAAATAATTCACATATCAGACAAAATTGCGTTGCAGCAAATCCTTTAAATTTTAAGGTATTCAGAAAAGCAACATAAAAATCAGAAAATATAAGCAGCTAAACAATTATAGGACAAAGTTTTACATATAGCCTATGCCATTATAATTTGTGTTTTATTTTTTAATTGTATAGAATTATAAAATAAAACGCAAATTATAATTGGGCCCGTTTTAGGCCTTTCTTTATTTTTATATTTTAGAGATCCATCAATTATGGTGAAGAAAAAAAATGACTCCATCTCCTCATTGAACGTGCATGCCTTTAGAGAGAAATGCATCTTTACAGATTACATAATGAAAGAGTTTCTATCTTCGATATGAGTTATTTCGTAGTAATTTAAAGCTTTCTATAGATATCTATTTTTATCATGTCTGTGAAGCAATTCGCTGAGTTTGTTCATCATTGTGAAGCGCTCCTAGACCAAAGACTGCAGAAAGCGCATCCTCTGTTTTCCTATTTATTTTATAAAAAGCACATTTTGTTGATATTGTGAGTGCACACAAATAAAAGTAGACCCTTTACAGTTCCAAATGATGTATTACTCTTACCTTTATGAGCAAAAATGACGGCGTAGGCCATTTTAAGTTGTTTCCACTGTTAGAAAAAAATGCAAGTGATCGCCTCCATGTCCTGCAGAGCGCGCTTCAGCTGCCTCCACACAAACGATTGGATATGCGTCTAACAGCGCGCATTTAGGTTAAAAATTTAAACTAACATTGTGATTTGCTTGAACTGTTTTATATCTATAGATTTTATTTTAGGCAAGTCGTGATGATTTGAGAAGGCTAAATTGATCAAACATAGGCTAAGATCAACTCACTGTCTGTCGCTGGCCGCTTGATCGTTACTTTAAAAGAAACAAAAAAAACTTACACTTAACGAACAAAAAATGCTCAAAGTATTTCTAAATTATCTTTATAAAAAAACAAAATGAAATATAGGCTAATTACTTTTCCATTACATACAAAACTGAACTATTTTAATAGCTGAAACAGTAGCCTAGTATCAGCTGTTTTGGGAGAAGGGGGAAAAAAAGACGGGCTCCAGTCGGACTCGGGCTGAGAATTCTGATAAGCTGTCGGACAAGGGCCGGGCTAGGGACTATAGCCTATTTAAGGGCCGTGCAGGGCTCTAGTCCACTTCATCCAATGCTGCTTTGTTTTCTGTTGTTTTCATCTGTGAGTATGCTCCTTACCAATTTTGTTGAGTTTAAAACGTGACACATTCGTTCTGCTCCCCCAAAAAAAACTGTGCGTACCCTCGGAAGAAATCCTGCAGGCGCCCCTAGAGCGGGGCACAAATGCGGGGTTAATTGTAACACTATACAAACATTTCCACATGCTAGCATAACAGAATCTTTGCCATATCATCACTAGGCTATATAGAGAAAAAAATGTGCCAAAGTTAAAAAATCTTTTGAAGATATAGCTGAACATTTATTTAACCATTGCAAAAGTACATTTCTGGCTGAAGTAAATTTGTCATCGCGGTTTTTAGTGTTTATTTAAAATGAAACATCTGTTTATTATTTTTACAATTATTTCACAATTATTTTAATCTTCAAACTGTTTGAGATAATTCTGATTCGCTTCTTATGCTTTGCTAAAAAATAAAAATAAAAAGTGTTGGGTTGTGTGAGGGCATTTTTTTTAACAACATTCGCAGCGCGGATTACAGTTCATAGCCGCACCGGAGTGAGCACATTTTGAGGTTTTATGGACATATTTCATAGACTCATTAACGTCTGTAAATGAAGCAATTAAAACGTAAATATAAGTAGTGAAAGTTTTCAGTGGTACTAGACTATAAAATAAAATGGTTATTTTTCTTAAATACTTAATTTCTGCCATATGCTTTTAATTAAGATTAAGCTTATAGTAATGTAAATTGTTTTTTTTATCTTAAATATATTGGTGGGTCTTGAAATAGATTATACTTGTCTAGGTGGGTCGTGGAATGGAAAAGTTTGGGAACCCCTGGTCTAGGTCATGTATTAAGTTCATACATAATTTAATGTGAACAACTATTATTAACAATATCTATGAAATTATACTTTTTCTTATTGATGTCACACTGAAGCTGTGTGATTTTCATAGTTGTGCACCCTTTAAGCTCACCATAAAATAAAATGAAATCTTTCAAAATTACAGCACTGTAAAACCACAGACCAGCAATAAACTGTCAATTTATAATATTATGGATGTAAAAGTACAAGCCAGTAATGCCTGTGAAGTAATATATTAGCAGCGTAGCACACAATCTTATACAGCTAGTCAGCTAACCGTGTTCTGTAGCATCTGCGCTATGTTGCTAAAACTATCTTTTGGATCTAATGTAATTATTTCCCGCATTAAAGTTCCAGGTTATAATATGCAAAAGTCTGAACATTAATCTCTTAATTTTACAATAAGTAGTGAAGCTTACCCAAAATAAAGGCTTAAACATCTAAAAAAACACACATTTAAGGGGCTCCTCTTTTGGTGAAAGTTTTTAGACAGCTTTCAAAATGGCCGACAGAGTGTGAACATGGAGACCTGTATCTCAGTGTGCAATGATCTGATTGACTTGAAATTATAGGAGGTATATAGTAACAAACACATCAATTGGTTAAGACATCAAGTAGGATAATAAATATTTTTTTCTTTTTATAATCTGATCTCAAAAATGGAAGTGTGCTTAATGGGTACGTGAGCTTAATAGGTACGTTTACCTGAAATATAAAATAAATGCATTTGATTGGTAAAACAATTTCAAACGGAACATTTCAATCTCTAATGGTAGGCTACTGCATGGAATTTACGGAAAAGCTCCACTAAATAATACAGGGCCTGAGTTTCGGTTTTTAAACTGGGGGGGAACTCCCCCCTTACATGGGTCACACGGGGGGGGGATTTAAAGATACTGGGGGGGGGGGATAAATTGACACATCGGGCTAAATTAATCATCTTCATTTATTTATGTCTACAGTTTTTAATGTATCTTGGTTTTCAAAGAATTATAACAAAATTTGTCATGCTCTTTCAAATTGACATTAAGAACTGTATTAAAACTATATATTAAGAATCACTGTATTTGTATATTCCAGTTTCAGTTCAATTTCTTTGTTTGTTTTTAAAAAAACTTTATACAAAATACACCATGCTCTCCTTCAAACTGACATTAAGAACTATATATTAAGGTCTCTCAATTTCAGTGTATTTCATAGGTTTCAGATCAGTTCAGTTCTTTGCTTTTTCAAAACTTCATACAAAATATGTCATGCTCTCCATAGCATTTTTGGATGTTTCTGCTTCTTTCTTTCTTTTTAAAGCTGCTGAATGGGCCCGTTCCATTGGCATGTCTAATTAATGTAGATGTTTTGTAGCATTGGCTGGTAAATTATGTACTGCTGTACATCTTACAATCTGAGCAGCTCATTATTCCATCATTTATTTCTAGCCACGGGTAATTTTTTTTAGCCAGTTCGTTTGAAATTTATCCTTTGACTGCTTCACCTCATTTTTCTGTGGATCTTCAGTTTGGATGCTTGTCAGCTTTTCGGGGTCAGACACTTTTTTTCTTTGGATCGTGATCTGGATCATCAGAACTGGTCTTTCGCTTCAGCCATCGGACCATATTTAAACAACGCTCACCAAACCGTTTAATTCATTGTGTGTGTGTGTGTGTGTGTGTGTGTTGTACCGATGCGCGGGAAATATGCTGCGCATAACAGTAGAAAACAAGCAGAAACGCGCAGTCACGTGTTCAAACAATCAAAAAAGTTCACTTGAACTGAATTAATTTGGAATTTTTTGGATAAATTTAATGTCGCTTAATGCTTCATATTTTGAGTTGCTTTCATTTTTGTGCCTTCTGAATAAAAAAGAAATGGCTCCGCGTTCTATAGCCAAATAATTTTTTTCCCCTAACGTTTAAGCGTTGTGAAATAATCTAATCAGAGTGTTATATTTGTTTTTATTTAAGATAAAAAGCTCTCCAAAGATTAAAAACCATTTCAGTGAATGATCTTTATTCCGACATAAATTAAATAACACAAGGACAAATATTATGCATACCAAGCTGTTGGCGTCTTCTCGCCGTTGAAACATGGGTCGTTACGTGAGAGATGATGACGATCAGTGAACAGGAGTCTATTTTATCTTATGTTCATTCATGTTAACTTTCGATAAAATGCGCATTTTAAGATAAGGAGATGATGATTTACTCGCGCTTCGCTGCTGTGAGTCGGCAGGTGCGCTCTATCCACTCACACACTATAAAGAGCAAAACAGCATTTAATGTTTGAATATAATTTGGAAGCCGATATCCTATCTTCACAAGCAGCTCATTATGACTCAGAATATTAGAGCGCGGGTTACACAGCCTTGTGTGAATCAGTGCGACGCGGGCCACAGAGAACACGCTGATGCTCTACTACAGGACTCAACGACAGAGAAGGCAGGTGCAGCGCTGTTTTAAAAAAAAAGACAGGCTGTTTGAACCAGTGATTTATTTTTTTCGCATCTGTAGATGTATTTAATCTGAGATGAAGCAAATATATTTGTGCGGGAATTTCTTGCATTATAAAAGTTAAACTTGTGGGAATGGTTTAAATTATGCGCGATCCCCGCAATCCCGTGCCGAAATTCAAGCCCTGTAATAGCGCTAATTAGTGGGGGGCGTGGTGGGGCTTTGGCGATCGCTACCAATGACCAGTCAATCTACTACACAGCCAATCACGGGCCCCCTCTTTGCTCGGGCCCTGGGGCTTCAGCCCCGCCTAGCCCAATGGTTAATGTGGCCCCGTGCACAAGCATACTTGTTAATAAAGCTCTTTCTGATTCTGATACATGGCTGCTCTCAAGTAGAAGTGGCTTTCCTTGTCATTAATGCTTGGATAACCCCTTACTTACACTGCACACATCTGCGGCACATCATGGCTCCGACGGCCACCGGAGCTGAACGTGGCCACTCTATTCAATACTTGAGTTTATACCAGCCGAGTCACGGCACATTTCAGAAGTGTCCCAGAAGTAGAGGTCTTCACAGAGGACCCGAGACCCGAGGACCCGTACATTTTAAATGGTCAGCCGGGTCCCAATCTATTACTTCTGGTCCCGGGTCTGTTTAAGATTGTGTGTAATACCCGAGTCGATCGGAGAACATCGCACCCGCCAGAGATCAGCGTCAGTCAGCATGCGTGTGTGTGTGTAACTTGCAGTTTGTAAAATTAGGATGAGAAAAGTGTGAGCGGGAAATAAGGTGGAAGAAAAAAAACATGCGATACCTCAGCCGCCAGAAAGGGCGGAGAGCGCGGGTGGAGTTATTGTAGTAGCCTAGCCTGCAAGCGGACGGTGATCATGGATTCCTTCATGAACAGTGTTGGGCACGCTACTTTAAAAAAGTAATTAGTTATAGTTACTTCTCACAAATAGTAACTGAGTTAGTAACTGAGTTACATCATTATAAAAGTAACTAATTACCAGGGAAAGTAACTATTGCATTACTTTAAAAAAAAAAAATCAAATGTAAAATAACTTGGATGCCCCAATATTAAATATGTTAAATTAATGAAATGGACACTAAATAGAAATAAATTATTATTATAAAACATTGTTCATTAATCAACACTATTTATCTACTGACACTTAGCATCAGTTAGTCAATCATTATAATATGATATTATGATAATTTAGCATTATATGAAGATATAACTTTAGTAATTAGGATAACCAAGTATGAATTCATATTTGTCATGTTGACTGAACTTAGGACTGGTGCTTAAGATATTGTTTGTCATTTAGTGTCTCTATAAAAAAAGGGGGAAAAATTGATAAGATAACAAAACTACTATGAATTATACCACTAATAACAATATAAAACGCACTAAGGATAAAGGAGCTGCTGGGTTCATGAATATTAATCACGTTCGCTCAAATTGATTAGTTGAAATCAAAACAGGGATGATAATAGGTGAGCGCCGGCCAATGAGCATTTGCGCATTAGCTCCGCCCACTAACAGACAAACCGGCAGTTCTTAAAAGCTGAAGAATTCCAAAGAAACTCCGTTATTTTGACAGGAAAATACAACACAGAATATTGTTTACATGTAGTGCGTCAATTCTGCATGTTATGAAAGACTCTCTCGCTCTGTATCTTTCTCTGCGCGCGCGTGTGTGTGTGTGTGTGTGTGTGTGAGAGAGAGACAGACAAAGCTACGGCGAGCCGTGCGCTTCACACTAGAGTTTACGGTACGTCAAATACAGCTACACTGCGCGTCCATTCAGATGAACTGAAAAATAAAATGATAATATTATTTTTTTCGCAACTTGTTTATTGACTTAATAGCATTTGCTGTGCTGTGCAGATCGGGACGGGTGCAGTCGGGTCTGTGTCTTCCCAGCCAGGTTCGGGTCCAAGTTTCGAATAATGGTCGGGTCCGCATCGGGTCCGGGTAGTACATTTAAGGCATTTCTCGGGTCTGCACGGGTTCGGGTCCCACTTTCAAATAAAATACGGGTCCGGGTCGGTTCCGTGCAGCATATTTACGGGTCTTTTCGGGTTCAGGTACGAATTTTTGGACCCGTGAAGACCTCTACCCAGAAGCGCCTCTCTGCAGTGCTTCGCTAAACGTACACGCCTACGTTTCCTTCAATTAAGAATAATGCGATGTATGTAAACCTACCAACATCCGTCGGCATGACTTATTGCAAGACAAAAAAATCTGTTTTAGTCGCATAAAGCAGTTAATGGAAATGCTGTCATTTCGCAATAGTTTTTTATCGACATTTATAAAATATTGTCGAAGTTTTGTGCAAATCTGTAATGGAAACGCAGCTAGTGTCTGCATCAACTTAGTCTGAAGGACTGACTGCACAGGGAATAAATAGTTACTGGCCACAGCATTTGCTAAATTCAATCTGAAACGAAAGAGAATTCATCAGTGCCAGTCCTCGCTATGCGCAAAATACTAGTTAATATGGCCCTCGAACCACCAAAGGGCCCCACTGCAGCTGTGAAAATAAAAGAATCTTAGTTTTTATTTTTTCCAATGATTATAAAAACACCTTGCTTAATTCTGTTCCTGTCATTTAAAGCGGCTTTTTGCATTTTTCCTTGATAGGACAGTGGAAATACGACAGTAAGTGAGTGGGAGCTCGGAAGGTAACTTAATGGCCCAGTTTCACAGACGGGGCTTAGCTTAAGCCAGGACTAGGCCTTAGTTATATTAAGATATTTAAGCAGCTTTTATAAAAATGCCTTAAAAGAAAACATTACATGTGTGCATCTTGAGGCAGAACAAAGCACTGACAGATTCTGTCACCCCCCATTTTTGAACATATACATGAAAGTGCACCATCCAAACTTAAACTCTTATAATTCATGAATGCTTTGGAATACAGACATAAGGTTGGACTCTTTTTAAAGAAGACAATCAGCAGATTACTGCAAAAGTGGAATTATTTAAAAATATGAAAGTAACAAAGTTATAGAAGTTTAAATTTACTGTAAAGAAAATACACAATATAATTTTTTAAATATTTTATATAAAATAAATATTTTACATAACAGGTTTTACTCTAAAATTGGCATAAAATTAAAGCCTTATGTCTAAATAAGTTATGTTCCAAATTTGAAGTTGATATGAGAAAAATTGAGATTCCTGCAAGATTTTATTTAGGGCGTCATACCACAAACAGCCACCGGGTGACATCCAAACTCCATTGAATTTTTTTGATGCATCAATATTACTCCGATCACAAAGAGACCACCAAATATGGAATCCTGAGAGTCAGACATTTCCGACAATATGTATTTTGTCAAGATTATAAAAAATTTTGATTCTAAAAGACCGTAATGCATTGTGTAATATGACACTTGACTCCGCCCACTAAGGGGGAGGAGACCGCCAAAATATTTTAAAGTACCATTTCCATGGTAACGCAATGTCTGATTTCAAAATGGTTTTCACAGGATGAATTTTGAGGTTTTAAGCTTTCAAATGATATACAATTTATGATGATTACTAAAATATTTGGTAGGGAAAAAAGACAAGTGTCCAAGGGTTAAGATAAATCAGAGCAAGATATTTTCAGTTGAGACAGCTCAAACATGCATTTTAGTCTGGGACTAGCTTAAGCCATGTCTGTGAAACCGGGGGAATATGTCTGTATCGTCTCAGTGAGCTGTTTGAGGCCTTACGCATGCACAGTAAAGAACATTTAAAGTTTTCTGATGTTTCAGTGTGGATGAGAACATTTTGGAAAATGCTTGAAAACACTAGTATGGATGGAGAGCGTTTTAAAATAGAAATGCTGTTTTCATGTGTATCTGGATTAATGTAGACAGAGTGTCCACTGGCTGTTTTATTTGCTCAACAAATACCTTTAAATGAACAAATGTAAACAGCATGCAGAAGCCAAAAGTAATCACTCACATTTCAAGCTTTGCTTCATGCAAAATAAATTATTTACTTAGATTTCTTGGATTTTTGCATAATTAAGTGCTTGAAATTAGTGGTTTATATTTTTTATTAGCAGATGTTAGGATTAATGTTAAAATATATATATATATATATATTGTTTAGGCTAATTCTGTATTATTGTTATAACCTAAATGCATGATGTCTTATAATAACAAATGCCTAATGTGAAAGCAGGATCTTCTCATCTTGAAGGCAGTGTTAGTATTTGTCTGGGCATGTGATCTCAACATGAATTTTCATTTCTGTAGAGATGGACATTTTAATAAGGATCAAATGAATAAAAACCAACCTGTTTGTGAGTTCATGTTTGAGAGTTTCTTCAAATCACTCTCCTCTTTAAAAACCATCTTTGTTTGTGTCTCACCTGTTTGTTTCTTCAATCTTCATGTCTTCACTCTCCTCTCATCTTTGTTTGTGTATCTTCATGTTTGACTCTGAATGTTTCTTCAATCTCCTCTTTAATAAACACCATCTTTATAATCGTGTGTCACGTGGATCTCAGTCGCTTCAGCAGGAGTTTTTCTGTGAAAAATAAATGCAAACTAAATCTCTGAGTTGTCTCAGTCTGCTCCCTACTTCAGTAGTCAGTGCACTGGGAAGAGAGTCAGTCAGAGAAATAGTTAATATTTTAAATGATCTGATTAAAAAATACAAACGATTTATACAGAAAGTTAATATTAGATATAAGATTTATGTTTGGTATTCAATTATTTGTACATAATATTTAATAATTACACTCTCATGAACACATTTGCAGCTGGTTTGTAAAAGTTGTCTTTACAGATGTTGTGTTTGTTCTCGTTTGTCTTCAGCGCGCGCTGATTCGAATCACTGAATCATTTCTGAATGACTCGGTTCAGATGATTCGGATCCTCAGCTTCTCTCTTCTTTCTCGTACTTGAACAATGTACTTATTCACGATATCGGGAGAGAAACGAGACGCACTTTTTCTGTTATTAATATGAGGATGCGCTGTACTCACAAAATTAACACTAAATAAAGTATTACAACGTTACATTTAAGATTGATTCATTTATATTTTACGTAGCTTGTAAAACGTGCAAATTGACAGAACAGTTTGCATTGATTTAAAAACCACAGACCTTTCTTCAGCCGAATCACAACAGATGCAGGGAGCGGGTTAAGATTAGAAGGGGCGGGGCTTTATGACGTCACATCGCCAGACCAAAATAAAAGTCCTGGACAACTTAGTAATTTGTTGCTAGATTTAGCAACTTTTCAGACTACCCTAGCAACTTTTTTTTTCCAAAAAGTACCTAGCAACAAAATTTGCTATTTTTAAAATGTATTTGGCAACTTTTGAAAATTGACTTAGATGATAAATAAGGCATGCATTTTTCCTCTTAATCAAGCAGTTACTAAGCAGTGCCTAGACGTACACATCACATGTGAATCAAGTTGCTAGTTACACTTGTTAAATAATAATTGTTCATTTGTGAAACACCTTAGTTGTTAGTTTGTTCCTATAATTGTTAATCAGGTACACTGTTGATCTTATATCAAAATATATCTGTCTGTCTGTCTATCTACCTAAATGCATTGTGTCATTTAAAATTTGCATAGAGTGTAGCATTTAACTTACTACCAATTCACTGCTTAAAACTGTAATTGTTAATCATGTGTAGTTTTACTAGTTATTTGGAGAACACATAAAATGTAATTTTCAATAATCCATGTTGTATTTAAAAATATAATAAAAAATGTGTTCATGTTGCTTTTACAAATAATACTAAATGTTTATCTTTACAAACAAATCTAAATTAACATATTTCAAATAATATCCTTTGCTGAGATTTAAGTAATTTCAGTGTGTATTCTACGCAGTTTTGCGTCATGGTTACATAATGACATCATCATCCAATGACGTCACAACATCATTTTCCTGAAAATTAGTTGAAACTGCTGCGTTCAGACAAAACCCGTTTATTAAACGACGGTGGTGCAACTGTTCTGAACGGTACGGCAGCAAAATTCTTTGTTCTTTTTGTTTATTAAACGGAAACGTTTAATTCTGCAAAATACGCTCAATGTGCGTCCAGAATGAACACTGAAGGGGTTCTGTTCCTAATTATGATCCAACATTTGCCTCGCAAGAGATAATCCACTTCTTACCTCTAGCTGTGTTAACTACTTATTATTTTTATTGTAAGTATTAGGCAGCTGACTGTTGTTGTGAAGATCATTCAGAGGAGCATAGAAAAGTTTTTGTCACTCCACAATTCAAAATATAAAATGTATAGTATTTTTATGTTTTTGTTCTAGCACACCTTCCTAAGGAAAGGATATGGACCAGAAGACATTGCTATTACTACATGATATTTAGATCCAGATCTATACTTCTGCTCTTATTATTTCAGTTATTTTGCCTTTAATGTAAATAAACATGTGCAAACAATATACTTGCTCTTGTGAATTAATTTTGATGTTAATTACATTTACTTACAAATTCATCATGTTGATATGCTATGTTACTATAAAACTCTTATGGCAAACATGTCTTTTAATATCTTCAATTGTTGCACATACTGAAATCGCATACTCAATGAGTAGATACTTAATTTCAATAAGTACTTACTTATCGAGCGCTAAAAGAGTACGTACTCTACAGCCAAATCTCGTTAAGTATGAATGCGATCCGGACTTCATCCGCCATGTTGATGTTATCATGTGACTTACGACGTTACCTGAGCAACAACAATTTGCTGTGTGTATATTCTCATACTACGCAAGCCCATTATATTTTTGTTTTGTATTATGATTGTTCGTTGCTAAAGATACAACCATCTTTCCCTGAGCTTAAATGTAATTAAATGTTCTGCAGTAATAATAATAAAAAGAAGATCAGAGGGACAGGTGCACAAACACCTCATAGCATCAGTAACTCCACAACCCTTCCTAGTACAGTTTTCTGCAGCGTTTGCAATGTCTGCACAAAGGAGACGTCAGGAAGCTGCTTGAAGATCTTGACTTTGGAGAAGAGTGCTGATATTATACTTGAAAAATGTAAGTATTACTACTTAAAATATAACATTATCCCAGAATGCATTGCTAGCCCACCCCAACATTTACAATAATAAAGATAAATGCTGACCAATAATTAATTATATATATACTTTTAGTAAAACAAGCTAAATGTAATTTGTTTTGTCATATTCCATAGCTATGCATGAATACACACTAGACAAATGCAGCCAAAGTGAATACATCTCAGTCAAGTAACAAATTAATGCATACATTAATTAAACAATTATATTTTATTTACTGACAGGAAACATGAATATGAGTATAAGAATAAAAGTAACCATGAAAATAAATAAGTCAACGACATGGGAAACAAAGCTTTATTCAAACTTATTCTAACAATCATGTATTTACAGATGGTGAACCCACATCCTACTGCATCTCAACACAGCTGAGCCAGTTCTGCAGCTTTATTCTGATGAAGCAGCTGACCACCGTGTCCAGCTTCACCTGTCTCTGCTGTCCATCACGACCCACACTGCTGCAGTCAGACTGAATCTGATCATGGATGAGAAAGAGACATCGATGCTATCATTGCCTGAGCACACAGAGAGGATGAGGAAGACCACGATGACGCCCCTGAACCACACAATCTTGAATCAAGAGCAGGAGAACATGTGTGGGACAATCTGGCTCCTGCTGTGTCTGCTCCAAACATCTGTGTGCCTGCTCTCCATGAGGACAACTACCTGTAAAACAATTACACAGAGTAAAAAAAAATACATCTCATGTTGTCAGCATTTCATTTCATTCCAAATTTTATTTCACATGTTTACAATTACATGCTAATTTTTGCTATAGCTTTACTACTTTTGTGGTGTAGTGAACTGGTAAGCAGAAGGTTGCTGGATCGATCTCTGCAGTCGTCACCATCAGTGTGTCCTTCAGCAGGGCTCTTTACTCCAGGTTGCTCCAAGGGGATTGGGGTCCCTGTAATAAGAGCACTGTAAGTCACTTCGGATAAAAGTGTCTGCCAAATGCATAACTGTAAATGTGATTTTTGGAAATCCCTTTTTGTGTCTTGGGCAAAAACGCTCAAAGCTGCTTATTTTTAAAGTTTATTTCTTCAAGGTACTACTATAATATAAATGCATACATATATTTCTTACAATTTCTATGTGGGGGGTTTAAAGTGTTAGTTCACCCAAACATATAAATTAAATTATTATTTACTTGCCCAAAGCTGTTCAATCTTTGTAATTTTTTTCTCTTTTTCTTTAACACAAAAGGTGATTTTCAAGCTTGTCCTGCTGGTTTCTGTTCATACTATATCAGTCAATAGAGCCTGACTTTCAGAAGCTTCATGACATTATATGATGATGCTTTTGAAGCTTCTGAAACTCGGGTTTCATTGACTGATGTTGTATGAACAGAAACCAGGAGAACAAACTTGACCAAAATCACATCCTCAATGTCTTTTGGTCTTTCTCTAGATGTTCTCGCTGGCTCAGGGGTCACTGAGGATAAAGAGACCACAGCAGCATCCGGTCCTCATCTATGGCACTGGATCATTTCCAGGATGCTGCTGTGGACTTCTCCATCCTCACCAGACATTTCAGATCCTACAAAGATGCACAAATATAATAGAAAAGCAGTCATTTTAACAGCACAATATCATTTGATTTCTGTATTAGAAGTAACTAAATGATCTTACTTTATATTTTTGTTTCAGGTTTTCCTTTTTTTCCCACAAATGCCACAAAAGCTCTGCAGCAAATGTAACATACAGAAGTCATCTGTGATTTATCTGATCAATACTGCATCATGTTGAGGTGTAACAAAAGTGTCACCTCTGATTTATCTGATAACTGCATTTCATGTTGAGGTGTTTAGTCACCTCTGTGATTTATCACAATACTGCATATGTTGAGGTGTAACATCAGACAAAATACCTCTGTGATTTACTACAACTTAAGATTTAAAAGATGTTTAATTCATTTCATTAGTATACTCACTGAGAGCCTTTGATGGCAGCATTGCTTCATCAGTCACTCTTCACTGATCAATACTGCATTTACATGTTAGGTGTAACACACAAGATTGTCACCTCTGTGATTTATCTGATCAATCCATTTACATGTTGAGGTGTAACATCCAGACAAGAGTCACCTCTGTGATTTATCTGTCAATACCATTTCATGTTGAGGTGTAACATCAGACAAGATTCAGTATCTGATTTATCTGATCAATACTGCATTTACATGTTGAGGTGTAACATCCAGACAAGAGTACACCTCTGTGATTTATTGATCAATAGCATTTACATGTAGTAGCTGCTGATGTGTTAACAAATTATCCAACACAAATGCTCCTCAATTTATCAACAATACTAATGGACAAATAAAACATAACTTATGTTTAGTTACTTTATGTATATTTGTTTATTTACATTACTTACATTCATCTAAAGCAGTGTTGACAACAGTGAATTCTACATAATAGCACACATGCATCTCTCACTCAGATGTGTGTTCATGTTGTGATGTGCTCATCTGTAATTATTTTCGAACATTTTCCTGTCACATATTAAATAGACATTTAGTAATCGTCTTTAAGATGTATGGTTTATGTAAATTCACTTTGCAGACATACGTGTGTTTACTGGAGCTCCGCTGTTCGCTATAGAGGCTACATAATAAAACGTGTTTTTACATAAAAATCACAAATATACTGTAACGCTACTGTCTAGCGTCTTACACCCTCAACAAGTTAACAGTTTACTCTACTGTAGCTTAACAAATATGATTTTAACACAAGGAACTGTGTTTTGGTTTGTAATACTCACATTTGAAAACACCCTCGTCGCTATTCTCCATCACGTTCGATGATGAAGTATCCTCTCGCATGGGCTTCTGGGATTGAAAAGTATCCCTCGATCAGCACTTCGGAGTATGGGCGGGACGCAGTAGGCCATCCGGCGATCTCTCGCTTACTCTTTTATGAATACTGTGGTTTCGGACATACTACTCTTCTCACGTACCCATTTTGCCTACTATATAGTAGGTAAGTAGGCATATTTGAACGATACTTCAGTATACGTACACCCGAATCTCGTGAGAAATAGTGCTCCATCCAGGTAAATCTCGCCTACTCTTTTGTGGATATTGAGATTTCATGCATACTTAAACTTCGCCTACTGCTTTTTGCCTACTAAATAGTATGGAAGTATGCGGTTTTGAATGCAGCCTATCTCTTTGGTTTTGAGACTTTAGTTTTTGCAACTTCAGGGATCTTATCTATGCACAAAGAGCTTGTAACACTCCAAAGAGAAAGAAACACTTGAAATCACATCATATGACCCCTTTAAGCAAATGACTCAAAGAAACCTCGCTGTGAATAAGAAAAACAAGTGACATACTAAGAAGTGAACAGCAGTAGATGCAGATGCAAATGGCAAAGAGTGGCAAAGATTTACTGCATTGTTATATGAACTCCTAATGTGAATATTCACATTTTAAAGATAGTTTTGCATAATCTAGAAGCAGATCATCTCCTCATGTCGGACCAGATGCAGGACGGTGTTTGTGTGTTTTCAGGTAGCTCTGACAGGCAGCCTCCATGCATTAAACAACAAAATGCAAATATGTTGTTGATAAGTCTGTAAGATGGGAAAGAAAAGACAAATTTAAAAATGGCTGGTGCAACACACAAAATGGAAACAACACGCAGTAGGCCTATTCCAGATAAAGATTAGGAAAACTGTCATATAAACCACTTCTGTGGCACCCTTATGATTTTTTGTTTTGTTTTGTTTTTTTTGTTTTTATTGGAGCTTGACAGCTTCAGTTCCCATTCACTTCAAAAACTCATCCTTGGTGCTTCACTGAAAGAAGGTCATACAAGTTAGAACAACATGGAATAATGACCAAGTTTAAGTAAAATTTGCTGCCACTGAATTTGAATACAAATCTTAATGTAGTTCAGGAAGATTGTCCCTCCATTTTCTTTCAGGAGAGCTGACAAACCAATCCAGTTTGGTGGATTTAGCTATTGTTGTCAACACCTAATATTCAATGTAAGCATGTCAACATGAAATTTATTCTTTGACTTGCATTACATAAAAGTTTCCGCCAAAGAGAATGTACAATTTTAATATCATTGACATTTTGATATCATAAACTAAACTAAACTGATGTTTAGTGAAAAAGTGTTCTCTTGTTTTGTTGCTAAAATATGTTTAGGAAAAGTATTATTATTATTTTTATTTATTTGTGTGTGTGTGTGTGTGTGTGTGTAAACATTTTTTTTCCAGCTCCAGACCGAAAGGAAAGTGGGAGGAGAACTAGGATCACGTGACTCTGATGTAACTTGAACTTATATATTTCTCCCAGGAACAACATTAATTCAAACCTCCTCAAACAAAAGCTGAAAGAATCACGAATCGCCTGAAATGAACATGAGAGTTTTCTACAAGAGTCTGTTTTCTTTACTGGGTAAGTAAAACATCCAATCTGTCTCATATCGTAATGACCTACAGTCTGTTTTCAGCTTCATCTTTCAGACAGAGAAGCACTTAAGAAACACTTAATTATAAATAATAGAATGTGTTGTTGTTGGTTCATGTTATCTAAACACCCTTAAACAAAATAATTTTACTTGAGAATCTAAATGATATAAGACACTAATACATGATTTTAGAGATTATACTCAATATTACCCAAACAGAAAATATTAAAAAAAATAAAATAAATAAATCCAAAAAAAAAGCTTATTTAAGAAAATCCATAAGTTGCTAAAATAAATTCTGTGTTTCTATTTCAAGGCTTTTTCTCAGTTCAAAAAGTCAATATAAGTCACCTTTATTTTATAGCGCTTTTAACTCATTGTGACAAAGACTGCACAATCAAAATGGGAAATAGTGTCAATAATGTAAAATGATAAGATTAAACACTATTTTCAGTTAAAGGCATTTCTATTGAATAGTGATGAGCATCATTCAGTTCAAAAAGTTTCTGTCAATCAAGTCGACGATATTCTGGAAATTAATTCCCCAACTAAGCAAGCCAGAAGCGACAGCGGCAAGGAACCAAAACTCCTTTGACAGAACGGAGAAAAAAACCTTGGGAGAAACCAGGCTCAGTCGGGGGCCATTTCTCCTTGGCCAGACGAAAGCAGAAAGAGAAGGTGAGATTTTGTGAATTAAACACTACTACATCTTTTGTTAGGGAGTTTGTGCTGCTGTGAAATATATTCAGTCACACGATGAAAACCAATTAACTTAAATAGCCAAGCAGGGCTATACATAATTGTAATAAAGAATTGTAATTGTAAATAAGGTTTTCTCTTGAATGTATTCCAGTGAACATAGCAAGTTGGGGAACAGCCGATCAATCGACAACACTTTACAGCTTATTAAATTACTGGCGTGCCCAAAACGCTCTGGATGGGTTGAGCTACGCTCTCAAACAGACGAACAAACTGACCCGTGGTGGAAGGGTTGAAGAAGAGCAGTGTACAGAGTGACCATCTAACAGTACTCTGTGTAAACTGGATAGACGGGGCGAACGGATTGGAAAAATTCTTCAGATGTATTGACCCAGTGTGGTCTCTCTGATATATCCTTATATGAATTTTGGGCAGTTGGTATCTTCATACATCTGTACATACAGTCAGTCCATAAAATTGGGACGACACAATTCTACATTTTTGTCTCTATACACCACCACTATGATTTCAAATGAAACGAACAGAGTGCTTTAACCACTGTCACTTTAATTTGAGGGTATTTACAAAAACAGGAGACTGAAGTGTTTCGGGCAATATTATCTGCATATTGCCAAATGTAAACTGGACGGGCTTCACATGCAGAGACAATGACCCAAAGCATACTGCAAAAGCAACCAAAGAGTTTTAGAAGGGAAAGAGTGGACTGTTTCAATGGCCAAGTCAATCATGACCTGAATCCGATTGAACATTTCATTGAAGACAAAACTGGAGGGAAAATACCCCAATAACAAGCAGATGAAGACGGTATAGAGGCCTCAGCATCACCAGGGATGAAACCCAGTGTGAGTCTATCTCCAGACTCAGGCTGATATGCAAAGGATGCAACCAAGAATTAAAAAGTGAAAGTTTGATTTATGATTATTATTCTCCCATTACTTTTGGTCCCTTAACAATGGGAGGCAGCAAACTGTTGTTTTACACCGTTTTTTTACAAATGTAAATACCCTCAAATTAAACCTGCAGTTGGTAAAGCACATCTTGTTCTTCATGAAACATAGTAGTGGTGTATACAAAAATGTTAGAATTGTGTATGTCCCAATATTTATATACTGTATGTATGTGTGTGTGTGTGCTTCAAATACTGACTATTTGCAGGTGTTTAGACTATGTTAATAGTGGGATTTGCAGTTCAGTAAGTGAGTGAGATGTCGATTCAGTTCAGTGAAGGATTTGTCTTACTGATTCCAACTGGTCACTCTCGTCGTTTTGAACAATTTATTTAGATGACTTATACAAGTCATTTGTTCCTGAATCAGACTAGACTTGTGTGTTTTTAACTAAAAAAAAGCAGATCATAAGAGTAATGTGTTTGTTGGTCATGTTGTAGGCTATGTTTATTGCAATACAAAGACTTTCACACTATTATTTCACAGTACACTGCTTTTTTATTCCATCAAATTCAGTAAAGACTGTAAACTCACATTCAAAGATCAGGTAAATTATTATTATTTGTTTTTAATTATTTATTTTTGCATGGCAATGATTGGTGGAGGAAACCCTGGTTTACCGACCTAATGATCAGACAGTTGATGTTATATCTTTCTAAAATGGCAGCTCGTGTCACACAGGCAATTCCCTTAGCAATTCACTTCCAGAGATCACATTACCGCCAACTCTCACCCTCTCAAGCCACACATCCATTTCATTTAAAACGGTAATAATAGAATATTGGCCAAACAGATTTGGTAAAGGATTTGTATGGAGAATAGCCCAGAATATGAACGCAACACCCTGCACGTTAAGCTTTTTCTGCCCCATACACTCTTAAAAAAAAAAAGGTGCCAGGAAGAACCAAAAGGGGTTTCGTGGCGATGCCATAGAAGAACCTTTTTTGGTTCCCTGAAGAACCTTTTATTAAATGGTTCCTTGAAGAACCTTTTTTTTCTTAGTGCCATAAAGAACCTTTTTTTGGTACTGCAAAGATCCCTTTTCAAAGGTTCTTAAAAGAACCCCTTGCAGTTCTTCATGTCACTTTATTAGGTTCTTTGTGGAACCATTAATGAAAAGGTTCTTCATGGCCCCAATGTAGTTAACAAACATACAAAGAAATCCAGGAATAGGAATAAATGCATGTTTATTACTTTTATCCCTTGTGCCACATAAAATCATATGAATAGGCAACCAAAATTAATAAATTAGACAAATTGCCCAAAATCAAACTGAAAACAGCATTAAATAAACACAAACCAGAAAACAGCAGAAAAAAATACAATAAAAACAGTACAATATAAAACAGCACTGATACTTGTAAGATAAACAGCAGCAGCAGCAACAAATAAATATGCAAGTTAAGATGGCTTAAGATGATTAATTTTAACTACAGGGAATTAAAAACTTCCTTCACAGAGAAACGCATTTCTTTCAAAAAGAAAGCCTTAAACTGATACATCTTAGACTCGAGAATTGTAACGATGAATTGCATACCATCTGCAAACAAATACTGTTTTAACATCCAAAAGTGATGGAAAGACTATGAATTTTCATAAACAATGAAAATTATCTACAGTTTAATATAAATGTGTGAGGGTATGTGTTGTGTGTAGGGGTGTAACGATACGCGACTCGCGGTTGAACGATTCACAGGCATTTTCCAAATGGAAGTGATCATCCCTGTCCCCTTGTAGTGGGGAGTAATGTAATTTCCTCATCTTCAGCTGGGATGTTCCTGTGACCATGCAGCACGATTTGTATAGGCATAAAAAATTGCCTATTTGATATTTAAAAAGGTTTCATACATAGTTTTTATATATTAGCATACTATAGGAAGCACTTAAGGTATAATGAACGAAGACGGTGATTTAAATATACAGGACCAGAAAACAGGCATGTGATCAGCTAGAGACAAAAAAAAAGTAAAATCTGACCACGCCCCGAGTCACGCCCACAAGCCACGCTATAATAATTATAATAATAATAATAATAATTTAAAATATTATTAATTTTATAAAAAATAAAAAGCAGCACTTAATAATCATGATAACAATATAATATATTATAATAAAGTACTATAATATATTTTAGTAAGGTATATAGTATATAGAATTGTTATTATTTTTAAAGTGCCTGCCAAAAGTTTGGAAACATTACAATTAATGATTTTGAAATAAATATCTTCTGCTCATCAAGGCTGAATTTATTTGATTAAAGAAAAAAAAAACAGCAATATTGTGAAATATAATTAAATAAATAAAAAGTTTTCAATTTTAATATATTATAAAATGTAATGTTATTCCTGTGAGGCAAAGCAGAATTTTCTTCATCATTACTCCAGTTTTCAGTGTCACATGATCTTTTAGAAATCATAATTTATTTGACTCTCAAGAAACATTTCTGATTATTATCAATGTTGAAAAGAATTTTGCTGCTTCATATTTTGTGTGGAAATGGTGATACACTTTATTTTTCAGGATTTTTTGATAAATATAAAGTTTAATGAACAGCATTGATTTGCATTTATCAAATATATTAATTAAATTTGTTAATGCATTTATTAAATAGAAATAATTTTAAATGTCTTCACTCACTTTTTATCACTTTCATGCATGAATAAAATGATTAATTTCTTTAATCTTTTTTAAATCTTATACAAATGTTTGAGTGGTATCATTGTTTACACAAAAATATTAAACAGCAAAGCTGTTTTTAGCATGATAATAATGAGAAATGTTTCTTGAGCAGCAAATCAGCATATTAGAATGATTTCTGAAGATCATGTGATACTGAAACTTCTCTTTGTAAACAACAACATATTTATAAACGTTTCTAATGATGAATGTTGCGTTCCTAAATGCACATTAAATCTGCTCAAACCAATCGCAGTGCAGCTAGCACTAACAGTGAATGGAAACTAAACACAGTACTGTAACAGCAGACATGTAGCGCGTCAGACTACAGTCTATTATATAAATACAACACAACCGTTGGGAGTTTTATGACAGCACTAGCAATCTCAAATTCTCACCACCATTCATAAAAAAAATCGAGTAACACGTTTCAGCGCTCTCTCTCAGGATAATTCCGTCCATGATGTTTTAGAAAACAATCTTTTAGCAGTTTATTTAGGTAATAGCTCAAGGCTATTTGCGCGATTTCAATCATAATGCAGTAACCAACCGAACACCCCCCCCCCCCCCCCTCTCAAAAGAAAAAAAAAAAGCTTGGATCTACGCGAATCACATGGGTCATCCCTCAGAGGTCGGAAAATACAGAAATCCGTATCACATCCCTGAAAAATCACATCCCTGAATATACCAAATCTGTTTACAGTTGATTTTACGCACAGAAAAGCAGATGAGCCCAGACTGGACAGCTTGCAGTGGTTCATAAAACGCTTAACGCGGCTTAATGAAGATTATTAAAAAAGACCAAATATGCTATATCATGTATGTATTAAAAATATGTAGCCTCTGTACTGTACATGCAAGCCCAAAATATGAGCTGAATTGCACAGTAAGAATTTTCTCCCCATAGCAAAATACACTTAACGTGGCTTAATATTAAAACAAAGTGATAAAAAGCCCAAGTTTAATATTTAATATATATTTTTTTGTTTTGTTTTTTGTGCTGCTAAGTTTCGGGAGTGACACATACATCCCTCATGAATGTGGGATTCATTTTTGAATGGGAGAAAAATATAATTTCTCTAAACAGATGTTCAAGCAATGCAGACCAATAGATAAATAGAATCATATGAATTTTTGTGTTAAAATATTTTTTAAATGTGGTTGCAATTATTTCTATATGTATATAATTACTAGTAAATCTTGCAATTCTTTCACTGTACATTTCTATTCTTGTTGCAGTAATAGTTAAGTTTTGCAGCACTGCAGCAGTTATTTTACTACTACAGTGATCTTTTTTTTTTTTTTTTTTTTAAATGAACACTTCACTGTCATGACAAATAATTGCACATTTGCTTAGCTGCTTAATAATAATGAAAATAATAATAAGAAGAAGAAGCAATAAAAATAGTTTGTTACATACAGTGCCGTGAAAAAGTTGTTTTTTATGTTTTGTATATTTGTCACACTTAAAAAAAATTCAGATCATCAAACAAATTTTAATATTACACAAAGATAACATGAGTGAATACAAAAATACAGTTTTGAAATAATTATTTCATTTATTAAAGGAAAAAAAGCTGTCCAAACCTGCCTGGCCCTACGTGAAAAAGTAATTGCCCCCTAAATCTAATGCTGCCTTCACATGCTATCGGAATTATCGCAAATACGAGTTTCTTAATTGGAAATTGGATGTGAACGGCCTCTCAATTCATATTTACTACTGGGAAATTCTGAAATAATTTTGATACCCGAGTTTCCGAGTTGGGCGGGTCATTAACTTTAAACATGGTGGAGGGAACAACCATTGCTGCTGTCAGTGCTGTTCTCACAACAACTATATCCCTTTGTCTTGTCGTTAAAGTAGTGTATTTATAAGCTAGATATTATCGATCATACAAAGCATATTAAATGTTTTATAAGCAGTGAAATATGTATTTGACCGAAATTCCAGAATTGTCAGCGAACTGCATGTATAGCGCAGTGATTGTTTATATGACTGTCAACCAATGGGATGCTACTTTTTATTCTTTCCGACATTAAAGCACTTGAATACAACAAGCTCGTAGCCACGACTTCATAAGTGGGATATAGAAAATTTCCGATAGCACGTGAAGGCAGCATAATAATTGGTTGTGCCACCCTTTGCAGCAACAACTGCAATCAAGCGTTTGCGAAAGCTGGCAATGAGTCTTTCACATCGCTGTGGAGGAATTTTGGCCCCCTCTTCTTTGCAGAATTGTTTTAATTCAGCCACATTGGAGGGTTTTAAAGCATGAAAGGACTGTTTAAGGTCATGCCACAGCATCTCAATCAGATTTAAGTCCGGACTTTGACGTGGCCACTCCAGAACCTTAATTTTGTTTTTCTTGAGCCATTCAGAGGTGTTTTTGGGATCATTGTCCTGCCACATAACCCAAGTGCGCTTGAGCTTAAGGTCACAAACTGATGGCTGGACATTCTCCTTCAGGATTTTCTGATAGAGTGCAGAATTCATGGTTTCATCAATTATGCCAAGTCGTCCAGGTCCTGAAGCTGCAAAGCAGCCCCAGACCATCACACTACCACCACCATGTTTGACTGTTGGTATGATGTTCTTTTCATGAAATGCTGTGTTGGTTTTACGCCAGATGTAACGGGACACACACCTTCCAAAAAGTTCAACTTTTGTCTCATCAGTCCACAGAATATTTGCCCAAAAATCTTGGGGATAATCAAGTAATTTTTTGGCAAAGGTGAGACGAGCCATTGTGTTCTTTTGCCTTGGGAACTCTCCCATGGATGCCGTTTTTGCCCAGTCTCTTTCTTATTATGAATACTGACCTTAACTGAGGCAAGTGAGGCCTGCAGTTCTTTAGATGTTGTTCTGGGTTCTTTTATGACCTCCTGGATGAGTTGTTGTTGTGCTCTTGGAGTAATTTTGGTAGGCCGGCCACTCCTGGGAAGTTTCACCACTGTTTCTCCATTTGTGGATAATGGCTCTGACCATGGTTCGCTGGAGTCCCAAAGTCTTAGAAATGGCTTTATAACCCTTTCCAGACTGATACATGTCAACTATTTTGTTTCTCATCTGTTCTTGAATTTCTTTAGATCGCGGCGTGATGCGTTGCTCTTTAAGCATGCTTCACTTTGTCAGACAGGTTCTATTTAAGTGATTTCTTGATTCAACAAATCTGGCAGTAATCAGACCTGGGTTTGGCTAGTGAAATTTAACTCAGCTTTCTAAAATAATGTGGTTAATCACAGTTCTTTCATGATTTAACAGGAGGGGGCAATTCATTTTTCACGTAGGGCCAAGTAGGTTTGGACAGCTTTTTTCCCTTAATAAATGAAATCATTATTTAAAAACTTCATTTTGTATTTACTTGCTTTATCTTTGTGTAATATTAAAATGTTTGATGATCTGAATCTTTTAAGTGTGACAAATATGGAAAAAATTCAAATTAACAGGAAGGGGCAAAAACCTTTTCACGGCACTGTAAGTTGGAGGAAGTATCCAATTATAAAATATACATTGTGTTGTAAAAGAAAGAGTTAATCATATTGAATGCATTCAGCAATAAGAGAAGAAAGTACAAATGAAGAGTCATATTATGAGGCCCCCATCATGTGCACCTTCTACAGAGGCACCATCGAGAGCATTCTGACTAGCTGCATCACTGTGTGGTATGGCGCCTGCAACGCGTCCTGCCGCAAGTCCCTTCAACGGATAGTGAGAGCAGCTGAGAAGATCGTTGGTGTCTCTCTCCCCTCCCTCCAGGACATTTACAACACCCATCTCACCCGGAAAGCCCTCAGCATTGCAGGTGATCCCACCCACCCGACACACAACTTCTTCAGTCTGCTTCCATCAGGGAGGAGACTGAGGAGTCTCCAAGCTAGGACAAACAGACTGAGAGACAGCTTCATCCACCAGGCTGTCAGGAAGCTGAACTCCCTCCCGTCCTTGCCCCCCCTCCCCTCTCTTACCCCACAAATCACTGAACTCGGACCCCCACCCCACCACCACCACCCACACTCACTCACACTCACACTCACACACACACACACTCACACTGAGACAAGCACCGGTCACTTGTACAGCATTGGACTGACCTCATTCATTCAACTACCTCGTCTGGCAGTCTGAATAAAAAAGACTGCTCCTTGTCACTTTAAATAGTCTTATAAGCTCTTTGCACTACACCATCTATATTCTGCACTGTTTGTTTGTTTGTTTATCTCACTGATTTGCACTATCTGCCATGTGCCCTATGCCACTTTATCCATTCTTTATTTAATGTTTTATTTTATTTTTTTCCTACATGTCCTTATTGTATATTTGCAATAGTTGCATTTTTGTGTGTGTGTGTGTGTGTGTGTGTGTGTGTGTGTATTGATTTGTACTTATCTGTATTTCTGCGTTCTACTGTTTGTGTTTAGTGTTATCTGTATGCACCAGGGAGTAAGAGAGTAACGCAATTTCAATTATCTGTATGTATGTACGGTACATGTGGCAGAATTGACAATAAAGCTGACTTTGACTTTTGACTTTGATATTAATAATGAGCCACAAAATCACAGGAACTTTTTCATTTTTCTCCAGATGTGCTGTAGTTTCTTCTATTCCAGCAGGAGCAACCTACAGCTACTCAAGTCGTGGGATGGAGGGACGATATGTGATTGTGAATATTAATGGAACTTCAAAGATTCTTACTTTCTGTGAAGTGGAAGTCTTTGTGATTTTTCCAGGTAATCCTGAGCTACTTAACAACCTGGTCTAATCCCTTTCCAGGCGAATTTGACTGGCCTATTCAAATTGGATTTTGAGCTAAGTGGATTTTGAATACAGCTTCCAAAAGTCAAAGATAGCAGAATATATATTTTTTATATATATATATTGGATACAATCACAACAGTGTGAATAGAACATGTCACATCGCCAGCTGCTAAATTCAAATCTGCATTCACGCTTTGGCAGGTGCTGAGTCAGAGACAGACGCGTTTTTACAGCGCTGTGCATTATAACCAATCACACATGTTTCTGTTGAGCTTATGAATGCAATGACCAATCAAAGGCGTCCAGATGAGCCATCGCTTTTGTTCAGTGTGTGGGCTCGCTGAGACTGAATTCTGCTCTCTGGTGAATTCTCTTAACAAAGTGCAAATGTGCGTACGAATGTAAGAAAGTTATTCATTTCACAGTGTAAACCGTTTCAGTGATTATAATGGGAGTTTTTGAGAGTGCTTGAACTCTGGCTAGACTGAATCATTGATAATGTAAATCTATGCTCTTTTTCTGTAAAATGAAATTATACAATATTTATAATAATTATACAGTAACTTACAATGTTTTTTTTATTTTATTAAATTCATGTTAATTGCACAGTCAGTCGTATTAAAAATATTTTATGACATGACACCCATATCTGGTACTTAAACAGGGTGTCCGCGGGTCCTTAAAAAGTCTTAAATAACGTTTTCCTAATAAAAGGCCTTAAAATGTCTTAAATTCAGGTTCAATGGGTCTTAAATATTTTTGGTCAGATTACCGCTAAAATATCTCTTTCAGTCATCAATCATTGAACAGACCGAAGATGTTTTTTCTACCCCCGCGCGTAGTTACTGTGTCATCAGAGAGAATTGCAGAAGCAGAATACAGGTCGAACTACCTTCTTTGTTTATATAATGTTCTCAATGATAATATAGGTCGAGCTACAGCTAGCTGACCAGCCTTTTAGCTAGTTAAAGTGTTTTTTTTTTGTTTTTTTTTTACTTGACCGACCAGACAAATAGCCTGATTTAAAATTTAAGTGACAAAAAATAACCAGCGACGCATCGAAACGAGAATGATTCTTCTGATTTTATGACATTCAGCGTAAACAGCGTTTGATATTGGATAAGTTAGTGTATTTCTGTTATCAAGGTCGTACTGTCGAGGTTTCTTTGTGAGAGACGTCTAATGTTACACAAATGAGCAGAGCAACAACAACAAAGAAACTCAGAAGAAACACACTGGTATAAATTCAAAATGCTTAGTTTATTCATAAAATGATGTCGTTAACATACCATGACAAGGGGCTATTTTGCTGAATATTTCACGATTGCAAATGTCACATTGTTTTTAGTTCAATAAACAAGTAAAGTCAAGTAGTTATTACGTTACTTACATTTTAGACACAATATTTACTGTTTTGTTCTATTTCACCAACGAAAATAGTTCCAAACAAAGATCAGCACATTCTCCCAGCAACACTCTGCGGTGTTTTGTTACTGAATGATTCAGCGTTTTGAACGAATCGGTCGACTCACACATTAAGTGACTTACCGCCACCTACTGGTGGTTCAGTACGTTAAAAAAATGCTTTACCCCCCCAACATTTCTTATTTGTATATCCAAAAATGTATTTAAAATATTAATCTCATAACATAATTTATTGCAGTTGTAATTTTTCAGGGTAAATTATTTAATCTGACTGGCAACAGCCCTATAGTGTATATTGAATTTATTGATTAATTGTAATAATTTTACATGAAAGATGCATACATTTAAAAAGGTAGAACAAGGCCTTTGTAAAGTACAATAAAATATGCAGATTGTATGTAAAAGCTGATAGAACACTGATGAAAATAATGCTTCAGAATAAATTTACACCACCAAAATCTCGGTGATGCAGTATATTTGTGGGGATATTTTGTATGGAATATTGTCTGCTGATATGAAAAGTTAACAGCATATCATTGTAATAAATATAATTTATGACAGCAATGATATTTTGTTTTCTTTTTACGTTAAACACATCAAATATTACATATATGTATGTAATATAATGTGTATTTCCATTACGGGTTTAGGTCTTAAATTTCATTTAAGGTGGTATTAAAAAGGTCTTAAAAAGTCTTAAATTTAACTTGTTCATACCTGCAGAAACCCTGTTAAAGGTGCACTAAGCGATTTTTGCCAAACAATGTTAATATTTGAAAGCACCAAAACAAACACGCCCATAGCCCAACAGGACCTCACCCCTAATTTTGATATCTCCGCCCCACACGTACGCACGCAACCATGGCAACGACGATCAAGTGATGATGACACACAAGCATATTCAAACAAAAGCCAACATGGATAAGTTGAAACGAAGCAAAATCAACGTCACTCACGTTTTAAGAAGAAAAAACAAAGCAACCTCGGCGTCCGATTCGAGCTCTTCCTGCTCCTTGAGTTCTCTCCACTGCTGGAAAGCTGCTTTGATATTTCTGTGGGTCCTACCTCTTGCCTGATCGTAACCCTTCTTTTTAATGTTTTGTTCCTCTGATATTTTCCTTTTTTATCTGCCATCTCTATCTATAGTCGATCTGCCAATATCCGTCCTGTGCACTCAAACTGAGCGCTCTCTTCTCTGTCATTACAAGACACGCCCCCTTACTGCTGATTGGCTACAGGTGTTTTGGGACTCGATCCGACACAGTGGTCAAAAGCGTTTTTCAAATATTACTTAGTGCACCTTTAATTAAAAAGATGGGTTTTACGCCTTGTTAATAAATTACACTAACATTAGGCTACTTTGCCCATTATAGATCAACTAACAATCTAAAATTGGGCAAAATGCATTAACTTGCGCATATTTGAGAATTTCATTATATAGTTTACACATTATTTTGAATACAATAAAATAAACTAAATAAATAAACAAAACCAATAAGCCTACATTAGTTATACATCGCTATGCTGTTGTGTGTCACATGACAAGGTGCATGACACCCTTGGTGGGGAATATCTGCTCGGAGGCGCTACAGATACAGCCACCAAGTGAAAAGATATTCCTTAAAAATGACTTTGTCAGGACTCAACCAGTTCTTACAGACCTGATATGCATTCCTAAGAAAACCTCCTCAAAAAACATTCAAAGTGAATAAAATAAGCTGACTAAAACCATTTCTTGACACTATGACATCTTGCAGGTAATTTGGCAACAGGAAGAACCGTCACACAGTCGTCAACCTATGGCAGCTGGTCTGCTCAACAGGCCATTGATTTCAATCCTGGTTTCACAGATTCATGGTCAGCGTGTTCTTCAACCATTGCTCAGACTAACCCATGGTGGAGGGTGGATCTGAGTTCTGTGTACAGAGTTAATAGAGTTGTCATCACAAACAGACTAGACTGCTGTGCAGAGAGAATAAACGGAACGGAGATTCGCATCGGAAACTCTTTGGAGAACAACGGAAACAGCAATCCCACGTGAGACCCTCTTTCAGTGGCTTTAAATCCATAAATAAACCCTGAAATCACATATGAAGAAAGACTAGAAGTCTAAATGAGGTTTTCTCTGTCTCTCTTTAGATGCACTGTGATTTCTAGCATTCCAGCTGGTGTTTCCTCCACCTACACATGTAACGATATGGAGGGTCGATACGTGAATCTCTTCATTCCTGGAAATTCAAAGTTTCTCACTCTGTGTGAGGTGGAGGTCTATGGAGAAGGTGTGATCAAACAAGCAGATTTTAGTGTTTTGGGAAACTATTAACGCCTTCACAATAGTTGAAATTTGGATATTTATGGTTTTTGAACATGTGAAACTTCAACAGTTGCATGCGCTCAGCTCTCAATAATTTACTGCATAAAACACATTTGTGTTTTACTATTGCAGGTGAACCTGTATTTAATATCTAGGTATTTTTGTTTGTTTTACTTTGTGTAGTTTTGTTCATGATTTTTGAGGATCACTGCACAACCTCTCACTGCATCTGTTTAATCTTAAGTGGCATTTGCAACAAACTGCTGCAGATATTGTAGACTCAATGCATTTTTGTTTTCATTATTTACATTTAGCACTTGCTCTTATGTTCACACTCATGTGCCCTTTTAGGTCCTTTTTTCCAAGAAGACTCTTGTGAAGATGAACCTTAAGTTTGAGTATGTCTGAACCTCCAGCTCCTGTCACAGGTGAGAGAAGGAAACATACAGAAATCTGAAATCAAATCATATTGATAGCAGTTTTAATATATCTGCTCATTTCAGCTTCAGTCTGCTCTGGCGGAACGAGGGATTTCTGACATGAAGAAAGAGATGATGATGATGGTGGTGGTGATGGGGGAACCTAAACTCTCTTGAGATCAGCTTTGATGTTCTTTACTTGCATGCTGGAATTTTCTCCATTCCTCAATGTTGATCACAATAAAGTTGTGTGTGAAAATTGAAATGACTGATTCCTGATTGCTGCTTTGAATCCATCTGTATTGTATAAAGTGCAAGTACTTGACAATGTTGGGGCAATAATATTTAAGTGAAATTTATATATTTTTTATTAATATTTTATGCAATACTTATATTAATATTATTTTTTAGATTTTAATGTTTTAATGTTAACATCATTCTTTAATTGCAAGTTGTTGTTTTTTACTGTTGTTTACTATTTGTTACATTTTCTTCTTTTTCAGCTATTGTGAAGTCATTAGTATTAAGAAAAAAATAACAAAAATTGCAATATAAAACTGTGCAGCCACATGTATAGGACTGCTAAGTGCTGAGACTTTTAGCTATTAATTCACATATAATGTTTGGAATGATAATATTTCTAACCACTAGATTTCATCAGCAGCATCTTTACTGATGCTATGACAAACAAGCAAGTTTAAGAACAGTTTTAATATTAATGATAAAATATTACATGGTACACTGTAAAATATATGATCAGTCAACAGGTTTTATCCATTACTTTAACTCATAATTGACCAATTTCACTAAATTGTAAGTGATATGAGATTCAACTAGACAACATTGAAAAATATAAATAAATGTTTTAACATTTACAAGTATAATTATCTGCATGCATTCTCGTTTGGGTGACTGAACAGTTTGCAGCTTTGTCTGGTTAAAACAGTGATGTCTCAAAAAGTCATTATCAGTCTTACAAGCCCAGATCTTAAATTCCTAGTAAGAGTAAAACAAACAAATTAAACAGAGCATAAGTGTCTGAAAGAGTTACCATTTGACAGCATTGTTTATTGTACCTTAAGGCAAGACACTACAGGCAAAAACAAGCTTTTCATGAAGCATTGTTTCAGACTAGTGGAAAGAAAACATCTAAAATATACACACTGTAAAAAATAATAATGATATTAACAGTAAAAAAAAACTGTCAAAATGCTACAGTAAAAAAAAACTATTAATTGGTTATGGTAAGCTCCCTTACCATATACGGTGAAAAACTGTAATGAACATTTCATGTAACTTAAAGTTAAATACGGTTTTTGGAATTGATAAAGAACATATAATTTACAGTGAAATAAACCCAAACATAAATTGACATTCCCAGAATTCTCTGCGTTGCATTTCACATTTGATGATTTTTCATTGAAATAACCGTTTCTGCTGTATTTTTCTTATCAGTTATGTTTATTAGGGTTGTATGTTGCATATAATGTTGTCAAATGCATGTTTATTGCATTATTTTAGTTTCATGTGTTTTCATGATGGTGTTTAATATTTGTGTGAATGACATTGTGCACCTTATATACTAATATTTTCTTTCTCAGCTTATGGAAAAGCTGCTTGTGATGAGCTTTAGTTCATCATGTCACTTTTTCATCACCACCTGTTTTTGGCGGTTATTATCAGTGTATTACAAAGGCACAAAACAGATTTCAGAACTTCAGGAGGTTGGTATATTAACATTATATCAGTTAATGAAATGTTTTTTTTTAATGTACATTGAAGTTAAATCTGTAAAAACCTAAAATGTTGCTACCATATTTTTATGGTAAAATTCTGGCAACCACAGCTGCCATTATTTACAGTAAATTTTTACAGATTATTATTATTATTATTTATTTTATTGCACTTTATCTGTGTCTGTAGATTTCTATTCAATACACATCTTTAAAGGCTGTGAGTTTGTTTCTCTACTTCAGCAGCACTTACATACACCAAACTTTAAAGCTTTATTTTCCATCTGTTTTCTGAAGGGTTTTACAGAGGAGTTTGTTCATATGTCTTTTACACGGATTTTATTCCTAAAAACATGGTGAAATTTTTTTCTTTCCTGTTGACAGTATATTCTGATATATGAAGTGATACAAATAGATATTTGAAATCCCCTCGGTAAAAACCTCTCACTCTAATATGTCAGAAAAACCAAACAAGTAACAAGTGCATAATGCAACACAATGCCTAATGTAACCCTTTTCTTAACCCTGGGGGTTAATTTAAATGTTGTTTTAAGCAAGAAGCCTAGGTTCTCGGCGGTTGAAAGGTGAATTTCACCTGTGTTTTTCTCCTCTAATTTAAAACAATTGTAGATTAACTTTGTTCCCTTGTACAAACAAATCACTCAAAATTTAGTATTAAACTGAATTATGTGAAACAATTCTTATTTATATTTTCCCAGAAATTTTGTAACTTTGTTGAATGAATTTACCATAAAAAAACAATGAAATACTGGATGGAGTTTGAGTAAGAAAAGGAATAAAAAATCTAATAAAAATTACACTAATAGAATGACTTAAAAATAAAGAAAGAAAGAAAGAATTAAACAAATAAACAATGTAAATGTATGAATAATAGAGAATTACACAGATAAACTCTTTTACCCAAGGGTATGCAGATCAGTGGTTTTCAGAAAATAAAAGATTTATACCACCTTCTGAGTCTCAGAATTGTTCTTTGTCTCTGGTACTAAGCCTCTTAATCTTAACCTTGTTTTCCTAACTTTTAAACCTCAAATCAACACATGAGATGAGAATTCAAAACCTTGCTAAAGTTGAACACTTTAGAAACAAGTAAGAAATACCAAAACCACAACAAGAATTCAGATTATACACTTGTAAGAAAGAAATAAAAAAACCCAGGATTCACAATTTATAAGATCTCATTCAGTCCCATATGCAAATTTGATATGAATCAGTAACACAGTCACATGCACAGATGACGAGTTCAGAATAATCGCTCACAGTCAATAAGTCTCAAAAAGGAATTCACTTACATCCATTCGACTATAATGAGGCAATGTTGAAATCACTCACGGCTCAAACTCACCGTTTCCAATCTTGAAAGGTCCCTGGCACACGGCGAGTCCAGTCTAGTCCAGTCAAGTCCCCTGATGAAACAAGATCCAGTCCAGAACGAATTCAGCACAACTCCACCATGAATTTCTTCGATGAAGTCATTCTTCACGAAGGTGAATATCTCTAGCCGCTACGCCGAATGTCTCCAGGTGTGGCAAACACGGCGTGACTCAAATGATCTTGAGTAAAATAACAAGGAAAAGAAAAAAAAATCCTTTAAACAACAAACAAAATAAAACTATGATGGTTACGTTTCACTTTGGGCCTATATTACAAATATTATTAATATTTGTATAATATTTCAGGAATCTTGTAATACAGAAAGTGTTTGCAATTTGCAACCCTCGTGTCGTTCCAAACCAATAAGACCTTCGTTCATCTTCGGAATACAATTTAAGATATTTTTGATGAAATCGAAGGGTTCTCTGACCCTCCATAGACAGCAAGGTCCAGAAAAGTACCAAGATAATCAACAAAGTCACTTGTGGACGCACGTTCACGACAGTACCATGACGCAAGCGTGTGGCAGCGCCAGCGCTGACCCAGATCCGGCGCCATGACGTTGAACACATAAGTATGGCGCTACTGGGCCAAGTGTAAACAAGGTAACGTCAAGGTATTGCATTCATTCACATTCAAGATGACAGTTAGTTGACCCCTCCTGGATGTCACAGAATCGCCAGCCACACCAACAACGTACACTCGATCAGAATCACCTGACTTTTAATTAGCACCACCTGCAATCACTTACCTGCACTCCTTAAGCCGCGTTCACACTACCAGCGACTTTATCGCTGCCTTTTGCCCTGGGTGGCAATTTAAGTCGCTAGTAAGCGTTCCCACCTCTGGTTGCCTAGGTAACGTTTATGAATGATATTCATTGACAGCGAATAAGTTTTCTTGCTGCTAAAAACAAACATTATTATCTGTATGTGGGAAGAGACAAGATGGGATAATTGCTCACAGCAAGGATCATTCTCCTGCTGGATATACCTATTGGATTTACCTGCTTGGACTCTTGAGTTCCGTTTGGACAGTTCTGGAAGAGAAATTGAGAAAGAGTTGATGACTTCAGTTAAGTGAGCTTCCTGTGCCTCCTTTGCCATTACCAGAACTACACAACTTTTAAAAGGACATGCTAATGTGCCTTAAATCTGTTAGCAGTGGATTTGGCCTTGTTTAATCCTGTGTTTACAATTCCAGTTTCTTTGCAGTAGTCTGCAAGCGATTGTTCTTTGTAAAGTTAATGTAAATCAGGATTTTATGAAAAGACTGAATTACATGTTATACACGGAACAAAAATATAAACGCAACACTTTTGTTTTTGCCCCCATTTTTCATGAGCTGAACTCAAAGATCTAAAACTTTTTCTATGTACACAAAAGGCCTGTTTCTCTCAAATATTGTTCACAAATCTGACTAAATCTGTGTTAGTGAGCACTTCTCCTTTGCCGAGATAATCCATCCACCTCACAGGTGTGGCATATCAAGATGCTGATTAGACAGCAAGATTATTGCACAGGTGTGCCTTAGGCTGACCACAATAAAAGGCCAAGTATCAGTTTGGCACCATACTTACTCGTGTAACTACTCATGTAACCGTCTTTAAATAGGGAAAACATGGAAGTGTTTGGTGTCTTCTAAATTCATCCCTGTTTGGATCCCATGGAATGAATGGTGCTAAGCTAAACGCTAGCAAAGTGGCGTCGCGTGCTAGAGCGATTAAGTGCACGCACTGAGACGGGAGAGATACGTATCAACTCGTCTAAGTTGAGGGAAGAACATATTGCAATATGGAAAAACGGTGGCGTTTTCTTTATAACGCGCTAATTTTGACACCACTAATATATATATATTATGTTATATATATATATATACACAGGTGCATCTCAATAAATTAGAATGTCGTGGAAAGTTCATTTATTTCAGTAATTCAACTCAAATTGTGAAACTCGTGTATTAAATAAATTCAATGCACACAGACTGAAGTAGTTTAAGTCTTCGGTTCTTTTAATTGTGATGATTTAGGCTCACATTTGACAAAAACCCACCAATTCACTATCTCAACAAATTAGAATACTTTATAAGACCAATAAAAAAAAACATTTTTAGTGAATTGTTGGCCTTCTGGAAAGTATGTTCATTTACTGTATACTCAATACTTGGTAGGGGCTCCTTTTGCTTTAATTACTGCCTCAATTCGGCGTGGCATGGAGGTGATCAGTTTGTGGCACTGCTGAGGTGGTATGGAAGCCCAGGTTTCTTTGACAGTGGCCTTCAGGTCATCTGCATTGTTGGGTCTGGTGTCTCTCATCTTCCTCTTGACAATACCCCATAGATTCTCTATGTGGTTCAGGTCAGACGAGTTTGCTGGCCAATCAAGCACAGTAACACCATGGTTATTGAACCAGCTTTTGGTACCTTTAGCAGTGTGGGCAAGTGCCAAGTCCTCCTGGAAAATGAAATCAGCATCTCCATAAAGCTTGTCAGCAGAAGGAAGCATGAAGTGCTCTACAATTTCCTGGTAGATGGCTGCGTTGACTGTGGACTTAAGAAAACACAGTGGACCAACACCAGCAGATGACATGGCAGCCCAAATCATCACTGACTGTGGAAACTTCACACTGCACTTCAAGCAACATGGATTCTGTACCTCTCCACTCTTCCTCCAGACTCTGGGACCTTGTTTCCAAATGAAATGCAAAATTTACTTTCATCTGAAAAGAGGACTTTGGACCACTGAGCAACAGTCCAGTTCTTTTTCTCCACAGCCCAGGTAAGATGCTTCTGACGTTGTCTCTGGTTCAGAAGTGGCTTGGTAGCCCTTTTCCTGAAGACGTCTGAGCGTGGTGACTCTTGATGCACTGACTCCGTGACTTTTTCACGACATTCTAATTTTTTGAGATGCACCTGTATATATTTCTGACACAGTTTCTTCACGTTAAACCAAACTTTTATTTTGACAGGTTGCAGCTGAACTTGCAGCTGCTGTGTATGTGATATGATACGATGTCACTGATATGATGGTAGTTTTCTCAAATTAAATGGTAAAATGCTAATGAAGTGACTCTCAAAGCAGCTGCTCGTGTGTTTTATTGTCATATAGTGAGACCGCAGAGACTGAAAACACAGTGAGCGTCGTCTGCGCTTTAGTATGTGTGTAGTAAACAAAACAGTGTGTCACGCCATCCGCCATTCATTCATTGTGGAAATCATGGCGCCTTATGCGTGATGTCAAATACTTCCGCAGATTTGTAGTATTACTATAGAATTTTACCTGAGCATTGCATATCATGCATATTGCTTTGTTCTTGGTTCTTGTCAATACTATCTCCGCCATTATAAGCACTGAATGAATGACAGGCTTTCTGTTGTAACATCGCGCAAGGTAAATAAGAGGGTGACATCTACTGGAGAAGACTAATGATAAGATTCACATTAATCATATTTTGTGTTAAATATTAGCTGAAATAAATACTGGAAAAGAGATTTCAAAAGCCAAACCATGCTTTTGGCTTATCCTAAATCACTACGGTACACCTATAATAAGTTTTTATATTCAGACTGTTTCGGGGGGGGGGGGTTCTTTATTATTTGTCACATACACAATCATACAGGGTATAAGGTCCGCTCAATGGACAGTGCAAAAAAATAAAATAAAGATGAAACATAACACAGGAGAGTATATATAAATATAGGTAAGAATAAGATAAAAAATAAGTAAAAAAATAAAATAAAATAAGGAGTAAAGTGTGCAATGAAATAAAATGTGCAATACAGTCTACTGTGGATTTAATAAATATTAATATAAACAGGGATGTGCAAGAGGAATGTGCAAACAGGTTGTACCGGGTATGTACACATAGCAGCAATGCGGATGATGGAGAATAATGAATGTTTTTTACAGTTTATTGAATTGAGTCCTGTAGATGTTATGAGACTGAGTTTAGGAGCCTGATGGCCTGAGGGTAGAAGCTCCTCCTCAGTCTCTCAGTTTTTGCCATCATGCTCCTGAAGCGCTTGCCAGATGGCAGCAGAGTGAAAAGACGGTTACCGGGGTGATTTGAGTCCTTGATTATTTCTGCAGCTCTGCTTTTGCAGCATTTGAGGTAGATGTCCTGCAGAGAGGGGAGGGCAGACCCTGAGATGCGCATAGCTAAGCGCACGACTCTATGCAGAGCTTTGCAGTCCTGATTTGTGGCGTTACTATACCACACTGAGATGCACTGAGTCAATACACTTTCTATGGCCCCTGAATAGAAAGTTTTCAGGATTGCTGGTGAGACCCTGAATTTCCACAGCTGTCGCAGATGGTACAGTCTTTGCCTGGCTTTCTTGACCTGTGTTTGAATGTGTGCAGTCCAAGTCAGGTCCTCGGAGATGTTTACACCGAGGTACTTGAAGCTGCTCACCCTCTCCACAGGGGTCCCGCTGATCATAAGAGGAGTGTAGGGCTGCTGCTGTCTCTTCCTGAAGTCTACAATCAGCTCTTTAGTTTTGCTCATGTTCAGAGAGAGACAGTTGTCCTGGCACCATGATGTTAGTCTCTCTACCTCACCCAAGTATGCGGTCTCATCATTGTGGGAAATGAGGCCCAGAACCACAGTATCATCAGCAAATTTAACAATAGAAGTGGAGCTGTGAGAGGACACAGTCGTGTGTGTAGAGAGAGTAGAGCAGGGGACTCAGAACGCAGCCCTGCAGGGCTCCTACGTTCAGGGTGATGGAGTTTGAGGTGAACTGGCCCATTTTCACCACTTGTGGTCTGCCGGTGAGGAAGTCTTGGATCCAGTCACAGAGTGTAGTGTTTAGGCCGAGGTCTGAGAGTTTGACAGCTAGCTTGGTGGGGACTATAGTATTGAAAGCTGAGCTATAGTCAATGAATAGCAGTCTGACATAGTTGCCATTGCTGCTGTCAATATGTGTGAGGGAAGAGTGCAGAACCTGAGAGATGGCATCATCAGTAGACCTATTTGGGCGATAGGCAAACTGAAGAGGGTCCAAAGTAACAGGGATGGAGGAGCAAATGTGTTTCTTTAAAAGTCTCTCAAAAACCTTCATGACTGTTGATGTGAGGGCAACTGGACGATAGTCATTCAGGCAAGAGGGTTTACTGTTCTTAGGCACAGGGATGATGACAGATTTCTTAAATGAGGTGGGAATCACAGAGGTAGCAAGGGACTCATTAAAGATGGAAGTAAACAAACCAGCAAGCTGATCAGCGCAGGACCTTAGAACGCGGCCGGTAATCCCATCAGGTCCGGCGGCTTTCCTGATGTTTACTCTCCTTAATTCTCTCCGAACCTCGTCCTCCGACACGGTGATGACATGATCAACATCGCTGCTCTGTCTGCTGCTTCCTGACACGCTGATCGGCAGAGTCGCGCTGCCGTTGCATTCGAAGCGGCCGTAGAAGGTGTTTAGCTCTTCGGCCAGCAATGGATCTGCACTCACCTCGGCGGAGGGGTTATTCAGCCTCCTGAAATCTGTAAAAAAGTATATATATATATTGCTTGAAATCTGAGAGCTTAATAAGTAACTTGTTTCATCTGAATCACATTTTAGCACAAATAATCTGGGGAAATTTAAATCATTTCATAAAAATTTTGAAGTTACTTTAGCCATTTTTAACTAAAGATTTATATTCAGACAGTCAGAATACGCTGTTTTAAACTTACCGTCGATGTAATCCTTTATAGTCATGGACCTTTAATGAAATCCACTTCAACCAAATAAAGCGGAAATTAGATTTATTGTTTATATTCTGGGGAGAAACTGAGATGGAATAAGATGGTTACATTGACATAGGGATTCAGTTTCTTTTAATAAATTAAATAGATAAATCTCTCTGCAACCACAAATTTAATTTTGATATACAAATGTTTTGATACATTCAGAAGTTCTTACCAGTCCTGTAATTTTAAGACCAAGATACTGAAATATTATCCTTGATTAGTATCTGCAATTCATCCTACGCCTTATTATTTATATTTGTTTACTAATGTAAAGTTCTATGCATATATAGACTTTTATTTTGGTGTGGTGATGTGACGTCATAAGGACGCGCTGCGCTGCTGCGGCTATGATTCGCAATGGGCTCTAAGCAACGAGAATTCTGATGTATTTCCGCTCATTCTTTATACCGGCAAGGGCGCTTCCGGTTTGTGTGGTAACTAAGAAACCATCAGCTGTGTGGGAGTCACGCCCCCTCACTAAAACAACAAAGAAAACGCCGTATTTTTATACAGTTTTAAATCGAGTTTATATATTTTATATATATGTATATATTATTATTATTATTATATTATATTATATCTTCTCCATAACCATGGAAAAGACGGTTTTCCGACGTCAAAAGCAAATGAAGGCAGCGTCGGAGCACTGTAGTGTCCCGCTGTGCTCTGTGTCTTCACGCTACAACTCCTGTGCTAGTTTTCATTCCTTTCCGGTGAAGGAAGAGATCAGGAAAAAATGGATTTTAAGAGGACTTTTATTTTGGTGTGGCTATATGACGTCACAAGGCCGCGCTCCTGCATCTGTTGTTTTTACTCATTTAAAATCGATGCAAACTGTTCAGATTTCAGTATAGTTTTTCCAACATTAGTGTTATTGTTGTGAGTAAAGCGGATCCACGCGTGAGTAACAGATGCGTCTCTTATTAATATCGTGAATCAGTTTATCATGAACAGTTATTCAGTCACAAACAGTGATGAGAGAAACTGAGCTTTTCGAATCACAACAGTTTAAATACAACGGTAAGTTAACACAAACACACACACACACACACACACACACACACAAACACACACACACACACAAACGCACACACACACACACACACACAAACACACACACTTAAATTAATTAATTAATCTGACTCATTAATCTAATTAATCTAGTCATGTGTGACTTTAGTGTGTTATGTTGTGCTTGTGAGCTCTGAATGGTTACTGACTTCATTGTTCATAGCAGACAGTCTGGAATTCAAGATATTCATTATTGTTTTATATTTGTTTTGTTACACGCACATTTATTACATTCATTGTTGAAATGATTCCTGCATTTGGTAAAAATGGCACATTTGTTTCCAATTATATTTTTTAAGTATTTGTATAATTTGTTCTTTTGTTAATTTTTAAGTTTTGAGTGTTTATTTATTTTTATTTTTGGGGGCTAATCAGGCCATTTAAGACCATTAACTGTCACTGACTGACTGGAGAGATTTACTTTTTTTTGTAAAAAACACAGAAACATTCCCGGTGAAGCGACTGAGATCCACGTGACACTGCCTATAAAGATGGCCTTTATTAAAGAGGAGAGTGAAGACATAAAGATTTTAGAAGTATTCAGCGTCAAACAAGAAGATACTGAGACACAAACAGGTTGGTTTCATTGTCAAAGCTGAACTCACTCATTTGATCCTAATTCAAATGTCCAGCTCTGCAGAAATTAATTTTGAAGAAAGTCATATGAGTGTCCAAATGAAAGCACTTTTATTTGACATGTAGTGCGTCGTCTCGTGTGGACAGACATGTTGAGACCACGTGACCCCTCTTTTTTTTTTACAGTACCATTAGTATCAATTCAATTCTATACCCGCTTGTAGTCAACCGCTTTTAACCACTCCTGTGTGTTTTTGTGTGCTTGCTCTGGTTTTGAATTACAGAACCACACGTTTATTTACAATGTGCTTTTGCAGTGTTGAGTATTGTAGCCAATCACAGGCGTCTCTGTTGAAAGCAATGGCCAGTCAGAGGTGTTTTCTGTAGGTTAGTCAGAATCCGCTCTGAGCTCATTTTTGTTTTTGCAAGTAGAGTATACAAGTTTTCGCGTGATAAAGCTCAGTCAGTTGCGCTATAAGTATCCCTACATAATCCACTGACAATTTGAAGAAAAGTTTTGTTTGTCTAATAGGACTGAACATCCATGTATACTGTTAAAACATTATGTGCGTGACTCCACTAAATTGTTCTGCTAGTCATTGCTATGATTGACAGTGATAACCAGGGTTTGAAATTAACAGGTAAAAATCAGCTGTGGCGGGTAACTGTAGCAACGGACAGAACAAACTGATGTCAAAAATAGACCTGTGCATGAAGTGATGCTTAGTAACATAACTACAGCAGTAACAAGTCTGTGTTGGCTGAATATATTAAGGATAGTTAAAGATAACTCAACACACTCTTTTTGATGTGTACTTTTTAAGGCAGTGTTTAAAAAAATTAAGATTTTAAATTAAATCTAAAAATATTTCAAAATATTTAATGGCTTATTATTTAATTGTACTTGCTATACTACTTAAGTACAATACTAAAATGTGTTATAATGGTCATTTTATAATAAATCTAAAAGCAAGAAGTGAAAACTAGGGAGTAGGCTGGGCGATATATCTCATGCAATATTCATGCGCATCTCGTCAGTAAAGCCGGTTCCTTGATTAGCGCTAAATCCCCATCACCTGTTTTCAATGGAGCGGCATTTAATACACGGAGCCGTAGATCACTGACAAGCTATGCAATATCGCTTTCATTATCGCAGATATATCGCCTTCGATAATGAACGCTTTATGAACATTTATTAATCTGTGTTAATGTTAGTTAATAAAACAATCATTCAGTGTTTGTTCATGTTTTTGTTGCTGTTACGTGACGTAGCGGTGTCTGACTAGGGGCGAGACGTGGGGTGATGACATTATCGTTTCAGAAAATATACAGATTGGCGGTCCACACGTTTATCCACTCTGGGACCCGGTTTCACTCTTCCAAAACGCCGGATCCGTCTGGACGAAACGCCTATACGATAC
Source organism: Schizothorax lantsangensis (assembly GCA_027422415.1). Taxonomy (NCBI): domain Eukaryota; kingdom Metazoa; phylum Chordata; class Actinopteri; order Cypriniformes; family Cyprinidae; genus Schizothorax; species Schizothorax lantsangensis. Next base: position 91,046 of record JAPDDO010000073.1, on the reverse strand, counting down.
AAAATGTATGTGTATACAGCTAAACAAGTGGACAGTAATAATAGTAAAAATAAAAACTATGAATGTGCCATCATTTTAGGTTTGAAATCTTTGTTGATTGAAATTTGCCTGTGTCGACTAGTCTGAAAAGTGTCATTTAAATGATTTCTTAAAGACTCTTTATAATTTTGTAAGGTCAGTTACATAAAACGAAGATCAGTTTAATTTCAGTTAGAAAAGATAAACGGATTATCCCTTCTCTATTTTAGAGAGTATCAACGCATACGCAAGCTTTCCCCCGAACTACGCTGATTACATCAATTACATTGTACTCTCTAAAATGGCGGAAGACGTAACTCGGGTGAGAAGAATTGTTGAAGAAATTATTTTTGTTTTCTTTGCAAACAAAGTATTCTCGTAGCTTCACAAAACTGAAGTTGAGCCACTGATGTCACATGGACTGTTTTACCGATGTCCTTACTTTGTTTCTGGACCTGGGAACATTACAGTTGTGTTGCTGTCTATGGAGGGTCAGAGAGCTTCTGCTACTCGGGTCTCATTTTTGATGGAAAAAATATAGAAATTATCATTCTTTCTAAATGTGATGTATTCGGCCAGTAGTTCAAATTATTACTGGCCCTGCCAATATTTTCACTGGCCCTGCCACAAAATAAATAAATAAAATAAAAGTAAAAAAAAAAAAATTAGTTATATTTTTTATCTGTTATCTTGTATTCTAATAAATAAGCTTATGACACCAATATTTTATATACCAATAACATTTTACAATTCTCGATTTCAATTTCAATACCACAGCAAAAACCACTAGCCTAACAAATGTAAAGTTCAAACATTATTAAAGACAAATGACAGCCAGTAAATAAGAACAAATGAACACATTTTAAGTAATAGCTCAATTAAATACTGGTGTGACTTTAGCTTTGTGAAATGATGCTACATAAAACGTTCATGAAACAGAAACAGCAGACGGCTGAATGAGACGCAGTTTCACTCTCTGACAGCAGGTGGTGCTTATGAAACAGTAATACAGCGTTTCCTTGGTTACCACTGTAAACACAACAGCTCTGCCCGTATTAACATTAATTTAAATGCATTATATGGAGGCAAGATGAAAAGAAAACGCCATGTAAACTTTTCTGAAAACAGCCAGTTCCCCTCAGAAACACATTCATATGAAATTCAACATTTAGGATTGCTATATTTTGTGCATCTTGAACGGTGATCTTGCTCTGCCCGCTATAGTATTTTCTCCTCTTTGCGTCCGTCTTCAGCCTCTGTTAATGGCTGTTTACAGACTAATTATAATAATATAGTAATATTTCCACACAGATGGCATTTGGGGAAATGATTGCAGTGCAGTTTGTGTGCAAGCCTGGAACTGAAGATCTAAAATAAAACAAAATAAAAAATGGCCAGTTGACCGGTGCATCTGTTCGCCACTGTATAAATTAAATGGATTAATCAATGACTACGTTTACATGGACATCAATACTCCGATTTTAATACGATTAAGACAATACTCTGATTAAGAGTCTACCATGTAAACAGAGATTTTTGATGACCTTAATCCGGCTAAAATCATAATCGAAGTAAACACAAATCAAATTAAGACATGTGGAGTATTCCTATTTTAGTCGCATTATTGAAGTGCGGTACAGACATGTACACACCTTAATCAAACTATTACCGTCGTGTAGGACTTTTCACCGCATTTTACGACAGGATACACACACGGCAGTGATGATCAACCGTTTGACGGTAAATAAAAGAGCTTCAGCGCCACCGTCGTCTGTATGCACAAAAATAATTAACTGCACTTGAAACTTTAATAAAATGAAACGACCAAAGCTGTATATGGCATCATCACGAAGACGAACTATATGTTTATATGTGTAATTCTTGAGGGGACGTCAGATGGCGTCGCGTGGTGACGTAATGACGCATGCCATTAATCGATCTATGCACTATAACGTAATGTAATGTAAAACGGATGAAAGGATTATTCTAAAAGCAACTCATGTAAACACCTTAATCATAATATTGTCTTATTCAGAATAAGGTCAATTATTAGATTACTGATGTCCATGTAAACGTAGTCATTGTTAAAGCTACAAAGTTACTTAGCAGGATGGGTATTTTGATACATTTGTATATGTATTTGCCCATTCAGACACAAGAAAGACACAGAAAGAAACTCAATTCTTAGCTCGCGTGTGTCAGAGACGCAGCTGTCTGTGTGCTCTCTTCACACAGAAAACAGCGCGCTTGTACTGAATGGAGTAGTCTTTCGCACACGATTGCATTTAAATTGCTTGAATTATTTTAATTAACAAGGCTTAAAAACACATGCAAATGATAAACTTTTGTGATGGCGCAGCAGTGGCCCGATTGGGCAAGTGACAAATCCGTCAACTGTCCCGAGCACCCTTCATGCTGCTCCGGGCAATCGGGCACTCCTCACTGTCGGGCCCTGAAGATACTGCAGTCTATTTTAAAATGATTCTTTAAAATCAGTTTGACTACATGATTCAATGACTCACTCAAACAACTTCAATCGTTTCATTACTGAATAAATCAGTGAATTACTGACAGAAATTGTTCACTAGTTCCTTAGCGTAGTGAAGAGGACAGGTCTATAATTACCCAGTTTTGTTGCATGGTGCTAATTTTGATCTGTTTTGATACTTGTCTTGGTTTTGATGTCTGCTGCTTTGAGCCATTAAACTGCCATTAACGTGTATTTGTCTTTTCCACTTTAGAACTGATGGCACTGAAAGAGGAGAAAGAAGAACTGAAAGAAATAGAAGAGAAAAATCACTACGAGAGACCTGATTTCATACGGACTGAAACAAATTCGGTTCGGAAGACTAAATCTAAAAGAAACTTCCCTTGCCATCAATGTGGAAGGATTTTCACACAAAAAGGAAACCTTCGTGTACACATGAGAATTCACACCGGAGAGAGGCCTTTCACATGTCAACAGTGTGGAAAGAGTTTCGTTAAAAAAGGAAACCTTAATGAACACATGTATGTTCACACTGCAGAGAAGTCTTTCATCTGCAAACTGTGTGGAGATAGCTTCTTACGAGCAGGACATCTTACGTTACACTTGAGAATTCACACTGGAGAGAAGTCTTTCAAACAAGAGTTTCAGTCATAAAACAACCCGTTCCACACATGAGACGTCACACAGGTGAGAGTCCTTACACCTCCAAACTGTGAGGGATCCTGTGATGGGTTTTTTCATACATTGCCCGCAGACATGATTAGTAAACAATTAAATTCATTGGCTCTAATTTTCATTAACGACTTTTTTCGTTGCTATTAACAGTTGGTTGATACAGCCTCAACATCAGTAATACTCTGTACTAACTTGGACAGTTGTGCTGTCTTCATGTCATAATTCTCAAGCTAAGCAAAACAATGTTGTGATCTATGTTGTCAAAAGCGCTGTTAGTGTTAGAAGAAAGATGTACTCATGATTGGATGCCAAAAGGTCATGCATCACTTGAATAAATGATCTGCTTAAATGCAAACTGAAACTGTTCACAAGTACCATTGCTTAATAGAGGACTAATATTTTAGACATGAATGGAAGATTCAGGACTGTCTGTAAAAAAGTTTTGTTGCTTGATGTTGGTTTTGGTGTTTATATCTTGGTTTTGATGTCTGTTGGTTTGAGCTGTTAAATTGCTTTTTACTTGTATTTGTCTTTTTTCACTTTAGACCTGATGGCACTGAACAAAAATCAAGAAATAAAAGAGAAAAATTATAATATTGTCTTATTCAGAATAAGGTAAATAATTAGATTACTGATGTCCATGTAAACGTAGTCATTGTAAGACAGTGAGCAACTCCTTTTGTTTGTCTGAGGGAGCAACAGTAACTAAGGGGGGCGGGGCTTACCGATAGCTCAATTGTTGAAGCTATTAAGGTGTGCTGACCCAAAAATCTTTTAAAAACCTGGGCCAAGTTTAAACCAGTAACCAGGCATCACAGCTGGCAAAGGGGCATGTCTGACTTTGACATGTATATATTGCCATTATTATGTTTTATTGCTGGTCTTCAATGATAATGTCAAGTTACTTTAATGTATTTGCACCAAAAAATTATAAGGATTTATGCTGATATCGTCCAAAACCACACTTTGCCAGGGGTGTTTCCAAACTTTTGGAGGGCAGTGTACATAGATATATATGTAGATCTAAGTACATACACATCTATCTAGATACAGAGACAGAAAACAAACTGTCATGACTGTAGCCTTGTTCAGACTGTCAGTCCAAATCTGACTTTTGTGCATATCCAATCATATATAGCAAAAAATATCATGTTTCAAGACACAATCAAATACCAATACCACAATAGTGTGTTTCCTGCTAACAATTCCCCTCACAATTCCTCTTTGAGAAATAGCGTACATTGTTTCTAAAAATGATACTATAGCAGTCAACCTGGTGTAAAGAATATGCTGAAAAACAAAGGTAAGGTTGTACTGCCATATTTTGACGTGGTTCAACATGATCAAATTTACATCAACTCTCAAACTATTACTGAGTTTCAGAGAGCGGTTTACACAATAATTAATTCAACACAATCATCCCTTACCTGTCCTCTAAAAATGAATTTATATAAAGTAGAACTGCTCCCATCCTTTGCATACTGTGTTAAAGCTGGTGATCTGAATGCTTTGTCTCCATCAGTAAGAACGAGCTCCTGAAATCTGTATAAACTAGTGATTCACTGCTTTAGTCAGCGCCACACAGTACCATCTCAATCAAGAACCTGCTGTGTAACAGATACTGTAGGTATTCAGCGCCACACAGTACCATCTCAATCAAGAACCTGCTGTGTAACAGATACTGTAGGTATTCAGCGCCACACAGTACATCTCAATCAAGAACCTGCTGTGTAACAGATACTGTAGGTATTCAGCGCCACACAGTACATCTCAATCAAGAATCCTGCTGTGTAACAGATACTGTAGGTATTCAGCGCCACACAGTACATCTCAATCAAGAACCTGCTGTGTAACAGATACTGTAGGTGTTCAGCGCCACACAGTACATCTCAATCAAGAACCTGCTGTGTAACAGATACTGTAGGTATTCAGCGCCACACAGTACCATCTCAATCAAGAACCTGCTGTGTAACAGATACTGTAGGTATTCAGCGCCACACAGTACATCTCAATCAAGAACCTGCTGTGTAACAGATACTGTAGGTATTCAGCGCCACACAGTACATCTCAATCAAGAACCTGCTGTGTAACAGATACTGTAGGTATTCAGCGCCACACAGTACCATCTCAATCAAGAACCTGCTGTGTAACAGATACTGTAGGTATTCAGCGCCACACAGTACATCTCAATCAAGAACCTGCTGTGTAACAGATACTGTAGGTATTCAGCGCCACACAGTACCATCTCAATCAAGAACCTGCTGTGTAACAGATACTGTAGGTATTCAGCGCCACACAGTACATCTCAATCAAGAACCTGCTGTGTAACAGATACTGTAGGTATTCAGCGCCACACAGTACATCTCAATCAAGATCCTGCTGTGTAACAGATACTGTAGGTATTCAGCGCCACACAGTACATCTCAATCAAGAACCTGCTGTGTAACAGATACTGTAGGTATTCAGCGCCACACAGTACATCTCAATCAAGAACCTGCTGTGTAACAGATACTGTAGGTATTCAGCGCCACACAGTACATCTCAATCAAGAACCTGCTGTGTAACAGATACTGTAGGTATTCAGCGCCACACAGTACATCTCAATCAAGAACCTGCTGTGTAACAGATACTGTAGGTATTCAGCGCCACACAGTACATCTCAATCAAGAACCTGCTGTGTAACAGATACTGTAGGTATTCAGCGCCACACAGTACATCTCAATCAAGAGCCTGCTGTGTAACAGATACTGTAGGTATTCAGCGCCACACAGTACCATCTCAATCAAGATCCTGCTGTGTAACAGATACTGTAGGTATTCAGCGCCACACAGTACATCTCAATCAAGATCCTGCTGTGTAACAGATACTGTAGGTGTTCAGCGCCACACAGTACCATCTCAATCAAGATCCTGCTGTGTAACAGATACTGTAGGTATTCAGCGCCACACAGTACATCTCAATCAAGATCCTGCTGTGTAACAGATACTGTAGGTATTCAGCGCCACACAGTACATCTCAATCAAGATCCTGCTGTGTAACAGATACTGTAGGTATTCAGCGCCACACAGTACATCTCAATCAAGATCCTGCTGTGTAACAGATACTGTAGGTATTCAGCGCCACACAGTACATCTCAATCAAGAACCTGCTGTGTAACAGATACTGTAGGTATTCAGCGCCACACAGTACATCTCAATCAAGAGCCTGCTGTGTAACAGATACTGTAGGTATTCAGCGCCACACAGTACATCTCAATCAAGAACCTGCTGTGTAACAGATACTGTAGGTATTCAGCGCCACACAGTACATCTCAATCAAGAACCTGCTGTGTAACAGATACTGTAGGTATTCAGCGCCACACAGTACATCTCAATCAAGAACCTGCTGTGTAACAGATACTGTAGGTATTCAGCGCCACACAGTACCATCTCAATCAAGAACCTGCTGTGTAACAGATACTGTAGGTATTCAGCGCCACACAGTACCATCTCAATCAAGAACCTGCTGTGTAACAGATACTGTAGGTATTCAGCGCCACACAGTACCATCTCAATCAAGAACCTGCTGTGTAACAGATACTGTAGGTATTCAGCGCCACACAGTACATCTCAATCAAGAACCTGCTGTGTAACAGATACTGTAGGTATTCAGCGCCACACAGTACATCTCAATCAAGAGCCTGCTGTGTAACAGATACTGTAGGTATTCAGCGCCACACAGTACATCTCAATCAAGAGCCTGCTGTGTAACAGATACTGTAGGTATTCAGCGCCACACAGTACCATCTCAATCAAGAGCCTGCTGTGTAACAGATACTGTAGGTATTCAGCGCCACACAGTACATCTCAATCAAGAACCTGCTGTGTAATAAATAGCTCTTGTTTCTAAACTTCCTATTCATTGTGCGCTTCACGCTCCTTACCAGTAGGTGGCGGGAATGCACATTTCAAGTTGGTTTGCCATTAAATCCTAAAAAAAGAAGACTTTTATTTTGCTCTGGTGATGTGACGTCATAAGGCTGCGTCGCGCGCCTGTGTCTGTGATTCGTCTGAAGAAAGGTTTGTGCTTTTAATCATTTAAAGAGTTTAAGTCATTTAGAGAATTGTATATAAAACTTCGAAATGAATTATTACCAAATGCTTTAATTAGTGTTATTAATGAAGGGTATTTTGTGCTTGTAAAGCGCATGAGTAACAGAAATGGTGAATCACCCTGCATCCCAATGTGCATACTATCCACGTCTACCCTAAATAGTATTGAAAATGACTAATATCACAGAATTTAGGATGGAGTATGCACATTGGGACGCAGGCTCAGTTTATCATCAAGCATCGATGGAGAAACGGAGCTTTTTGAATCTTCGAGTCAATTGAATCAACCGATTCTCAAAATGATTCAGTGATTCGAATCAGCGCAGCGACACCTGCTGCTCAAAACAACAAACACAATCTGTTCAATATAATCTACAAATCAGTAAATACCAAATATAAACCATTTACAAATAGGAACCTTTTATTTTGTGTCCTTTTTATTTGGTTGTTTTTTCTTATCAGGTAATTTAAGTGAACTCTCACTCTGACTGACTCCCTTACTAGTGTGCTGACTACTGAACTAGGGAGCTGATTGAGACTGACTGACTCCCTCACAAGTGTGCTGACTACTGAACTAGGGAGCTGATTGAGACTGACTGACTCCCTCACAAGTGTGCTGACTACTGAACTAGGGAGCTGATTGAGACTGACTGACTCCCTTACTAGTGTGCTGACTACTGAACTAGGGAGCTGATTGAGACTGACTGACTCCCTCACAAGTGTGCTGACTACTGAACTAGGGAGCTGATTGAGACTGACTGACTCCCTCACAAGTGTGCTGACTACTGAACTAGGGAGCTGATTGAGACTGACTGACTCCCTCACAAGTGTGCTGACTACTGAACTAGGGAGCTGATTGAGACTGACTTACTCCCTGACTAGTGTGCTGACTACTGAACTAGGGAGCTGATTGAGACTGACTGACTCCCTCACAAGTGTGCTGACTACTGAACTAGGGAGCTGATTGAGACTGACTGACTCCCTCACAAGTGTGCTGACTACTGAACTAGGGAGCTGATTGAGACTGACTGACTCCCTCACTAGTGTGCTGACTACTGAACTAGGGAGCTGATTGAGACTGACTGACTCCCTCACAAGTGTGCTGACTACTGAACTAGGGAGCTGATTGAGACTGACTGACTCCCTCACAAGTGTGCTGACTACTGAACTAGGGAGCTGATTGAGACTGACTGACTCCCTCACAAGTGTGCTGACTACTGAACTAGGGAGCTGATTGAGACTGACTGACTCCCTTACTAGTGTGCTGACTACTGAACTAGGGAGCTGATTGAGACTGACTGACTCCCTCACAAGTGTGCTGACTACTGAACTAGGGAGCTGATTGAGACTGACTGACTCCCTCACAAGTGTGCTGACTACTGAACTAGGGAGCTGATTGAGACTGACTGACTCCCTCACAAGTGTGCTGACTACTGAACTAGGGAGCTGATTGAGACTGACTTACTCCCTGACTAGTGTGCTGACTACTGAACTAGGGAGCTGATTGAGACTGACTGACTCCCTCACAAGTGTGCTGACTACTGAACTAGGGAGCTGATTGAGACTGACTGACTCCCTCACAAGTGTGCTGACTACTGAACTAGGGAGCTGATTGAGACTGACTGACTCCCTCACTAGTGTGCTGACTACTGAACTAGGGAGCTGATTGAGACAGACTGACTCCCTTACTAGTGTGCTGACTACTGAACTAGTTTTGAACATGACGAAACTGCACCGGCAGCATTTCGTTTTCTTTACAGCACATTAACAAAACACATGGATGCTTATTCTTCATCATTGTTATTATAAAAATATGCAGTTAATAAGTTATCAGTCTAAAACTGGGCTCGTCATGGGGCGCGTGGTCCGGAGCGCTGTATGACTGATGTAGCCTACCTATCCGTTTAATTTAACTTTACTCCAAAAATATGAACTTACCTGAAAATACTTTTATCTTTAACATGTTCGTTTATGTCCAACACAAACTACTTTTGATTTTCACCTTGACTGATGTTTAGACTGATAACTTCCGCGCCGATGCGGCAAACCTGTCACAGGACGCGCGGTCCTAATAGCGATGTATGACTGCTGTATCCGAATATGAACTAGCTGTTTTAAATATTTTTTATATTTAACATGTTAGTTTTTCAGTATGTTTGAAAGTATATTATTTCTGTTATTGGTACTTCCAGGCTCTCTCTCTCTCTCATGCACGCCGGTTTAAAATCACCAAATAGTTATGAAATAGCTTATGACAAGTACAGAGAATCTCTCTCTTGCCCACACACACCCATGCACGATAATATCGTGTATCGGCGATCTCACAGGCTGGCGATATGACGATATGAAAAATGACCATATCGCCCAACACTAGTGTGAAACAGTATACAATAAGCAACATACGTATGTTTCAGAGTAGTATGCTTGTCACATGACAAACACAAACATTAATTCAGCACAGCACCTTACAAACAAATGTGCTAACTATTCTTTATACAAAAGCTTGTTAATAAGGCTTCATACTAGTAAACAATATTGCCCAATTGAACTCATGTCATAACTGAAGAACTTGTAATAATGGTAATTTTAGAACTTGTAAGAACTTGTAATAATGGTAATTTTAGATGACCTTTCGGAAGTAGCCTATTTAATTATCTATAATAACATTAAACTTATTTCATATTTTCTCTAAACCTTCTTGGATATTAAGACAGACACCTGCAATTCTGGCCAAATTAAAGATATAGTTTTTATTAGATAACTTTACATTCAATTAGTTTTTAAAAGGTAACTTTACATTCTTATGGACTCTACGCCACTTACATTTCTTTTCAGGAGCACTTGTGATTAGGAACACCTTCTGATCATTGAGAAAAATGTACCTTCCCAAAGATGATATTTGACTCCTTAAAGTTTTTTTTTTCACCTTTGTAATGCCTCTAACTTTTATTATTTCATCTTTTGTGCCAAAAAAAATTGATTTATAAACCTTTATAAAAAAAAAATAATTAAACAATAAATTCAGTTAAAATAATAAGATACATTCAGGAAGAATAAGTTACTAGTCAAATGAAATCAGCATCAACAATTCATATCTGCAAGGTACAGAAGAGCATAAATGTGGCATTAAGGAATATTTACAGACTTTTTGACAAGACTCAGAGGTGGTATTAATGCATTTCATAATAACAATGTTATGAAATTAATGTTTTAAATATAAAGTTTTGAATTTAGAAACATTAAAGGATTTAAATGACTCAATTTATACTTTAAAAATGAATCTGAAACCGCCAGTAGGTGGCAGCAAGTCACTTTGTCACTGAAATATTCATTCAATCGATTCGATCAAACGGCTGATTCATTTAGGAACGAAGCAAATGACTCTCTTTATGAATGGGTCATTGAATCATTGACTCACTAGATTTGTTCAAAAGCAAAGATTCATTCATAAACGAAACAGCGCTGTGTTTGCTTGGAGATGTGCAGCGGTTAATCTGTGATTTTTTTGGAACTATTTTCGTTGACGAAATAGAGCACAATCAGACAAGTGTTCCTAAAATGTATGTCACTTAATTTTAACTTTTGTATAAAATCAAAAATGTTTAAAACTGTCGTATAAATTTAATTTCATATTTGCAAACTCCCTTTAAAAGCTGTCACTCGTCTTAGTTCATCGCGATCTCACAAACTTCCATTTTGAATGAAGCTCTCAACACTGAACACTAAATCTATTATTTACATCCTCTCTACACTTTGTTATAATGAATGACAAAAACTGCAGTCTGCTTTCACAATCTGTGCTGTGAGGAGCAGCACGCGCACCGATAGAGAAGCATTTCTATTGGCTGCAGTCTGCAGGTATTATGGCCAATCACAAAAGATGGCATTGTGCAGCTAACCATAGACACAAATAGTGTCGTCACGGTACCAAAATTTCAGTATTCGGTACCAATACCAGTGAAAATCCACGGTTCTCGGTACCAATTTCGGTACCAAAGCAAAACACAGAAATATGCTAATTATGCACATTTTTATTAATAAAGTTAAGCAAAAATAAACTGCACAAAAACCAATGCCATTCTTTATGCTTATTTAAAATTATTTCAAGTTTTTCCAAGTAATAAAAGTATGGAAAAAAGTAAACAAGTTCCACCCAAAAGTTTTTGTCATATTTCTGCTTCTGCTGAAAAACATCTGTAAACTGTCTGTTTTAGGGTTTGCTGGTGCTTCATGATCTTCCTGCAGCTGTAAAAGGAAAATTTAATATAAGTAAAGCAGTGGACTGAGTCTGACCAAATACAACATTAGATCATTGACTCCAGCTAAAATATAACATTTCAGTAAATAACAAACCTCAGCTTTTATAATAAATTTAGATAAGATTACATATATTTTAAGACAAGTGTATATCAAATAGAAGGAAACTGTAGTATTAAAAACACTTTACAATAAGATTAAGTTTTTTAGATAACATGACCTATCACATAAACAATAGTTATATATTGCAATTATTCTTCTTAGGGTTAATTTCAAAATGTACAAATACATAAAATCAATCAATCAAAGTTCAATCTGTTAAAATTATTTAATGCACAATGAACAAACATGAATGATCAAGTGTTTGTATTAAATAACATTCACAAACATTAATTTATGTTGTAAAAATATATTGTTCACTCGCTGTAAGTTGATGTTAGATAATAATATGAAGTCATTGTAAAGTCTATACAGGAGATAACATTTGACTGTACTTTCATTTAATACAAACTGTGTACATATTTAATTTTAAAGGGCTTTTAAACCTGCTAGTTATCCAGCCAAGAATAACAACAACTAGCAAAAAAAAAAAAAAAAAGGCCAGAACTGTTTTTTTCTGACGGACTGATATGACAAACACTGTTAACTGTTTGTACATTCTCCAACACGCATATTTTAGATTCACAATTCATTTAAAAGCCTCTGGTGTGTAACAATAGTAAATACCATCATGTCCTCCTGTTGTTTTTACCCTAATAAAAGATATAGGCGTATTAAATAGTTATTAAAGAAACTTAATTCTAATGCTCAGCTCATTATATTAGCGTTAGCTGCGCTTATGCTAAGGATTAACTCCGCTATAACGGCAATGTTTATTTTAATCCGACAAAAAAGGAATAATATTCATAACAGAATATCTAAATATTAAATATTAAATTGAAACTTACCTGCTTGAACTCTTTCATTTGATCCGGGTGTCGGTCTTTAAAGTGTTGTATTAGTTTGATGCATTTCCTCCTTTTGATGTCGCACGTCTCCATGCTTTTATGAAGCGAGCGCATCTGCGCAGCTTTCAGATCGCGCAGCAAGAACCGGGTTGACCGGGTACTCGGTACTACCGGGACTTAAAGAAACTTGGTACCGTGACGTTTTCATTTTTTTAGTACTGACTTGGTACCGAAGTACCGGGTCTTTTGACAACACTAGACACAAACATATTTTATATTTTATGTGCTAGGTTTATGTGCAGAGCTGGGATCGCTTTCGTAGTCTTTTGAATGGATAAAATATAGAAATCACTTTAATTTGCAAATAAACCTAACCAGTTGGAAATGAGACTCCGTCCCCTCGAAATTCACTCCCCGGACTCCGTCCCCCCCATTTCCAGCCCTGTTTATACTTCAGTACTGTAGTACATTATAAAACAGTATGCAATAACATATTGAGTGTAACTTATACATTTTATTTGATGAACGCCACTTTATTGGGACAAAAACCTACCTACAGCTAAGCACACTGTATTATTAATGAGGCATTTCATTTCCACTTTTCAAATATTTACTTTGAAAATAAATGCCTTTCTGATCTGGTATGTGATGGGAAAAGGAGTTGCACGAGTTTGACAAAAGGCTGAATCAAACTCGGATCGCTCACATCAACAGCACACATCTCGTGTGTTTTACTCACTGCGCCACTGATTCTACAGAAATACACGTGTCTTTTGCAGTGCTGTTTATCACAGCCAGGCATTGGTGGGTGGAGTTCATGTAAATAGCCTCTGACAACAAATTGGTCTATTTGTCCTTAGAGTAAATACACTCCGTTGATCGAAAAAGTGCCGTAGAGATTAAAGTACAATTTATGTCCTACAAATTATATTGTTTTTAAGTGCACAGCTATAGTTTGTAGTATACATGTATATATATAAGTGTAACATTTATAATTACTATTCCCCGCCTCCAGTTCACTCACGCGTTTGAAGATGAAACGTCACATGGAGCGCGTTGCGTTCTGGGAAACAGTATCCCACGCAGCGTCTTCAGATGCATACATCAAATTTCAGCAAATGTAGCAGATAATCCGGGCATTCCATGCATACTGAGAATTCACATACTATTCACAGTATACACACAGCATACTGCAGTATAGTAGGAGTTGTATGATAGTATGCCATTCAGAACACAGCTTCTGTACTGATTTCAGTGTACTTGAGTTATATTTAGCAGATTCTGGCAAATATAGTAGGTCATCCGGGTATTTCATGCATACAGAAAATTTGCATACTGCATGCTGCAGAAATAGTAAGAGTAGTATGATAGTATGGCATTTCGAACACAGCCAGAGATTTACTTTGGATTAATTTGTTAACTATTCTCATCTTAAACAGGACAGTGTCCAAACACACAGAAAAACTCCGGAAGCAGCTGAGATCCCTGTGACACTGTTGTAAAGATGGCGTTTATTAAAGAGGAGGGTGAAGACATGAAGATTGAAGAAGCATTCAGAGTCAAACATGAAGATACTGAGCAACAAACAAAAATGGTGTTTATTAAAGAGGAGAGTGAAGACATGAAGATTGAAGAAACATTCAGAGTCAAACATGAAGATACTGAGAAACAAACAAAGATGGTGTTTATTAAAGAGGAGAGTGAAGACATGAAGATTGAAGAAACATTCAGAGTCAAACATGAAGATACTGAGAAACAAACAAAGATGGAGTTTATTAAAGAGGAGAGTGAAGACATGAGGATTGAAGAAGCATTCAGAGTCAAACATGAAGATACTGAGGAACAAACAAAGATGGTGATTATTAAAGAGGAGAGTGAAGACATGAAGATTGAAGAAACATTCAGAGTCAAACATGAAGATACTGAGACACAAACAAAGATGGTGATTATTAAAGAGGAGAGTGAAGACATGAAGATTGAAGAAACATTCAGAGTCAAACATGAAGATACTGAGACACAAACAGGTTGGTTTTCATTCTCAAAGCTGAACTCACTCATTTGATACTTATTTAAATGTCCAGGCGTACGCACAAAATCTGCCCTGAAAGAGGCGTAAGCCACTTCCTACGCAAAAGGTGGGATTCATAAAAACAAACTTGACGGGAAAATGTGTGCACCTGCAAGCAAACTCTGACCCATGCATATGAACTTTTTTTCCTGGAGAGAGAAAAATAATGAAGTAAACGATTTTAAACTCTGTCTTCATTTCAATATACACATTTACATTAAATATTCCACTCTCATTAATGGAGATACGCACTGAAATAGGGATGGGTCACGATTTTCAAATATTCGGTTAGTCGATTTATTCATAGAATATCTAATAGGTTGTGTGATTATATTTGTCTTAATATTCCCCATGTTTTCGGTGCTGATGCATAAGCAGAGGTAAGCGTTGCCAATAATGCACCTAAAAGCTGTCAAAGACAACAGAAGAACACTCTCTCACGCGAACGCTGTAGACTTGGAACTAAGAACGATGTCAAATAAGAGTTCTGTGCGGACCACAAATATCCCCGACTGGGTTAGAGGTGTGCTGAATCCGTACTGGGAAAGGCACAGAAAACAAATAACGCGTTCTACGGAGCCACTAAAGGGACATATGGTTAGCCGCATGCTAGCGATAGCCTGTTACATTACAGTACATGCAGTTTCACTTACCAGCAACAGAGTAGGATGATGGCGAGTGATTTGCAGATCCTCCTGAGCACCACTGACAAACATCTAATCTTGTAAAATGTGTGGTATACTGCCGCTCCATAGTATAAACATGTGATCGCAAATCTCCAAAGTGAAAGTAAAACGGTTGCATGCACGCGCATTCAAAAGCGTTTTAAATGCCCCTCATATTAATAACGGCTCACTGATGCCCGGGCCGCAGTTAATATACAGTATAATTACCTAACGATATAACTGTGAGAGAAAGTTTAGGAATATATTTTTTGAGCAGTTTAATAATTTATGAGCAGTTAATTTATGCTTAAGGATGGACTGCTATGTTAATAAGTGCTGTCATTCTGTTACGTTAATTATATTAATATGTTTCAGCATGTTACAATCATTAAATGGCTTGAGTTAAGATAGCCTATCTTTAAATAAATTAAACAGTTTGTTATCATACAGATTAAAAGCGTGAATGATCTCTCTCTCTCTCTGTATATGGAAAAAAAACATATAGTCACCATATGTCCATATAGCAACCATATAGTCACCGCCACCAATCCGGTGTAGCAAACCTTTGTCCACTATTGTGGTCAGAGAGGGGCCCCGCCATAAACTGGGCCCTGGAATGTGCTGTCCACTACATCCCCCCCCCTGATCGGCTTGATCGAGGACCTGAAGTCGTTGACCTGGGCGATGCACTAAAAGGAACAGCAGGAACAGAACACACACACCTCACCTCCTCCTTCTGACCATTGGCATTAAAGTACAATTTGGCTCAATATGTTCTATATAGAGCTAAATTAACTAAATGTAAGAGTCATTAGATTAATTTCTAAACAGGTTAAAAGCATACTGGAGAAGATAGGTTTACAGAAAAGTTGTCCTAAAAGTAACTTAAAGTCTATTGTTTAAGATCTCTGAAGAGAGTATCAAGGTAAGAGTAAACATTAAAAATGTTTGAGCAAATTTAGCAGAAAACCAATTTCTTAAATGTCGGGATTGATATAATTTGGTTTGGCACTCTTCAAGCTGTAGGCTGTGTGCACCTGCAATGTCTACATAGTTCCTTGCAATGCCTGATTACAGAATCCTCAACTGGTTCACTTGGTACCACATATGACGAGATTGTTTCTATTGTCTAATTATCAGGAGCAAATCTCACTTAAATCATAAGTAAATATTGCATTAATATACAGACCAATTAATGAGAGTGGTCATGTTGTATGACATCCATTATCTTGACTGCACTGTGGATGGTGTAGTTCAAGGGGCTGTATATTGACCAGCAGTGGAGGTTGTAAATTTAAGTGTTCTGTCTAAAGTCTGCAGCATCCTCTAGAGGACTGCATCACAGGTCCAATTAAGCTCCTCCTTTCTTAGGAAGGATGACTTTTAAGGGAGATGGCTAGAACTGACAACAAATTAGAACAACCCTAACTGTGATCTGCAATGTTTTATTTCATGTGGCAAGTAAACTTATTGGTCATTAGTATCACACGGGGCTTGACCCCCCTTTTTTGACATCCAAAGGGATTGTCATGGGCATGCAAAATCATAACCTTGTAGGTTATAAATAGGGATGCAACGATACCATTTTTTCAGATCCGATCCGATCCGATCCAGAAAATTCTGAGTATCGGCCGATACCGATCCGATCCAATCCTAGCGCAGTGTTTTTTTTTTGTTTTTTTTTAATCAATGTAGAGTTTCTATACTTCTGTTTCACTCTTTTGTGTGTGAAACACAATCTACTAGACAACTTCATTTTAATGAAAAATAACATGAAAATATATATAGGGGCTGTTTACACCTGGTCACTTCATGCGTTTTGTAATATAAATCCGATCGCTCAAAACACTTCAGGAGGAGGTCTGGGCCGCATTCCAGATGAAACTGGACATGTGTAAATGCATCTGGTTGTTGAAGCCACATATGTGAATTTTACTCCTCCCAAAATGTAAAAATAATAAACGTGTGAGACAGTGTTATAGGCTATATGACATTTTAGTCAGATATGACTGCGCTAATGCAACAAGGATGAGCTGAGTATCTCTTCAGCAAGCAGACGCGCAAACTGCCGCGAGTGAAACTGAAAGAAAGACAGACGCTCAACACAATCATCTTCATTAAAAGTATAAGACAAACTTATCTTTCCAGTGCTGATGCTGCGCTCTCTCATATTGCGGTCTTTGATCTGGAAATGAGCTGATAATTAATAAAATGCAGCGCTTTTGATTTTGTTGACGTTAAATTTATATACAGCGCGGGAATTGAAGATCGGATTTATATCCGTTTTGTGAAGATTTATGTGGCCAAGTGTAAATGGAAACGTTTTAACAAATCAGATAGATATCAGATCAGAGAAAACACATGAAATGACCAGGTGTAAACAATCTAAACATTTAGTGAAATAACATTATTTAGTGCAGAACAAATAAAAGTGAATATGTGAAGGACTAAACCTGGTAAAATGTTACACATTGCTCTTTGCATTGTTGTAAAATACATTAATGAAAACAGGTAAATGTATTTATTTATAAATATAAACTACAAAATTAAAAGACATTTCTTTTAAATATATAGCACAGTAATGAAGGCAGCAACATATGATAGAGGAGTCCTGCCTCCATTACTGTGCTATACATTAGATTATTAATAGCCTTGATAGGACAGTACAAGAAACGCTATAAATAATATTTCATTGCGCAAAAGTATTATAATACGAAAAGCTCCAATAGAGAACGGCACAAAGCTCTTATGCGCATCCCGTGCGCAGAATGATGCGCTTGAAGCAGCACGGAGTCACAGCACAGCTCCGGTCAGAGAAGTTCAAAGCACAGAGGGAAGAGATATTGATGCGTAGCTTATTAAATCTGCGCGATAGTTTATTGAGCCTTTTCTTTTAACGGTTTTAAATCTCAGTTATTGAGCACTCTTGAAGAGAGTTTCATTGTTTTGACTGTAGTAACCGAACGCAACACGCAGTTTGAACGCTGAATGGAGGATAACGGACAGCCGCAGCAGAGAGAAGAGTTTACCTGAACTTGAATTTAACGACTTAAATATTCATCTGTACCTCACATTAAACTATGGAACGGCTTCAGAACACTTGGACTTTGACTTTATGGTGCTTTATAATGCTTTTGTGCTTTCGTGGGGCTTAACAATAACACAGAATAGTATACACACAATATCGGATTTGGATCGGTCTCGTCTCACCGATACCCGATCCGCAGAAAATGACTGGATCGGAGCCGATACCGATCCTGAGTATCGGATCGGTGCATCCCTAGTTATAATAATAATAATAATAATTCATTTTATTTGTGGGCGCCTTTCAAGACACTCAAGGACACCTTACAATAATAAAATACATAATTAAACAGAGGGAAAAAACAACAACACAATAAACAATACTACAAAAAATCAATACCCAATTAACATAACTAAAATCACTCAGGATAGGCTAATCTAAAAAAATGAGTTTTAAGACGTGATTTAAAAATTGAAAGACTAAGACTATTACGTATATCTTGAGGTAAAGTATTCCAAATCGTCGGAGCAATACAACTAAAGGCTCTACTTCCCATGGTAGTCAAACGTACAGATGGTACAACAAGAGTCACAGAAGCAGAAGACCTGAGGGATCGGGTAGGTACATACACATGAAGAAGTTCACTCAGATATGAAGGTGCTAAATTATGAAGAGCCTTATAAGTAAAAAGTAAAATCTTAAATTGAATACGATATCTGATTGGAAGCCAATGAAGGTGCCCTAAAACTGGAGTAATATGCTCATTCAACGGTGTTCGTGTAATGATCCGAGCTGCTGAATTTTGAACCATCTGAAGTTTATGAATAAGTTTCTGTGAAACACCACTGAGCAGAGAGTTACAGTAGTCAATTCGAGAGGTAACTAATGCATGCACGAGGACAGCAGTACCATTAACAGAAAGAGATGGTCGAAGACGATTAATATTTCGCAGATAGTAATATGCGGACCGTGTAATATTATTTACATGTGCCTCGAAAGACAGAGTACTGTCAAGGATGACACCCAGACTCTTGACCTGAGAAGAAGGAGAGATAACAGAGTTGTCGATAGTAAGTGTAAAACTTCCACAATTACGCAGCTTTGATTTAGTACCTACTAATAAAATTTCAGTCTTCGCACTATTAACTTTGAGGAAATTGCATGTAAACCATGATTTAATTTCAGAAAGACAAAGCAAAAGAGAGGAAGACGGCAATACTGAACTAGGCTTCGAAGATATATAGAGCTGGGTGTCATCTGCGTAACAGTGAAAATTTATATTAAATTTACGGAAAATCTGTCCTAGAGGCAATAAATACACAATAAACAGAAGAGGGCCCAAGACTGAGCCTTGAGGCACACCACTGGTTATCTGAGATATCCGCGATTTAAATTTTTTTATTTGAACGAACTGAGTCCGACCAGATAAATATGATTTAAACCAATCATGGGATATACCAGTGATCCCAATAGAAATCAACCTCTCCAATAAAATGCTATGTGAGATGGTATCGAAAGCTGCAGTTAAATCGAGAAGAATGAGTATTGATAAAAGTCCCGAATCTGCAGCCATTAACAAATCATTTGTGACTTTAATAAGCGCTGTCTCCGTGCTATGATATGGACGATAAGCAGACTGAAATTGCTCAAACAAGTTATTCTCCATTAAATGAGTATGTACCTGCTGAGCAACAATTTTTTCCAATAATTTAGAAAGAAAAGGTAAATTAGAGATGGGTCGAAAGTTTTCAGGGTTATTACAATCCGCACCAGGTTTCTTAAGTATGGGAGTTATGGCCGCTACTTTGAAGGATGAAGGAATAGTACCAGTAATAAGAGAAGAATGTATAATTTGAGTTATCAAGGGTAATAAAGAAGGTAGACAAAACTTGACAAGATGTGTGGGAATAGGATCTAACTGACAGGTAGTAGATTTAGATTTTTGAACACATTCAGCTATTTCATTCGCCGTAGGCAAACAAAAACTAGAAAAAGCAGTTAGAGTGGAAGCATCATAAAGAGAGAAGAATGAACCACATGCCCCATTATTGGGTGTTAAATTCTTATGAATAGTTTCAATTTTATCACTAAAATAATTCATAAAAGCATCACATGTAGTATTAGAATGCGAATGCAATGAGAAAGCATCTGGTGGTCGCAAAATACTATTCATTGTAGAGAACAGTATTTTTGTGTTCCCACCACCAGAGTTTATCAAATTGGCATAATAATTTGTTTTAGCAGTAGAAAGGGCATCTTTGTAGTCTCTGATGTGGTGATCATACGTTTCCTTGTGCACAATTAAACCAGATCTCATATATAAACGCTCTAATTGACGCCCCTTAGCTTTTAACAGACGTAACTCAGAAGTATACCATGGAGCAGTATGAGCAAATGAGACAATCCGAGTTCTAACAGGTGCGACGACATCTAAAACATTCTGCAACTGGTCATTATAGTAAGAAGTCAACTCATCCAGGCTAAGTAATCCATCAGTATTCAACAAGTTATCAACTTCATTAGAAAACACAGACAATTCAATATTCTTAATATTGCGAAATGTGATAGTACGGCTTTGAGCAATTTTTGATACAGTTAATTTGGCACTGAAAGACACAAGTTTATGATCAGATATAGACAGGTCACGTGAACTACAATCAAAAGGTGTTATTCCAGTACAACAAAGAAGATCAAGAGTGTGACCTTTTGAATGAGTTGGAAAATCAATAAACTGTTTCAGTCCAAAGCTATCTAAACATGATAGAAAGTCTTTTGTATCAGTGACAGTAGCTTTATCAACATGAATATTAAAATCACCAACCATAATCACATTTGGAGAAACAGAACATAATAAAGTTAAAAAAGCAGAAAGTTCAGTTAAAAAATTAGTATTAAATTTAGGTGGACGGTAAACAGTTGTTATGATAGTGGGTACCGGTCCATTAACTTGTAGCACCATAGATTCAAAAGTAGCATAGGAAGGTACAGCTATAGTAGAGACCTTCCATTTCTTATTGTAAAGCATTGCTAGACCACCACTCGACCCGAAACTCGGGGTTGACAAGCATAAGCAAAACCTGGAGGAATGGACTGATTCAGCTGAGAAAAATCATTGTGTTGCTGCCATGTCTCAGTCAAACAGAAGAAATCAAACTTACAATCATTCAGTAGATCCCAGACCAGCGGCGCTTTGTTGTTAATTGAACGAATGTTAAGTAATCCAAATGTAAAAACGTTCGTTGTAGATTCGGTGATTGTTGACTTGCCTAGATGGGCTAGCACAGAGTGATCCGCAGTTCGTTCCAATTTCCTTGTCGAACGCGAAGATGATGACCAGAAGGACTTTATAGAGTTTGAGTCATCATAATTGTAATTCCGTCTTGATCCGCGATGAATATATTTGCGACGAGGCTTAGAAATGTCAGTGTAGAAATGAAGATCCGGAGGAGACGGATAGCGATTGAAACGAAACTGTAGAAGTTCTACGGCACTGTATTGAAGTACCGACACAGCAGGCTGAAATATTGTAAGTAAGATCATCCAGTTCAAGATGCTCCATGGAACCATCGCGTAGAGCCTCATTTTTCCAATCTTAAACAGCCGGAAATAACACGGAGAGCAACCAAACACTCCGTGTAACAACAGAGTTTAAAAGAGTCGGACTCCGATTTCTCCGAATATAGTGCTTATTGTTTTGAAAACATAAGCCAGACCGTTGCAGCATCAAAAACAACTCAATAAAAATTAAAACAATTAAAACAATAAACACCCGGGAACAGCGGCAGCTAAGACGCGCCAGCGTTCGCCCCCGGATCAAAAGATCAATGTCTCTTATAAACACTGACAGAAAAGTCTAAACTGGAAAACAAAACTGAAGTGGAAAGTAAAGAACCCTTCTTTGGTTGAATGTGATGTCTGATGTGATACAAGGGCTGAGTGTCTGCTGACACTGTTAGACCCTGTTCCGTTATGGGGTACCCCCCTTTCCCCGTGGCTCTTGTCCACACTCAGATGTTAGGTGGAGGGGGGAGGGGCCGACCTGGTTATGCTCAGAAGACCAGGGCCCGTATTTATCAAGCTTCTCAAAGTGCCATTTTAGTCTTAAGTGCTGAGAATTCATGAAATTTACTCCTACTTTCAAACTTAAGTATAAAAGCAAGTTATCAAATTTCTTAAAGCTAAGAATCACTCTTACTCTTCCAGTTATTTAAGACAGCTGGAGAGGTCTCTCAAGTGGTTAGGAGTTGCCAGCAGGGGCTTGTGATGGCGCTGAAGAGACAGAGACGTGCGCTAATCTTTCAGGAGAGGAGGAATGTCTTTGAAATGTTTGGCGACGAGCAGTTAATCAAACAAGTTACATTTCCTCAGTTATTCAAATCGAGCAAAGAATATTTACATTACCAAAGAACATCATAACTGACTTCAGTCTAGCACGAATATTATACGATCTACACTGTATGATGAATAAATCTCTTACCCCTTATTTACACTGCACGCGTCTGCTGCGCGTTACAGCTCCACAGCCACCGGAGCTGATCAGCCGCGCCGTGGCAAGTTTCTGAAGCCGCTCTCCGCACTGCATCACTAAAGATAAGCACCTAGTCTATTTTTGATGGATAATAATAATAATAATCGTCTCGCTGTCGTCAAAGGCATCAGCAACAGTCGATACACTATACTATCATCTATCGGCACCCTAAATTAAGTTGTGATGATGCTTCGTTTCCTTGCCATAATGTGTTCTCTTGAAAAGTCTTTATTGTCAAATGTGTGTTGAATGTAAACTCATATTAGGAATTTAACCATTCAATCTGAATTTATCTGAGAATATTCTTAATTAAGGAAATCTATTCAGTGATTGGTCCATGCGTATGTCGTCATCCAAAATCCCGTTTGTGGCACAGCAAAGTGTCGTGAATCATCTCTAAGACTGACACTTAAGATTTAGTCCTACACTTCGCTTAAATTACGACTGAGATGATTGATAACTAACTTTTAATCGCAGCTTTGAGCCAAGAATTTTTTCCACTTAAGTCAATTCTTAGCAGTGTTCTTGAGAGTAATTCTTAGAGGCTTGATATATACTGGCCCAGGTCTCTGTCATTGAAGGTGTTCGCCTCTTACTTGAGGTATTTGCGGACTTTAAGAAGTAGATGCTGGATCTCTGCTAAGTTCTCAGCATCCTTACTTTCAGTTCCTCTAGATTTCCTACTTCTGTAATGACTACACCACTGTTTATGGCCATTCTCATAGCTATCTCTGCCCTTCTTCTGTCTTTGCTCTCTGTCATCCCATTGCCTGCTCTCCTTTCTGGGGGCATGCCTTTGACTGTTATGTCCCCTGTAACCTGAGAACCTAGGGCTATGGGTGCTCTGATGAAGATTGCTGGAATAGACAAACCTGTTCTGGGGAAGTTCTGACACTTCCATTTGCAAGGGAGTCTTACTGTCATTTTCAGATTCAAGCACAGGTGTATCTGGCTCTCTGTCTTTCCTGTTTGTGCCTACCCTCTCACTGTCCCAGGCTCACACTGCAAGCTGCCTCAGTTCTCCTGCAGACATACGGTCAACATCTACCAGAAGTATGAGTGGATTCCTAACAGTGGGGTATAGATTACTCACAAACAAACTCTTAAACATGAAATCCTCCTCTGCACTGGGGTCATCTCTACCAGCAAAATAAATGTTCCTTAAGCGCTCATAGTACTCTCTGGGAGATTCATGGCGGCCTTGCTTAATTCAGAAAGCTGAGACGAGAGGCAGATGGGTTCTGGTACAGAGTGTACTCTGACAGAAGGGATTCACACAATTTGTCATAACTGTTAGCAATAGCTGGGCTCTGTCTATCTATGAAACCATGGACGGTTCGTGCAGTGGTCTTTCTCAGAAGAAAGACTTTGTCAGCCATACTAGCCTGAGGAAAGTATGTCAAGGCTGCACTGACATCCTTTAAATACAACTCAATGTTGTTATCAGAAATCTTGGGGTTAAACACATCTATGTCACGTGCTAATTCTCTAAGGATATGCAGGCGGCTGTCTCTAGATGGCTGGGAGCTAGGAGATTCAGGTAAGGAGCAGCTAGTCTTTCTACCTATGGTGGAGTAAGAGGCTGCATTATAGGAATGAGTGAAGCCAGCACTCATGTTAAGGCTGGTAGAGGTGGTAAAATTAAAATTGTTCTGGTAACACTGTCCCTGTGAAAGATTATTCCCCAGGGGGTCCCTTACAGCTGAACCAGTGGAGTGGGTGTGCACCCTCTGTGGTTCAGGTTGCTTATGGGGGAGTTGCCTGCCTTTCTCCAATACACTCATCCTTTTCCCTGTTACTTCACATCTCTGTTCTGCTTTGCCATCTTTGTCTGCCAACACAGACGTTCTAGCTGTAGCCTCAGCTCGTACTCTAATCAATGGTTCCCTATTCTGGATTTGGGTAACGTTTGAGTTAGAAGGCTTTAGCTTGAGCAGATCACAAGTCTTGTGTTCTATTTCGTTGCCTTTTCAGCTCAAAAATGTCAAGCATAGCTGACCTTAACTCAGCATTGGTCTTATTCAGATTAGTAATTACTGCACTTGATCTCTCTGTCTGTACTGACATTTCATTATGGGAATGGGTCAACTCTGTTTGCAGAGTGGCCACGTCAGTTTTCAGCTTTTTCAGCTCTACTTCCTGACTGTCAGCGATGGACTGTAAGCATTTAGTATCTGAAGACAATCTGCATATTTTATGTCTGTGGTGAAACTTGACTGCAGAGAGCACATCCTGTTTATTTTCTTTATTTTGAAAAAGCACATTGTTTTGTTGTTATTACTATACTCAAATAAAAGTAGACCCTTTGCAGTTTCAAACGATACCTTATTTGTATCTGTACGATCAACTTTTTTTTTTGTTCTTTTCGTGGTCATCTTTGACCCCAGAAGGTTAATAATAGTGACAGTTATAAAGTTTCAAGCAGTTTTAGATTTAGTTTGTTGTAATATATACCTTAGAGCTGTTGAATAATATAGATGGAGCAGCAAATAATAAGGGACAATTTTCTCAACAAAATGTATGTTAGATAATTTTGTAGTTGATCAAACACATTTAATAGTTGTCCTTATAGAAACATGGGATTTGTCTATAATGTTTCAAAAATGATATTTTGAAGATCAATGTATCTCATTCATGAAAAGTTTAATGGAAGTATAATTTATAAAATAGCATCAAAAGGAACAAAATTTTGTATAGAAATCGTCTTTACACTGTTACACCAGGGCTCACTTTTATATACTTTCACATTTCTCTCTCTCTATTTTTTTTTCAAGTCACTGACAAATTAACTGTTTTTGCTTTTATTTTAGAGTTTATTGAAGAAAGTGAGGAGAACGAAGAATTAAATGAAGTTGAGGAGAAAAATCATGTCAAAACTGAAGAAAAACAAACCAAACAGAAAGATTTAAAGAAAAGAAGAGCCAAGAAGTCTTTCACCTGCACTCAGTGTGAAAAGAGTTTCACATGTAAACATCATCTTGATGTTCACTTGAGAGTTCATACTGGAGAGAATCCGTACACTTGCGGGAAGAGTTTCACACAAAAAGGAAGCCTTATGGCACATATGAGAGTTCATACAGGAGAGAAACTGTTCATATGTAATCATTGTGGAACGAGTTTTGCACACTTAGCAAATCTTAAGGTACACATGAACATCCACACTGGAGAGAAACCTTATAAGTGTTTACTCTGTGACAAAGGATTCACTCGGTCAGTAGGCCTGAAGAAACACAAGGTAGTCCACACTGGAGAGAAACCATACACATGTGATCAGTGCGGGAAGAGTTTCACACTAAAAGAAAATCTTTTGCCACATATGAAAGTTCATACAGGAGAGAAAATGTTCATATGTAATGAATGTGGAAAAAGTTTTGCACACTTAGGAAACCTTAAGGTACACATGAACATCCACACTGGAGAGAAACCGTACAAGTGTTCACACTGTGACAAGAGATTTATTCAGTTAGGACACCTGAAAACACATGAGAGGATCCACACTGGAGAGAAACCGTACACATGTGATCAGTGCGGGAAGAATTTCGCACGAAAAGGACACCTTACAGAGCATATGAGAGTTCATACAGGAAAGAAACTGTACACCTGTAATCTATGTGGAAAGAGTTTGAAATACAAATATAGTCTTGATGGTCACATGAGAGTTCATACTGGAGAGAAACCATACACATGTGAGCAGTGCGGGAAGAGCTTCAGAAAATCAGTACATGTTGAAGAACACATGAGTATCCACACTGGAGAGAAACCTTATAAGTAATCACACTGTGACAAGAGATTCAACAAGTCATCAAATCTGAAAACACATGAGAGGATCCACACTAAAGAGAAACCTTATACGTGTCCAGCGCCTACAATGGAGGAAATGTTAGTAGAGCTATGATAAGAATACTCCTGCCTTTATGATGTTTCCCCAATGGACTACTGTGACAGAGTGTACAAAGGTCAAATAAAAAACAATATATAGGTGCATCTCAATAAATTAGAATGCCGTGGAAAAGTTCATTTATTTCAGTAATTCAACTCAAATTGTGAAACTCGTGTATTAAATAAATTCAATGCACAGACTGAAGTAGTTTAAGTCTTTGGTTCTTTTATTTGTGATGATTTAGGCTCACATTTAACAAAAACCCACCAATTCACTATCTCAACAAATTAGAATACTTCATAAGACCAATAAAAAAAACATTTTTAGTGAATTGTTGGCCTTCTGGAAAGTATGTTCATTTAGGGTGTTTTCACACCTGTAGATCGATTGCTTTGTTCCGAAACAGGGATTAAAATTATTACAATGTTGCTTTTTATTCTTGGTGTGGTTCGCTTTCACACGGCAAAGTTTCTAAACGGACCAAAATTATTAAAACAAGTCACGTGCGAGTAAACTGTCCTCTCATTGGTCAAAGTTCCACGGAGCTGGAATGACAATAAACATGATTCATTTGGAAAGAGAGGCAAACAAACTCTCTCTCTCTCTCTCTCTCTCTCTCTCTCTCTCTCACACACACACACACACGTCAGGATGGACCAACAACAGCTTATTGTTGTTGTTTTTTTGTAGCTGTCAATATATTTATTAATTTATCATTTTGAGCAGGAATCCAGGATTTGTCGGGAAAACATTGTTAAAATGCACCTACTACGAAGAGCAATAAGACGGCATTATAATGCACCTACTATGAAGAGCAATAAGATGGCATTATAATGCACCTACTACGAAGAGCAATAAGGCTTAATATGAAAAGGTGCGCCTTGATTTTGAATGGTGAAGACGTGCACACTCACGGAACTTACGTAATCTCCCATTATACAGTGTGATATAGCCTGGTTCATTGGTCCGTTGGATTGGATTGCTTTCTCACTACAACCGAACCGCTCCAGAGTTCGTTTTCAATCGAGCCGAGACCACCTCGTTCAGGCGATCTCGGACCAATTGTTTTGGCGCAGATCCGAGCGCGATTGCCGTGTTCACATATGACCAAACGAACCGAGCTAAGGGGGGGAAACGTGCCAGGTTCCGAAACAACGGGCCAGGTGTGAACTGTATATGTACTCAATACTTGGTAGGGGCTCCTTTTGCTTTAATTACTGTCTCAATGCGGCGTGGCATGGAGGTGATCAGTTTGTGGCACTGCTGAGGTGGTATGGAAGCCCAGGTTGCTTTGATAGCGGCCTTCAGGTCATCTGCATTGTTGGGTCTGGTGTCTCTCATCTGCTCCGTGCTCATCTCTCATCTCTCATGTGCTTTCTTGGCCAGTGCTGCAGTGTTGTTAGTCCAGGAGAGGTCCTCTGTGATGTGTACACCCAGGAACTTGGTGCTGCTCACTCTCTCCACTGTCGCACCATTGATGGTCAGAGGAGCATGCTGAGTGTGCACTCTCCTGAAGTCAACAACAATCTCCTTCGTCTTCTCCACATTCAGAGAGAGATTGTTGTCACTGCACCACCCGGCCAGGCGGCTCACCTCGCTCCTGTAGTTTGTCTCATCTCTGTTGCTGATGAGACCCACCACAGTCGTGTCATCCGCAAATTTAATGAAGAGGTTGGACTTGTTTGACGGTGTGCAGTCATGGGTCAGCAGAGTGAAGAGGAGGGGGCTCAGCACACATCCTTGGGGGGCTTCCTGTGTTCAGTGTGATGGTGCTGGATGTATTACTGCCGACCCGTACTGCCTGAGGTCTCCCGGTCAGAAAGTCCAACAGCCAGTTGTACAGCGACGTATTGAGCCCCAGCTGGACTAATTTATGAATGAGCTGTTGAGGGATGATTGTGTTGATGATTGTGTGTTTGCAGCTTGTGGAGCTGCCGAGGGAACAGGCTGGACCCTCTCGTGGGGTACCACTTCTATCTTTCAGTGCTCTCCCCGACAATCGGATGCCAGACCTTTCTGGGGATGATGATCCGGCAGCGCTGCCGCCTTCTGGGCGGCCAGCAATACCGGATACGGTGGCTATGTTTGGCTGGGCCGCCGAGAGGGTCGGGCTCGAGTGGAAACCTCCACCGCGTCCCGAACCCTTGAGGTTGGACGATTGGTTTCTTGGGGTGGCTCGCACTGGTTCTCAGGGCTCCACCCCAGTGCCTTTCTTTGCGGAGGTGCATGATGAGCTTACTGGGTCGTGGACGGCACCTTTCACTGCCCGAAACCGCCCCAGTGGCTCATCCTCCCTCACCACCCTCAACAGTGGGGCAGCGCGGGGCTATACAGTGATCCCGCCGGTGGAGCAGTCGGTTGCGATGCAATTGTGTCCAAATACTGCTGCCACCTGGCGGGACAATCCCGGGCCTGTAGGTACTTGTCGGCCCTGACCGGCAGTGCTTATGCAGCCTATGCGGAAGCTGCCTCCACCCTACACGCTATGGCGTTGTTGCAGGTTCATCAGGCCAAGGCACTGAAGGACCTGCACGAGGGTGGGCATGACCCAGAAGTCCTCAAAGAGCTTCTTACCGCTACTGACCTTGCACTACGAGCGACGAAGGTCACTGCGCGGTCTCTGGGCCGTGCGATGTCCACTATGGTGGTCCAGGAACGGCATCTCTGGCTGTGTCTGGCCGACATGAGGGAGGCTGGCAAGATGTGGTTCTTGTATGCCCAGACCGTGTCCGTGTCCCAGACCGGCCTTTTCGGCGACGCAGTGGAGAACTTCGCCCAGCAGTTCTCCGCCGCACAGAAGCAGACTGAGACCATCAGGCACATCCTGCCCCAGCGTGCAGCTGCTGCCTCCACCCGGCCGCTGGCAGCAGCGCCTCAGTCTACTCGTCGAGGACAGGCGGCCACCGCCCCCACTCCCACGCAGCAAACGCAGCAGCCTCCAGCAAAGCAGCGCCGTGGAGCTGGTCGAAGGGCGGCCGCCCCGCCCGTCCAGGCCCCCGCCAAACCTGGCGGCAAGTGGAAGAGCAAGAGGCCCTGAGATGGGCGACCCAGAGATGGAGGAGGATGCTCTTTGGGAGATGGTGAACTCACCACTCCCTCCCCCAGAGGAAGGCCGCGCGGAGAATCTTTTGTTTCTTTTTTCCCCGCCGCTGACTGCCAAAACCTTGACAAAAGAGCAATTTCCTCTATCTCTGGGTCCCCAGAGGGGACGGGGAGATGTGGATGAGCCAGTCTTGATTCACACTCCTCTCTCGCCAGTGAGCAGCTGTGGGCGGTTCGAGAGTGCGGTCAATCGTACTACTCATGCACCCTTTGCCAGAATGCAGGTAGGTGTTGCACACACACTGATCCCGCTTCGGACCGACAACGAGACGCCCGAGCCGGGTCCCTGCGTTCCCCCTCGCTGCCCCACCGTGGATACGTTGGTGGTTCCGTTGGTGCCACTTGTACGGTTTCTGGGAGCCTGGCTAGTGCTTCCCAGTCCGTCTAATTGGCTCCGTCAGACCATCAGACTCGGCTATGCGATTCAGTTCGCCCAGCGCCCTCCCATGTTCAGAGGCATCCGCTTCACTTCAGTGAAGGCGGCAGATGCTCCTGTCTTGCGTGCAGAGATCACAGTTCTACTGGTGAAAGATGCGATAGAGCCGGTCCTTCCAGCTGATATGAGGACGGGGTTTTACAGCCCTTACTTCATTGTACCCAGGAAAGGCGGTGGGTTGAGACCAATCTTGGATCTGCGCGTCTTGAACCCGGCCCTTCACAAGCTTCCGTTCAAGATGCTCATGCAGAAGCACATCTTCGGGTGCATCAGTCCCCGAGATTGGTTTGCAGCGATCGACCTGAAGGCGTGTACTTCCATGTGCCGATCCTTCTGCGCCACAGGCCATTCCTGCGTTTTGTGTTTGAAGGACGGGCATATCAGTACAAGGTCCTGCCCTTCGGGCTGTCCCTGTCGCCCCTTGTCTTCACGAAAGTTGCAGAGGCAGCCCTTGTTCCCCTGAGAGAACAGGGCATTCGCATTCTCAACTACCTCGACGACTGGCTCATACTGGCTCAGAATCAGTTGTCTGAACACAGGAACTTGGTGCTCTCGCACCTCAGCCAGTTGGGCCTTCAGGTCAACTGGGAAAAGAGCAAACTCTCCCCGACGCAGAGGATCTCTTTTCTCGGTATGGAGTTGGATTTGGTCAATCAGACAGCACGCCTCACGCAGGAACATGCTCAATCGGTGTTGAACTGCTTGAATACGTTCAAGAGCAGGATGGCGGTCCCATTGAAACAATTTCAGAGGCTCTTGGGGCATATGGCAGCTGCAGCGCCAGCTGGGGGGCCACGTTCGACGGGCTTGCAGTGTTGGGGGTTTGGAAGGGCCCCCAACTGCACTGGCACATCAATTGCCTAGAGTTGCTGGCAGTACGCCTGGCCTTGAACCATCTCAAGAGAAGCTTACGAGGCAAGCACGTGCTGGTCTGCACGGACAACACTGCGACTGTTGCATACATTAACCGACAAGGTGGTCTACGCTCCTGCTGCATGTCGCAACTCGCCCGCCACCTCCTCCTCTGGAATCAGAAGCATCTGAGGTCGCTGCGTGCCATTCACATTCTGGGCTTTCTCAACCAGGCAGCCGACGAGCTGCGCTCCCCGGAGAGTGGAGACTCCATCCCCAGACGGTCCAGCTGATTTGGAAACATTTCGGACTCGCTCAGGTAGACCTGTTTGCATCTCTAGAGACTTCTCATTGCCAGTTGTTTTACTCCCTGACCGAGGGAACACTCAGCACAGGCGCACTGGCACACAGCTGGCCGCGGGGCCTTCGCAAGTATGCGTTTCCCCCAGTGAGCCATCTCACACAGACATTGTGCAAGATCAGGGAGGACGAGGACAGGTCCTGCTCGTGGCGCCGTACTGGCCCACCCGGACTTGGTTCCCAGAACTGATGCTCCTCGTGACAGCCCCTCCTTGGCAGATTCCTCTGAGGATTAGGGTTGGGTACCGAAACCCGGTACCAATATGGCACCGGTACCTATGGAACCGGTATGTACTAGAACCGAATCAGAACGCAGATCTCGGTGCCTCATTTCGGTGCCATGCATGAGCGATCGATTAAAATATTTGTCCTTTGTTTCTCCGAAACGCACGTAAGAAGCATCACAGGCTACAACTACAAATATTTCAGCAAAATGTATATTTTAGTCAGAGTTATTGCGCTCCTATTTCATTGTGCGCCGTCTGTTTGGCGCGCATGCGCACGGCGGCGCTCATTCTAAAACAAGTCTGTGAAGTTTAGCAGAGAATCGCAAAGCAGAAGCTCACGCACTTCTGACAGCAAAATGGAAATATTTCCATGGCATTCTAACATTTACAGATGGAGAATATACCTGTGAATTGTAAGTTATGCATTACGGAAAACAGCAAACACATTAAACAGCGCGAGAAGCATCTGTCAGCGGCACACACAGCCTTTCTGTCAGAGCATCTGACAGGTAGAGCGCGAGCCGCTTTAAACTGAAACTATAAACTATAGGCTACTGTATCTTCAGAGTTTTTTTATAGCCCTTCATATAAAGCTTGTCACATGTTTAGAACAAATTGTATTATGCACTTTCTCCGCAGCAGTTCAGTCTGTGTCCTCCCTAGATATTTTATCAGATGCGCTCGTATCAAACTGTATATCAATATTATATATATATTATAATAGTATATTAACTGTATTGCTTCATAATAACGTATTGATTATAAAGAATATATCAATATATCGTACAAACTCTATATACCGCCCAGCCCTAGCTTTAATTAAAATGCCTAAAGCTAAAATTCTCTTGTATTAAAGTTTTTAAACCCGTTTAAACCAACAAAATAGAACATTATAACCTTTTTAGTCCACAACACCAGTTAAATGCTTCCTTTTGTGATCTGATAGCTTCTTGTCACAGAATGAGGCAGAAAATATGTTCCATAGGCTACTAATGCATTGATTAGCAATGGATTTTAAATATACTTAATTATTATGAAAATACCAGAGATGGCTTGAATAACACAGACAAACTATATATTGTCGTAGTCGAGTGTTTAATGTACTGTATTTGTTTTATCATTCAAAACATTTATATCTTCTGTTTACTCAGTTACAGGAATAGCAATGCCTTTGTCCATATTGGGGATTTCCTGGAGCTTCATTAGTTCCATATACTGTATGTGTGTGTGTGTGTGTGTGTGTGTGTATATATAAATATAACAAGTATCGGTTCAGGCACCGTTTAGGCACCGGCACCGTTTTAAAAGTATCGATTTGGCACCGGTATCGAAAAAAACCAAACGATACCCAACCCTACTGAGGATGGATCTACTGACTCAGAGATGGGGTACCTTATTGCACCCGCGTCCAGATCTCTGGAAACTTAATGTCTGGTCCCTGGATGGGACGCGGAGGTTCTAGGTGATCTACCCCAAGAGGTAGTTGACACCATCACTTCAGCGAGAGCACCATCTATGAGACACGCTTACGCCTTGAAGTGGAACCTGTTCGTCGAATGGTGTTCTTCTCACCGAAAAGACCCCCGGAAGTGCCCGATCAGAGTCGATTTTAACCATTTGACGCGCAGCGCTTTGGCTGGCGCTGAGCCAGAGAAAGACGAGCTCAGAAAAAAAAAAGACAAGTTCAGTGCTTTATTTCATAACTGTTCAGTGTTTTCAACCGAATAAATTTATTTTACGTTTCAGACATTTAAATACACTTCAACTAAGTAAA
The DNA here is from genome assembly GCA_027422415.1 of Schizothorax lantsangensis. Taxonomy (NCBI): domain Eukaryota; kingdom Metazoa; phylum Chordata; class Actinopteri; order Cypriniformes; family Cyprinidae; genus Schizothorax; species Schizothorax lantsangensis. Next base: position 57,653 of record JAPDDO010000073.1, on the reverse strand, counting down.
AAAAAAAAACATTTAGTTTGTTAACACTGATTTCTATGGAAAGAGGCAATAATAATCCTACACATTGTGTAGGTTACTATAAAGTACTATAAATGTTTTTCTCCCAGCTAACTGGCCACTTACTTTCATGTATTTCGGGAGAAATAGATTAATTTACATGATGTTAATCCGACAGATCCACACGACAGCGTCCAGCACATATTATCCACACATTATCGTTATTGTGCTTGCATGACACGTCGCTATGAAAATAATAAAATGATATGTATAGATTATTTAATTATTTAATATTGCGCTTTTGTATAATTAACATTGTCCATTGACATAATATATCACAAATTTAAAAATAAATAAATGAATAAACTAAAATAAAATAAATTGTCATTTCATGTACAGATCTGGCCATTCAAAATGCGTCTATTTTCACGCGGCAATGGTGCGGTGTTTCCCGAAACCATCGTTCAAACGAACATCCGCAAACAGCGTCGCAAACTTATGTGGTTGGAACTACAGCTCTCGACCTGTGGTTAGAATCATAGTTTCTTGTTAGTAAGACATGTGGGCTTATATAAATTATGCTCTTGGGCACAATAAACAAGCTAACATGCAGTACAATCTTTATCTTCCATTCTATGTAAATATAAATGCATTTTAATCTATGTATTTTTGCATGTCTTCTATACGCGCCGTTTTTGAAGCGTGCGCATGTGCATAAATGCCTAAAGGAACCCCGGAGTATGAAGTAAGAGGGAACCTGCGATTGAATCAAACATCAAATAAGCCCCAGATTAGACTGCTTTTGATGAGAATTCTTTTTCTGATAGTGTCTGATAGTTTAATACATAAAATAGCCTATTTATATTAAAATATACTGTTTAAAATATAATTCACACAAATATTTAGTAAAAAGGACTTGGAAACCCCATTTAGGTTTTTAATATTTGTAAATGCACACTTTATTGCGCTTTCCGCATGCATTGTCGTTATGTAGGCTACTATAGGCTATAGCTAAACAAAGTCAGCATGATGATTTAATTAGTCTTACAAAAGTAAATTAAAAAGCAACAAATTGAGTTAAAAAGTGGTCATTCATGCATATGAAGTGGTCATACATTTATATAGCCTGAACACTGTTAACTTTAGACAATTTGAGTAGTGAGGGGAAATGTAGCCTAGTTTTTTATAGTGCTAAAATGATTTCTTTTTTTGCCTTTATTAAGACAGGACAGTTCATATCTGACTGGAAGCGAAGTGGAAAGAGAGAGGGGGATGGGATCGGGAAAGGTCCTTGAGCTGGGATTCAAACTCAAAATGCCCGTAGCGTACAGTGCGGTATGTCAGCGCGCTGCCCACACGGCTATCGGTGCCCAGCCAAATGATTTCTAAATGCAAAATGTGACGTATGTGTAACTTATCTTTTTTCCTCCCAAAATCGCAATTTCATTGTAACGTTTTTTTTTTTAACATTGCAGCAAACATTTTAAAAATGTTATAAAACCATAATGCTTTATTGGCTATGACTAGACGGCAAATAGCCTACTGTATAGCCAAGACTAACATTCTGCATTTAAACACCCAGACAAGATCTACGATGGCGTTTTAGTGCCACGCTAAATAAATAAATAAATAAAATTGAAAATAAAATCAAAATTGTGAGAATAAAGTCGTTGACATATTGATGCGAACAAAGTCGTAACAATATGAGATCAAAGTCATGATAGCCTATTTGAGAATAAAGGCATAGCATTATGTATGACGGCGTTTTAGTGCCATGTTAACCTGTTAGCCAGCACCCCCCCCATTTTGGGCCTCACAGGTGAAAATGACCTACCTAAATTAAAATGGTAACAGTTCCTAAGAAAGTGTGCTACACACACAATTTAGGTATCTTTGGAAAGAAGACACTATAAGCTTTACTATCCATCATCCAGAGTTGATAATGCTCAAAAAGATAAAAAGTTATAGACACTGACATGCCTTGAAAAATGTTTTTCCACACTAAATGTTTTTTTTTTATTTCATAAACAAATACATGTTTTTCAATTATAAAATAAATAAGTCCTGGAGCAATCCTTTGTATGTAGAACTGAAGTATTCTGATGCCAGACATAAACTGATATTGCCACACATGAAAGCGTTAATCACGTGTCTCATGATAATCATACAGATTTATATTTCAATTGATTCACAATGAAGCCGTCATAAGTCGGTAATAAACATATGTGCGTCCATACATGAAATGCAATGAGATACCTGCAATACGCCCCCCAGATGACCCCCCCCCCCCGAATTCAAATAAACATTTTTTTTGGATGGTCTCATTCTGTTTGTAAAACTGTATGCTACAACACGTGTTGTTTTTTTACCAGCAAGACGCTGTTTTTGAGCGTAATTTATTCCATAACGGACACAAACAATAACTCTCCCGAAGAAATGAAATGTAAACAAAGGAATATCCACCCTTATTACAACGTTATTGATTCATTGGACTAAAAGTGCTCGCTGGGATGTTGTTCTGTGGACCCTTATCTTTCTAACTAAACCGGGATTTCAGCAGTGGATGCGTTTGTGGCTCGTTATTACAATGATAATGGTACATACTGCTTTTTTATTCTGCATGTTTTGATGTGTACTGCTTACACAAATGTAGCAAATACATTCCTTATAAGCTTTCCATCGAAAAACAGCGATCTGTCGTCGATGCTTGAGGCTTAGACCTTCGAATGATATATAGTTTGTCTTGTCGAGATATAGTGTGGGAGATAATTTGGTCCCGTTTCATTTAATCTATTGTAAACAATGACACGTGCAAACAAAGAGCGTTCAGTGCGCCGGCGTCCTGGTGCGGGTTAACAGGTTAAAAACAAAAATCGAAGATAATATTTTGAGAAAAAAATGAGAATAAAGTTGAAGCAATACGAGAAAAAAGTCAAAATATTTAGAGAATAAAATCAAAATTACAAGAATTAAGTCGTAGCCAAAACGATATGACCAGGAACAAATAATAGATTAACGAGCCTACGAATGCCTGTTAAATATACCCAAAACAAATTGTATCTCATTTTTAATCACTACAGAGACATCAGAGCCAACGGCAAATGGCAGAAGGACTAGCCGAGCTAATGCTGCTCTAGGCAGATAAATGAACACGGAGCGCCAGGTTATCGCCTGGAGTTTGCAGAAATCGGCAAGACAGGCAACAGACAATGTTGCAACCGAAATTATTCGGCCAAACATAGCAAAAAAAGCTCTTTCAGTGTTCGGCCGAACAAATTGTACCGAATAATACTTGATGAGAAGAGGTGGTTTATGCTGGTTACTGTATGATGATTTAAATCGCGAAATGGCCTTAAACAGTTAAATTAAAAACTGCAGAATGTTATGTTTTGTAATACACGCACAAATTGCATGTATTCTTGTAAATATTCATAAAAATATTACTGCCCAACTGACAAGTAACACTGTTTCAGCATAGATATTCCTTGCGCTTTGGACTTTGAACCCTGGCAATGCCAGCTTGTAGCGCTGCAAAATATTACTTGCTCTGTAATATTTTTATGAATATTTACAAGACATGGATGTGACAATGTGATATGTGCAACAAACATCTTCCCAAGATCCTATATGATCATTTATAAATCTGCTATTGTCAAAAAAAAATACAATAAAAAAAATAAAATAATAATAATAAATAATAATAAAAATAAAAGCTCCATCAACACTATTAAATGTTAGCATTGTAATTGTACCGTTGTTCTGTAAAATAAAAATAAAAAAGTAAGACAATAATAATTATAATAATAATGACAACAGCTATATGTTCAGTATAACATTCACACATAGTGTTTAAATCTGCCTAATAGATTTGTATCTGTGGGATCTAATGTGTTAAAAAGAATTCTCTTCTGCTCAAGGCTGCATTTATTTGTACAGCGAAATATACATAGGACATATACATACACTATATATATATATATATATATATATATATATATATATATATATATATATATATATTACTAACTTATTCATTTTAGGTTTAATTGTCCTTTAATGTTAAAACATTTTCAGTGTTAAGTAAATATTTTTTAATTGTTGTGTAATTGATTTTTTCTTTGAAAAGCAAGACAAAACAATAAAAAGCAAAGGGTATTTAATTTATGCAATGGTGAAAAAATTATAAAATACATGGGGAAAGAACACGAAAAACAGTGTTCGGCCTTTTTTCATTTTGTTCGGCTTCGGCCAAGAATTTTCATTTAGGTGCATGTTTGCGAAAAATATATATTTTTTTATTGGTATTATCCACTAACATATCTATGCTGCAGTGCAGGCTCCTCTTACAGCAGTGGTCAGTTATTATTAAACATTATTATATATTAAAAAAATACATATTAAGCATGTTTTCTAGCGATATAAGTCCAAATGCAAGGCATCACAAGACAAACACTGCAAACTATGCAACGAAAACTTTTTTTTCTTTTTGGGACGTAAACTAACTCAAAAACTCTGAACGCTGGTCCCTGACGCCACTGCTATTACACTATAGGCTGAGGTACCTCACATGACCCAAGTTAGTGGTTAAGCATTCTTCAGCATTAAAACCCCAGACCCTCTCATCTCCCAATAATAGACCATCTGTAGCGAGAAAGTACTATGCGAGCCAGAGCTTAAAAACGAGAAAAAAATAAATAAATCTGTTCACTCTGAGCAGAATCAGTTTTTCTTTTATTTCATTTATTTATTCATTTCATATCTTCTGTAGGCCTATCATTACCGTTCTGAAAAATATAGGTTAATAAAAGTTTTTTTTTGTGACTTTTTTGACTATAATAATAATAATAATAAAAGTACAGCGTTTTCTTCACACAAAAAAAACAGAGTTTTAGTCTGGAATCAAACGTCACTTAGGTATAGGCTATATTAGTTCCTTTCTAAAATATAATTTAACAGCACTGGTGTCGCTGGACGCAGGTGGAGCTCCGGAGAATCAGGGGGTGTTTGGGTTTGGGCAGGCGGTCGGAGCCGTTGGGGCGGTATGTGGAGGTTCTTGGCATGAGGTGAGCAAGGGTGAAATCAATATGCTCAATGAAATCCTCCACATACCGTTCCAACCTCTGACCAGCCTGCCGCAAACCCCACAGCGCGTCCTCAGCAGTCCTCCTTTTTGGTCCGTCCATCTGTCACGGTGGGTGTGTAGCAGGAAGGATGCAGGAGACAACAGGTGCAGTACAAGTTCTTTGTTTTAATAACACAACGTAGGAGACGGAATACACCACATAAAAGACGAGTGGACGGACAAAGACTAAGGGAGAACTCAGGACTTATAAACACATGGGAGTTAATCAAAGAGAACTAAAACAGGTGCTAGCAATAATCAAATTAACTAAACAAGAACAGGAAAATAACCAAATAAGGGCACAAAAGGGAGGGAAACACAAGACATGGGGAACACAGGTCTGACAACTGTGAGGTGGTGCTCACGCTGAATGGCACAGATTGTACGGACTATTTAAATTGAGCAGTGTAACTTTTTATGTTTCTTTAACTATATTTTATTTTGATAATGAACAGGTTGCGATGTCAAGTTAGCAAAATGTGTTGCGTGTGCTTGTGGCGCCGGCGTGATCACTGCATTTTTTTCCCTTCTAAGAGAGGAAGCGGTTACTCTGTAATTTATGGTCATACAGACAGAAGCAAAATATAATTCAAAACTGTAAAGCCGCTTAAAGTCTTGATTTCCTTTCTGTGAACTTCGGAGCTTTTCAGAATGTCCCTCAGCACATTTTGTTCTTTCGTTTTGTTAATCTTAAAATAATTTAAGTGAAATATATTTTTTGTATAGGCCTATATATGTCTTTTTATTTCTATAGTTTTATTCAGTTTTTTCTGTTCAAAAAACAGATGTGATTTTACTTTCTGTTTTGTTCTCCGTTTTATTCCATTTTATTACATAACAGTAAAATAATGCTTAAATTATCCTTAAAATAGGGTATAAGAAATAAAAGAATCCATAAAGGCCTACAGATGCTTTATGTTTGTTTATTATGTTCTTTGTTGTTGTTTTTTTTCATCTGCAGCAATAAAATAAAGCAATGTTTGACCGTTAGGCTACAGGTTATAGCGATGCATTAATAATCAGTCTGAGCTGAACAACAGGGAAACTCCTGCTCAGTGTGACAAGTAGCATGACAAAGATTTGTCAAGTTTACAGTGATTTTTTTCATCTCCTCTGAGTTCACGCAAAATGATCTGAACTAAATGAATGTGTTTTAACAGGTTTCCAGCTTTTAAAATGAATGTTTTCAAACAGGAACAAATAAACCCCAACAAAACTACGAATCACAAAAAAAATCCCCGCAAAAATGACACAACATGCTCAGTTTAGAGGTCAACTGCAACAACAAAATAATACTATAATAATAATAACCCAGCTGTTTTTAGTGGAATAAACTCAACAAACTCGTGTCACTCGCATTAAAGAATTTTGAATTTGAATTTTTTGAAGTGACGTGTGGCGTGGACGTGTGGAGTATGGTGACCCATACTCAGAATTTGTGCTCTGCATTTAACCCATCCAAGTGCGCACACACACAGTAGTGAACACACACCTGGAGCAGTGGGCAGCCAATGCTGCTGCGCCCAGGGCGTCTTGCTCAAGGGTCTCACCTCAGTTGTGGTATTGAAGGTGGAGAGAACGCTCATTATTCACTCCCCCCACCGACAATTCCTGCCGGACCCAAGATTCGAACCCGCACCCTCGGGTTACAAGTCGGATGTTCTATCCATTAAGCCATGACTGCCTCGGAAGCATTACCAAAAACCTGTAGGCTGCTTACTTACTATGTCACTCTCTCGTGGTTGAAAAAAAAGCATTCCTTTTTTAATTCCTTTGTTCTCTTAGGGTAAACATTAATGTTTTATTATTAATGTGCTTAATGTGCTTTCACACTACAATAATGCGCTCTCGATATTTGTCATTAAAATAACACCATTTCAACTCAGCCACGAAGTGGTAGGCCACATAAAATCACAGAGTGGTCAGCGCATGCTGAGGTGCAGAAGTCGTCAATTTTTTGCAGTCAATAGCTACAGACCTCCAAATTTCATGTGGCCTTCAGAGGAGCTCAAGAACAGTGCATAGAGAGCTTCATGAAATGGGTATCCATGGCCGAGCAGCTGCATCCAAGCCTTACATCATCAAGTGCAATGAAAAGCGTGGGATGCAGTGGTGTAAAACACGCAGCCACTGGACTCTAGAGCAGTGAAGACGTGTTCTCTGGAGTGACCCATCGTGCTTCTCTGTCTAGCAATCCTTACAATTGCAGATGCCAATATTAGATACAATAAGTTGCACAAATTTGCATAGGAAAGATTACCCGTACTACTGCCGGTCACAAGTTCCATTTCTGAAATTACAGCCTCCCAGTTCTTTTGCTCGGGGAAATCTACAATCAAAGTCTCTCCCTGAATAACTGTGGAATTTAAAAAGAAATGATCAAAATCATTATAAATTCCTCAAAAATATTTACTTTATTTTTACACTGTGATGCACAGAGAGTCTACACAAAATTTTTTATTTCATTTATTTTTGTGAAAATCACAACGTCTTGAATATGTATGCCTAAAATTAGTGATTAAATCAAGACAGTCAGTGCTCCTACCTTTAACAACTCCAATGCTTTTGTGAGTGACTGATCCCCATTTGTATCTTGGAGTAACAACAGACGGCTTCACATAGACTTTCTCCAATCTTAATTTTGGACTCCGGACTTGAAGATCCTGAAATTTAAAGAGTGTTACGAAGGTCTGAGAGGAGATTTAAGAGCTGCAACTTAAATGTCATGGACACCCTAAAATGATATTTTCTACATTATATTGGCAAAAGTATTGGGACACCCCTCCAAATCACTGAATTCAGGTATTCCAGTCACTGTGATGGCCACAGGTGTATAAAACCAAGCACCTACAGTAGACATGCAGAGTGCTTCTACAAACATTTGTAAAAGAATGGGTCACTCTCAGGAGCTCAGTGAATTCAAGCATGGAACTGTGATAGGTTGCCACCTGTGTAATAAGTTATTTTGTGAAATTTACTCACTACTAAATATTCTACAGTCAACTGTTAGTGGTATTATAACAAAGTGTAAGCAATTGGGACAGCAACAGCCACGAAGTGGTAGGCCACGTAAAATCACTGAGCGGGTTAAGCGCATACTAAGGCACAGAAATCATCAACTTTTTGCAGTCAATAGCTACAGACCTCCAAACTTAATGTGGCCTTCAGATGAGCTCAAGAACAGTGCATAGAGAGCTTCATGAAATGGGTATCCATGGCCGAGCAGCTGCATCCAAGCCTTACATCACCAAGTGCAAAGCAAAGAGTAAAACACACAGCCACTGGACTCTAGAGCAGTGAAGACGTGTTCTCTGGAGTGACCGATCGCGCTTCTCTGTCTGGCAATCCGATGGGCAAGTCTGGGTTTGGCGGTTAATATAATGTTTAATGACAAATAAAATGTGAATATCGCCATCAGCTATCTTGAACAAGAGGTCTAAATCTAGTGACGTAAATAAAAAAGTCATTTATAATTCAATGTTTACAAAAAATATACACAAATGCCCACGAGCGGAATTGTCTGTACTCATATGGCAATTTTCTTAGTGGTACATGTACAATAAGGTTTGTTCTATATCTACTCTATATCTATGCGAGTGCACACTAATAATAATAATAATAATAATAATAAGCAGTTGAAACAAGCTCAGCGGATACATCTCTTTAATTTCATGTTGGATGGTGAAAAATCCACATTCTGTGCATCTAAAGTATTAAACAAGCCCTTAAAAAAGAACATGAAGCCACGATACTCATGCAAAAATATTGAATAACATATGTTGAATGAATGTAAAATGTTTTCTTTGTTGGGATAAGAAGGTTCATCTATTGAACCTTAGAAAATAAGAGCAAATAATTTTAAGATCAAATACTTTTAAATGTAGGTTTGTCAAAAAGAAAGAATATTCTTTTATCTGGTTTAGTTGTGTTTAAAAATAAATAAAATCCCTTTCTTAAAAACATTTGTCAACATGATTTCTTTTGTAATATCATGTGTGGTCTTATATTTACTAGGAATTGAATCTTTGTAAAAATAAGAAAAGTAATAAACAGATAAAAAAAATAATATAGATCTATGAGACTTGTGAACCCTTAAAACTTAAAAGTATTTCCACTATTAATAAGCAGTCTTAACAACAAAAGCGTATGTTTAATACATATTGTATATAGGTTTTAACAACGTAGGTATTTTCATACCGTCGGACATTCATTTAGCTTGTTCTGTGCTTTTAAAGTGCAATTAAATATTCTCAGGAGAGCCATTAATCACTGAAGATCCTCCTCACATGTGCTGCTTAATTCAAGCATGTAATCCAAAGAATGCGCGTCGTGGCGACATGGATGTTTTTGGAAAGGCTATTCACAGTCTGTAGTTGACCTAAACATTTTAAATGAGCTTTATGGGGGAAAGGGTTGGTGCCTACAAAAGTCATAAAATCTCTCTTCAAAGACCGGCATACAAAAAAATTGAAATAAAATAAACTTAGTACAATTTTATTTTCAAATGATAAACTAAAATTTGAACAGGTACTGTTGAATAAAAATCATAATTAAGGTTAAATTTGCAAACAGATAAGTAAAATATTTTATTTAAAACCTTTAAGATTTCGTCTAAACAATCTTTTAAGTTTGAAAGATCTTATTTACACTCTTAAGATTATACTTTAATAATAATACATTTTTTAAGATGTCTTTGTTCACTCTGAAAAAAAAAGTTAACAGAATAACATCTCAGATCATCTGGTCTGTAACTCCCTTGTCTGTCAGGGTCTGAAACAGACCCTCAGTTTCACATTGGAGATTCCCAAAGAGGAGCTGTGAGTTTTGTTTATATTTAATAATGTTTATAACTTAAACTTTTTTTATTTTATTTATTTTATTTTTATTTTATTTTGGAAATCTTTAATTCACAGAATGGAAATCATTGTTCACAGAAAAAATTTAAGACATTTTATTATCGTCTAAGACTTGTAAATGTTTATTTTTATATAGTACGTTACATGTAATCAAATTTATTTATTGACATCTTTAAAAGAAGAGAATGGTGTGTTTTATAAGTTCAATAAACTTATAAAAGTTAAAAGTTTGTCATGTCCCTGACATTGGTACTTTTCAGAATCTTAAAAGCATATTAATGGCTAAAGTCTGATTATACTGTATTCAGCATAAACTGGGTTACAATAATATGCCAGCAGCTTGAACACACATGTTTGTGTTTTTAAGAAAACAGCATTTATGCATGGTTAGTGAAAAACTAAAACACTTGTTTAAAATGTGTGATAAATGGTTTGCTTTGCTGTAACATGTTTGTTACTAGGATGTGTTTTATAAGTTCAACTTAAATATCGAATACTTGTTTAAAATTAATCATGAATGATTTGCTTTAACATGGTAGTAACATTCTGTATCAATATTCATATAATTAAATATTTCCATTCTTTAAAATAGAGGCAAGTCTCTCTTTAGCTTGAAATGTTTGTGCGTGCTTGTTTATATGATTTATCAGAACACAAATTTGTATAATGACATGGTTATTACTCTGATATAACAACGTAAATGCGGTTTATGATGAAATTTCCTGAGTCCTCGTAATTAAGATAGCTTGCAAACAATATCTTATTTAAAAAGAGGTGTATGCAGAATTTTGGTAGACGTACAGTACAAAATCATTACGACTATATATGGAACGTCCCCAGAAAACATAAAAAACAACGTGTGTGTGTGTGTGTGTTTGTGTCAGCTCGTCCAACTCAGACTGACATTTTACTCTTGTAAAAGTGTTAGAAGAGCTCAAAGCAGGTCTTAATTTCCCAACTTAGGTACATTTTGTAAACATTTAATTTGAGGTATGAACATCATTGCCCCCAGAATAATGTATGTTATATATAATCGCAGTTTTTAACTACCTTCTTTAAAAGAAGAGAGTTGTGTGTTTTATAAGTTCAATAAACTTAAATGTTGAATACTTTTTTTAAAATGTATGATAAATGATTTGCTTTAGTAACATGTTTGTTACTATGACATACATAATTATATATTTTGTTTATTACCATATTCTTTAAATGAAGTGTTAAATAAATGTTGAATACTTGTTTAAAATGAATGACCAATGTTTTGCTTTGCTTTAGTGACATGTTTGTTCCCTAATAAAAATAAAACAAGTTTGTTACTTGAGTCTCTTTTAAGCTTGAAATGTTTATTTTTTTATACAGTATTTTACATATAATCGCTGAAGCACTGAAGAAGTTTTGACATTTGTGTTTTTCAGTATCTTAAAATTATATTAATGGTTAAAGTCTGATTATAGCGTATTCGGTACAAACGGAGTTACAATAATATGTTAGCATAATGAATGTACATGTTTGTGTTTTGTGATTTATGATTACATTTCTTGAGTTTTCATAATTAAGATAGCTTACAATCAATATTTTATGAAAAATGGATGTATAGGCAGACATTTGTGTGTAATGGGTAGGCGTACAGTTTGTACAGTAAAAAAAACAAAATAATAATAGAAAAATCATTATGTCTATGGAGTGTCCCCACAAACCAAATGCATAGTAATACTTCAAATGTTTGACCTGAGCATAACAGCTTTTTGAATTATACTAAATGATGTTCATGAAAATATATAAAAAAAAAATTAAAAAATTGTAGAAAGTTTACTGTGATGGGCAGGTTTAGAATCAGAATCAGAATCAGAATTAGCTTTATTGTCAGGTATGTTTACACATACGAGGAATTTGTTTTAGTGACAGAAGCTCCACAGTGCAACAGAATGACAGCGACAAGACAAGACAGATAATAAAGAGAATAAAAAGAATAATATACATATATACAAAATAGACAATGTACAAAATAGCAAAAAAAAATAATAATAATATATATATATATATATATATATATATATATATATATATAGCAGTATAAAATTCATTAATATAATGTAAATATGAATATAAAAGTTTGTAAATATGATGTAGCAACTTTACTTTTCTGTGGAACTGCTTTGCAACAATTTGTTTTGTGAAAAAGTTATACAAATAAATATGAATTGAATTTAAATATGTCCATGGAAATAAAAAATAAAATGTTTATGGCCTTCAAACATGACAATGGCATGCCCGGACATGTTGAGTCCACTATATCCCTTACCATTTGCCTGTTAAAATATTTATTTAAAAGATGAGAGTAAGACTCTGACAATTGAATGTGTGTCTGTGTAGCCTACTTGTTTAACCTGCGGTGTGGGGGCAAGTGTCCTCTCAGAGAGAGAGAGGGAACATTTTATTGAGCCCATGAGTAAATTACTTATAAAGCACATTAATTATTTATTTATTTTCTAAGATGTAGAGTTTTCTGTGATGGTTGTAACATGTATAATTATCTGTAGATAAAAACATCAGGATTCTGTGTAATATCACCGTTTCAGATGACTACGCAAACGTGTGTGTGTGTGAGAGAGAGAGAGAGATACAGAATTAAAGTGACCATTTTTTGTAATCATTTCATTTGAGACCCACTGTGAAGACGTGTATTTTCTGTTTTCCCTGAAGAATGTAAGACAATTTATATTTTAACCATTTTATTCGTTAAGCTAAACATTTTTTATCCCTTCTCATTGATAGCCTATTTTATTTAAATTATTTTTATACAATCAACAGAGTATATTGCGGGTACGCATATTGTGATATGTTCTCATTACTTTTTAATATTGCTTGTTCATTGTTTTTCTCACAGCTCTCCCATACAGACAGAGAGAGAGAGAGCGCGCGCTTTGGATTGCAACCGGACACGCGCAGATGGGAGGGGGCGTGTCACACAGATGTTCCCATGAGAATAATTCCAAAAACGCACCATAAAAATCTTCAAAACATTCCTCAACAGATCATTTATGGTTTTAACACCGGCAGGATAACATAGCTCATCCCGGATGACATCGGAGCTTCACGCTTGCCCGATTTCCGCATCTGAAACTCGTTATGAGATCAAAGGTCACATATGGATATTATTAATATTATTATGAGGTCACAAAAGTCAAAGCCATTAATCAATTTTGTCACAGTGTACTCCTTAATTACTACTTACATATAAATCGAAAAGAGGAAAATCTCTTAATGCTGTAGACCAGTGGTTCTCAACCTGCGGTCCATCACGAATCCAAATGCGGCCCACCATGCTGAATCAGGGCCAGCGCCAAGGGGGGGCATTCGCGGGCCGTGCCCCCCCCAAACGAGTTACTGTGCCCCCCACTTTCCATCCTCTCCCCTCCTTGCTGAACATGATCGATTTCGAAAGCGAAAGTGAAACTGATAAAACAGCGCACATAAGAAAGCAATTGTACGCATTAGCGAGCATCAGCAACTGCACGCGATCACAGATTGCCCTGGCGCCGGTGTTGTGCCCATTTTCGACCCCCTGCCAAATTATTACCCCTCTCGTTGAAATCGCTATATGATTGCCTAATCCTAACCTCACCCCTAATCCTAACCCCTCCCCCACACCTAACCCTAAACCTACCAATACTAGGGGGGTAATAATCTGGCAGGGGTCAGAATTGGGCACAATACCGCTCTGTGCTGAATCTTACAGTCTATGTGCTGAACATAATTAAAAAATAACTTTCAGTTTTACATTAATTTAAAAATATTTCTCTACATTTTAGTGCTAATTTTATTTCTCGGCACACACATCTTTGTCATGAAACAACACGATTTTAGATCTAAAATGTTGAAAGCACTTCAAAAGCATTAATGCAGTTTTTAACATATAATTTTATAATTATTATTATTGTTATTATTATTTTCCATATGAGCTACTTATTATACTTTCCTGCTTGCATTTCAAAGTAGGAAAAGACAGAATGTTAAATTGACAAATTTTCTAGATTTTCTCCAGATGAATAAATGATCACCCTACACGGCTGTTTGACTGATGAGATCAGAGCAGATCTTTAAAGAACCTTCACAGGGCTCTCACTTATATATCACATAGATATCCCCCCCCCCCCAACACCCACCTGTAAGTTACGCGTGATTCTCAAGAACATGACTGACTGGTTCAGTCGTGAAAATATTCTTAAGAAACAAAGTTCTTAAGAGAAATGAGTTCTTAAAGGTGAATTTCTGAAAGGAATTGCCATTGTGAAAGAAATTAATGCTTTTGTTCACATTTTTTAAATCTGCTCCACTGGGTGATTAGCGTCTCCCAAAATGTCTGTATATATATATTGATATATATATATATATATATATATATATATATATATATATATATATATATGTGAATAAATACCCAACATGCACAAATATTCTAGCCATTCTAAATTGCATTGTGACGTGCAACCCAGAGAAATAAAAGCACAGCAAAAAGCACAAGCGGGCTAAGACTTCCTTTCGTGATGCATCACTTGCAGGTCGGTCTTCAAGACATTCAGTGAGTCCTTCACATCCCCAGGCACTGAAGAAGAGAGAGAACTTTTGTCACAGAATGGAAGCAGAGATCCCGTAATAGAATTAAGCAATACAGTATATTGTGAATATTGTCACGGCTAAAGGGCACTGACAGGCACAGAGTTTGATATCTAGCTGCTCGCCGAAGGCCTCCCAGACTCTGGAGGTGAACTAGGGTCCCCAATCAGACACTGTGTCTTCTGGCCGGCCATAGATCCAGAGAACTTGGTGGAAAAGGATGTTAGCAGTCTCCATAGCAGTAGGTTAGACCTTTTTTAAGGATTAATCTGCATGATAACAAATATGGTGGTATACCCATTGGAGTTTGGCAGATTGGTGATGAAGTCGACGGACAGGTGGGACCAGGGTCTCCGAGGGATAGGCAGTGGTTGTGGCTGACAGTTCTCTAAGGGGTTTTAGACTGTGCATAAACTTGACATGCCTTAACATATGTCGTAACATCATTGGTGAGTGAAGGCCACCAGAATGAGTTACGTACCAAGGCTGTAGTCCTTTGGATGCCAGGGTGTCCTCTCCTGAGGGTGGTGTGGATCCACTGAATCCTTTTGGGCGCTGAGTGTGTGGTACATAATGCTTGGTTGGAGGGCATTCAGGTGTGCTCTTTGAATTTCTTCCATGATGTCCCAGCTTATGGGTGCCATGATGACAGTAGGTGGTTATATGGGTGCATTTTGAGGTGTGATGTGAGGAGGATCATGACGACAGGGAAAGAGCATCAACTTTGCTGTTCTTACTGCCAGGGCGGTAGGTGACTGTGAATTGCAATCTTGTCAAGAATCTGACTTTTTGTGAATTGAGTCGCTTTTGCCCCCTTAATGTATTTGAGGATTTTGTGGTCAGTGATTACTTGAAACGGATGGTCAGAACCATCAAGCCAGTGGCACCACTCTTCTAATGCAGCCTTCATGGAGAGTTTCGAACATCAAAGTGCCTTTCATAGAAGAAACCGTCCAACGGCTAGTATCCAGGGAATGGGCCCCCTCAGTCGATCCTGAAATTTTCAAAATGTAACGATAGAGTCTTTCTGCAACACTGGTAGTACAGAGTAGCAACTCAATCAGGTACCCGCTGACAGGCGGCTGCTTTCAAACGTTCCCGTTCCTGTTTGGGTGCGCTTTCTGTGAAGAGCACTCGTGGTGATGTGGCTCGAGCGTACTTAGTTTCGGGAGTGAAATCTGTAAAATTCGCGGATCAGTAAATCACTCCCGACCCCAAATGGACTACTAGTACTAAGCTTCATGACGTACTGTAGGCCTACTTCTGACTTGAAATAATGTTGGTTAAGTACCAAATTCCTTTCAAGGCAAGTCATATCACTCAGTGGCCATCTTTGATTGGCCATCTTTTTTTGTTTTATAAATGTTGTGAAAATATCAATGTGTTGCTTCTAATGTTACAAGCACTTCGACAGTAGTAATACAATGGCATTATTGTTGTTATTATTATTTATGTATTTTTTATTTGAATTTTAAGATAGCTACTTGAACAGGTTTCAAAGTAGGAAAAGACTAAAGGGTTATTGCCACATAAGTTGCCTAGATTTTCAACAGAAATGCAGAAGACTGGGCCATTTGACTGAAAATAACCGAACAGATCTTTATCATTAACCAACTTCAAAAAGCTGCTGTAAGTTGCAGATAATCCTGAAGAACATGGCTGACTTGTACGGTTGTGAAATGTTCTTAAGAAAAAAAGTTACGAAAGTTTTTAAGAAGATTCACCTGTTTTTCCTCAGAAAAGATTCAGTTTCTTGGTGATACTATCAAAAACTGCATGGAAAATGTCACTGTCAACAAAAAGATGCGGGTGTTTCCCAACCAGAAACCCTGGATGACATGTGAAGTGCAGTCATTAACGCTGATGCTTCACTGGCTGAGGAGCTTAACCATTTCTTTGCCCGCTTTGAGGTTAGGCAACCCATAACAACTTCAGCACCTTCACCAACCTCTGGCACCTGCCATCTCTCACCCTACAGGAATACGAGGTGAGACGAGTACTCAAAAGTGTAAACACAAGGAAGGCTGCTGGTCCGGATGGAGTATCTGGCAAAGAACTCAAAGCCTGTGCGTCTCTGAGTCTTTACAAAGATCTTCAACCTTTCACATCAGCCATCACTAACACCAGTAATCACGAGGTGCTTTGAGAGATTGCTCTCACAGCACATCAAGATCAGCCTTCCCCCCACCTTTGACCCACACCAGTTTGCTTACAGGGCAAATAGCTCTACAGATGATGCCATCACCATAGCCTTTCACACTGCACTTAGCCACCTTGAATGGCATGGAACCTATGTAAGAATGCTCTTCATAGATTACAGGTCATGCGTTCAATACAATTATCCCAGACATTCTAATCAGCAAATTATCTGAACTGGGCCTCTCAGAAACTAGAGGAGTGGTGCTCTGAAACCAACTTGTCCCTGAACACCTCTAAGACAAAAGAGCTCATTCTGGACTTCAGGAGGCGCCAAACTGAACCAGCCCCACTCTACATCAAGGGGGACTGTGTTGAAAGGGTCCACACCTTCAAATTCCTGGGAGCTCACATATCTAACGACAAGTCTTGGTCTGCTAACACCTCAGCAACAATCAAAAAGGCACAGCAACGGCTGCATATTTGATGCAATGTCAGTAAAATCCACTAGATGGCGCTGTAGCCTGCAGTGCGGAATATAAACCCTGATTTACACTGCATGCGTCTGTTACACCGTGTCTACACCGCGCCACAACAGCTAAAGTCTGTCTACACCGGACGCGACAAAGCGACCGTTAAAAATCATTTGAGCTTTGTGTCAGTACGTCATAAATAGAACGCAGCATCAATTTACTGTCGGGCATTTGTCGTGTCACGCCGCGCCGCATCCAGTGTAGACACCATCGCTGATTATAATGGATTCTATTGTATTTTGTCGCACCGCTCGCGTCCGGTGTACACACAGTGTTACGGCTCCGACGCGGCCACCGGAGCTGATCGCGGCCGCTCTAGTCAGTGCTTGTGTTTACACCAGCCTCCGTTTTAGAAGCATCCCAGATGCGGCTCTCTGCGCCGCTTCGTTAAAGGTAGGCGCCTAAGTCCATTTTTGTTGTGGATAAAGTTGTCTTTGTCTTTGGAGTGTCACAAGCTGTTTGTGCATATATAAGATCTGTAAAGTTGCAAAGATTAAAGTCTCAAACCCAAAGAGATATTCTTTATAAAAGTTAAGACTCGTCCACGCCCTCCTAAAACGGCTAATTTAAACACGCCCCCACATGTCTACGTCACGGTGTGGGAAGACTTGCATAACACCGCCCAAACGTATACGTAATGAAAGAAGGCGTAACTTTTACTCTCGCTGTAGTATTGTTGTTGCCGCCGCCATGTCGTGGAGACGTTGTATTTTTCTTTGTGAAAGCTAAAGTACTTTGTTTGGCCTTCCAAATGAGTACACAACTAGAAATCAGTGGTTAAGTTATATTTACAACACTGTTCCAGAACAGCACAACGCAAATATTCGAGTGTGTGCAGCGCATTTTACGGAGGACTGTTTCCTGAACCTGGGAGAGAGTAGCCTACAATGCGAACACTATGAATGGCTGTGATGTGAACACTATAAAGTGGGGCAATTCCAATGTCGCCAGGACTGTCTGGTGCATTCTGACTCACAGCCTGTAAGTACGTTTCGATATTTAAAGAATTTGCTACTGACTATTCAAACGTGAGCAGTGTAGAGTAGTGCTTGTTTGGCGTTTCTACAATCCCAAATGCAGACATGGTGTTATGTTTAGGTGGCGTGGCGCAACGCGTAAAAAGACCGCATGAGTCATTATAATCAGTAATTATGTCCTCACTGAATGCCACAAATGCCTCGTTTATAGTGGGTTTTATTGTTTTAGTCTCGTCGCGCCGGGACACGGCATGACAATACGGTAAGGGGCCTAACATTTCCGTCACACGCTTGAGGTATTCGGCCAATCACAACGCACCGGATAGCTGGCCAATCAGAGCCCACCTCGCTTCTCAGAACAATGAGCTTTGTAAAAAAGAAAGGCGGAGCATAGAGGAGCAACAATAATGTACAGTATGTGGAAAATAATGTGCTTTTTGAACCACGTAAACACATTGCATTACACCAAATACACAAAGTAATGTTCTTTTTAGCAACATCGTATGCCCCCTTTAATCTAATCTAATTTAATATAAAAACACAATCATAAAAGAAACATTTATGAAGAGCTATACACAATACGTGATAAATATATTGAAAAAAATTTTTTTTCACAAAATATTAAAAGCACATCTATACAAATATGTTTTCAATCGACCTTTAAAAACAGACACACAATCAGACGATCTAATATCCACAGGCAAACTATTCCATAGTTTTGGAGCCCTCTGCAAATGCAAATGCCCTATCAACTTTTGTTTTATATCTGGGAACTGCCAGCAATTCATTAAAAGAGGATCTAAGACATCTCCCTGTTTCGTACGGTTTCAGAAGCTCAGTTAAATACAAAGGTGCCAAGCTGTTTAAAGCTTTATATGTCAATAAAATAATCTTGAAATCAATCTTAAAATAAACAGGTAACCAATGTAAAGAAGCTAAAACAGGTGTAATATGATGATATAACTTTGTTTGCGTCAATAGTCTAGCTGCAGCATTCTGCACTAAATTGCAAACGCGATAAATTACGATGGTTCAGAGAAGAAAACAAGGCATTACAATAGTCAAGACGGGAAGAAATAAAAGCATGAATAAGCTTCTCTGTATCATTCAAATTTAAAAACCCTCTCACCTTAGATATACTTCTTAACTGCTAAAAACAAGATTGAACCAACTTCTTGACATGAAATTCAAAGTTTAAATTAGTATCAAAATAAACCCCCAAATTTCTTACCACCTGCTTATTATTCGGAAAAACCTTATTTCTTGCATGCTCAATTATCACAACTTCGGTCTTTTCAGTATTTAACTGCAGAAAGTTTAAAGCCATCCAATTTTTTCAATCTATTAAACATGCTTGAAGAACATCAAGACAATAACTGTAAGTCATCTGCATAACAGTGAAAATGTATATTATGTTGTCGGATTACCGCACCTAACGGAAGCATGTAAATTGAAAACAAAATTGGTCCCAACAGGGATCCCTGCGGAACTCCACATACAACTTCAGAACGTTGGAATACTTCACCTGCAACTGACACTACAAATGTCCTATTTGACAAATAAGACACAAACCAGTCCAACGCCGTGCCCTGAAACCCCGACCCATGTTGCCAACGTATTAATTAAAACAGAACGGTCAACTGTGTCAAAAGCTGCAGTCAAATCCAATAAAACTAAAACTGAACATTCACCAGCATCCTCTGCCATCAATATATCATTAGTCACTCGTAAAAGGGCAGTTTCAGTGCTATGGTCAGCTCTAAAACCAGACTGATATTTCTCACAAATATTATTCTCATTAACGACCTTCAACAAATGCTTGGCTATTGCCTTTTCTATGTTTTTAAAAAATAAAAGGTAGTTTGGAGATAGGTCTGTAATTATTTTCAACTGCAGGATCTAGTGAAGGCTTCTTCAGGAGCGGTTGGACCGTAGCAATCTTTAGCTCCTCCGGAACACATCCAGAAATAAGAGAACTGTTCACTATAGACTGTAGAATAGGACCTATAGTTCCAGCCACTTCTTTAAACAGTCTTACAGGAGCCACACAATCTCACAAATGTCATGCTCTGATACAGGTAAAAAGGAATCCAACAATACCTCCCTACAACCTGGATTATCCTCACATTGAACCAAAGGAGAGGTAATCGAAGCCCTTATATTTGCGACCTTGTCCACAAAAAAGGACCTAAAAGACCTACAATCAATAGGACTCTACGCAATACTAGGCCGCGGTTTTGTCAAATCATTAATTACATTAAATAAAAACCTAGAATTGTGACGGTTGGTGTCAATTAAATTAGAAAAATAAGCAGATCTCGCAGCTTTAACTGTCTTCTTAAAAGACACCAATAAACCCTTCCAACGCTCAAAGTAAACATGAAGTCTAGTTGATGTTCTGCTTTCTGCTGACACTTTCTCTTCAATATACGAATATCCTCATTTATCCATGGTACTTGATTTGCTGATGACCTTGTTTTTATTTTCACTGGGGCCACTGAGCCTAATATTGAAGTACAAATATAATTAAAATCATTCAACTGATCAACTGTAGTTGCATCATATGCCCAATCATCCGTTAAAACACAAAAATGTTCTGAAAATGTATGAACAACTTCAGCGTTAATAGCACAAGATAAATAAGCAGCACACTTCTTCCTTTCTAAAGCCAACTGAACATTAAAAACAGTACTTTCATGATCTGATATCGCATATCCTCAATTATAAAACTATTAGGTGCCAATCCAAGAGTAAAAACCAAATCCAATGTATGACCATGACTGTGCGTAGAACTTGACACGTTGTAATAAATCGAAATATTGAGTAATATTTAAAAATTCAACAGCTGCATAATCATTCACCCTATCAACATGAAAATTGAAATCTCCAACAATAATCATCTTGTCATAACTTAAAACTAAATCAGAAAGAATTGCGTTTTTAAAATGAGAATTAAAATACATCATGAAGACCTTGAACCGACATATTCAACACCACGTATTAGTAGCAGATGCCACTCATGGGGAGCAGGTGTTGGTCCGTCCTGCCTACCAGACGTGAACAACAGTAACGAGAGGTTACCGCGCTGTACCGTTCATCTGAAGATGGCAAGCTCAGTAAAGTGTTGCCTTACACCAGATCTGTGCCTCCAAATGTAACAGGGCCTCCTCTCGGGTGAGCACAGGGAGAAGATTTCCTCTGGCTGTGCAAAGAGTCTTGATTGCAAATGTGATGTAGTTATTGTACATGCCAAAGTTTACAGGTATTTCTGCTCAAATTTCATTTTGTTCAATAAGATGGTTTCAAAGTTACCAGACATGGGAAGTCACAACACTTTTACGCTCTGTGTCATTTATAAAATATATATTTTCTTATATATATATATACTGTATACTTTTCTTGTTATTAAAACGGTAACAAGAAAAGGGAGCTGGTTTAAGGTTTAACTGGTTGTAGTTTTTGTGTTTGCAGGTCTATGGTAACAGCAAACCAGAAATCAGAATATCTGCCGAGGTTTCCAGTCATTCATAGTGTTTTAAAGTCTACGGGCGAATTCCAAAGGATTTTTTTGCGCCCTTGAAGGGCACTTTGGGAAGGGGACGCCATTTGTAAGGACGTTCCAAACGAAAGTGAACATCTTAATCCCTTCACGAAGGGCCCTTCCAGAAGTCCGTTAGCGAAGGGAACATGCGATGGTCACTTCACAGGAAGTGATTTCCGTTCGTGATCATGTGATCTTCACTTAAGAGATCTTGCGGTGCATTTTAAAGCAAAGTTGCAGTTTATTTTGACTTTACATACAAACGTAAGTAGAATAAGCTAATTAAATTTGTCTTTATTTTTATGTAATACAAAATATTTTCGTCAGTGATAGAAATATGATTTAAGACTGTATTGTTAGCAACTTTAAGCAAGTTAAGTTTGAAAAAGTGTAATAGTAAATAAGACACAATTAGACCGTATTTGAATAAAATAATAACAATAAGAAGAAATATTTATTTGCAACAACTGTTGGAGCGCTGAATGCTGCACGCACGCGAGGCATTGTCAAGGTAACGTTATTTCTACAAATTTGTTTGATTCAATAAAATATCGCGTCTTCATTTGATACATTTATGTTACATTATACGTAATACATATTTCTTATTAAATATCATTAAATTGATAACAAACAAAAAAACTTATCTTGGGGCGTGACCAATGTTTATGACTTCCCGGCGACAACCCACCCTGTAGTCGCGCAAGGTGGGTCCAAACGCTAAAACCAACGACGACTGACCTGATAAACTCTGTTGCGGTGTTGCTACCAGTTTGAAAGTGCTGACGGAGGAGCTACTGGCTTGTCGATCAAAACGTTATCTACATGGAACCCCAAAATCAGCTTCAACAATCTAATTTGTCTGAGCCTGAAGCGCTCTGTAATTTTTCTACTAATAACGCTTCGACGGATCTGAACCATAAACCGGAAACTGAAACTGAAAGTGAAATTCCACAGGACCGTCGTGGATTAAAACAGTCAATCAAGATTCTAGGAAACGGTGACAATGCTCTATATCGGTTAGGGGACAAAATGTATCTCTTGGAAAGAATCAAATTCTGAACAGGATGTCTGACGCTACGCAAAAGTTGATGGAGCACGATTGGTGTTCTGGCGACGCTAAGCAACTGGACTGCGGCACGGGAAAAATGTGTTTTGTAAAAGACGTCATAGACCCCACGCTTAAACTACATTACAGAGGACAGATGATCAAACTGATACGTAAGATCATCGCTGCGGCGTGCGATCCGAATTACAATTGTACGGGAGATACCAAACGTGAAACAAATCTCAAGAACGAAATGAAAATTGTAAGAAGCGTAAAATATCCATGGCCTGATTTGACTAGCATGTTTCTCACCATTAGATAATCGGTCTGTATAATTACCAGAAAAATTCTGGATGTGATGTCTGAATGCGAGGATGAGATGGACATTAACGAGGTTCTCTGTCTGTGTACGTCTGTAACGGATCAATGTGTCTTGTTGGCTACAAAAAAATGCGATTCTATGACGTGTGAAATTGTTGCATCGCTGGTTGATTTTATATTTGAGAAAAACATGATTGTCTGCAAAGATTTTCTATTCTGGCTTGACTATCGGTTTAACGTCGTTACTACTGTATGTTTGTAAATTTGATCATTTTCTTCACTACTTCAATGTATACTCGACAATATATTGTTGAAATAAAAGGTTGTCTCAACTCGTTATTCTGTTCTCTGACTTCATAACAATGTCTTTATTTAAAATGTAACGATTTACCGGTACAGATGGCAAGTTTTGTTTTCTTTGTTATCAATTTAATGATAGTTAATAAGAAATATGTATTACGTATAATGTAACATAAATGTCTCAAATGAAGACGCGATATTTTATTGAATCAAACAAATTCGTAGAAATAACGACTTATTTGAACAGCAAAAAAATAGCTAGCGTAAGGCCTAACAACTACAATTAGGTGGTGGAAGATGAGATAAGGACGGTGAAACTGCGGTAAACAAATTCATACAGAAAGAGCGCACAAAGTCATAGAAAATCGTTCTGGTTTCAAAGCTTAACACTATGAAAAACTTTGTGGTTTATATCTCACAACGGCGTGAGGAGACCTAGAACAGTAGCGTCGTTAAACATGTAGGTAGATGAAAAATGTTAAATATAAAACTAGAATGCAACTCTGATGTGACTTACCTCAGTAATAAACAGTCGCATTTGCTAACTATTGGAATTTATGACGTATTAAAACGCTTCGGTATACTGCGGACGAGGACAAAAACTGCTTACCGCACGTTTTCATAAAAAGAAGAGCAAAATATCGAGACATCTGGGTCAGATTTAAAAGACAGACGTCTAAAACGCAGGTATCAAAACATCGGTGTGGTCAAAATAAAAAAGAAAAGACACTAGTCGTCCCACCTTTCGCTTAAAATGACGTATCAACTGTAAGTCATTTACCTAGCTATTGTTTAGAGATATACGCAAAAGAAAACGCGTATCTGTGTATGTACTGTGAAATGCGTAGCTTCAAGCGTTTTCAAGCAATTTACACGTTGGGAACTTGCAGACAACGTTCTGTTTGACAGTATTCTATTTTAAACGTTTTCATAAGAGGAATGTATTGAAGCGGTTGTTTGACAAGTTTGAAATGTTTTTATGTTTCTGTTTAAGAGTTTTACATTCATCATACTGTAAATAAAGCGGTTAAATAAGCTCATGGTAGGCCATTATTTCAATTAATTCCGTGTTAACAAACGGTACGTGCTTCAGCGGTTCTTTGTGCGAATTCATAATAAAAGCATCTAAATTGTTAACAGACTATTATCTTTTATATTAAAACTTAATAAAAAACGTTAAGTAATACTCTGTTGTGTAAGAAACTAACCAAAACATCCCATTAATATGTTATCCGTCCTTTTACATATGTTTTGTGCACTATCGATTTTAAGAGCGTATCGCTCGTGCAGATTATATTTTAAAGTTGTTAAAA
Source organism: Schizothorax lantsangensis (assembly GCA_027422415.1). Lineage (NCBI taxonomy): Eukaryota > Metazoa > Chordata > Actinopteri > Cypriniformes > Cyprinidae > Schizothorax > Schizothorax lantsangensis. The sequence continues at coordinate 32,898 of JAPDDO010000073.1, read as the reverse complement.
CAAATCATTGAGTTTATAAGACTGGTTTATTCTTTCTACAGGCCTGGTTTCAGAGACGGCCTACTACGGTGGAAAACTTTGTAATTTATACAGTACAGTTTTCAAGTAATGTATCGTTAAACCTGTGAAACAGTAACAAACAATATTCAACATAAACTAGAATCCAAAACTCTAATGTAACTGTGAGCTTGTTTCACATTCTGTAGATTATCTCAGTAATGAAATCTCAGTTCGCTTGCATTTTCAGGCTAACAGCTGAAATGCGGACTTATGCTAAACCTATTTTCAGTCCTCTATGTTTGGTGAAATATATGTTATAAATTCAACAACAGGAATGACAACTTTGTAAACACTTAACAACTAATATTTAAGCTAAATACATGTTTAGATATTTAGAAGGGAAAAAAGATATACTGCAATATTTCAAGGGACTGTGGTGTTGAATACAGTAACTTCATGCTGCATTGTTTAAATAAAAGCGGTTCAATTCTGAAGACAATCATGACAACACACAGCCGCTGTTTCCCCAGGATCAAACCTTTTGGTCAGATGAATACTTAAAACATGTGTCTGTGTGCTGGTGCAGACCATCTAAAACGGTCAAAAACATGCACCTTTCAATGAATTAACTACTTGACATCTGTGATTTATTTATTAAAGTCATGTTTAGAGCCGTGTGCAAAGAAAATAGTGTTTCCACACTATCTTCAACTTGTAATGTGCAACTTTGTGTTCTAAATGAAATAGATATACATGTAACAGAGAAACAGTAAGATCGAGGGGGTTTGTGTCTCGTGGCCTCTTTGTAGACAGACCCGAAAAAAGCTCTACAGTACGTCACAATCTCAGTTTAAACAATCTCTTGTAGAAGGACTATCCTTTTATTATCTTATAATGTTTTCCTGCAAACACTCGTGACATGTTTGACCAGTTTCTGAGAATAGTCTTCATCTAAAAAACAATGAAAAGTATAGAGTGGTATCAGCTAGTGGGGCAGGCCATCAAAAGCAACATTAAAACTTTAACAATATATTTAGAAGAGAGGATTTCAGTATTAGGTTTTTGTTATGCTGATACATACCCGGGTAACCCCACTGCTCAAAAAACCTACATTAAACACTTCTCTTTTAGAAAACTACAGACCTGTCTCTCTCCTTCCATTCGTAGCGAAAACACTCGAACGAGTTGTCTTCAACCAGCTCTCACTGTTTCTTTCACAGTACAACAAACTGGATGCTAAACAGTCAGGTTTCAGGAGTGGCCATTCAACAGAGACTGCGCTACTCTCAGTCACTGAAGCCCTGCGAGTCGCAAAGGCCGATTCCAAATCATCAGTCCTCATTCTGCTCGATCTTTCTGCTGCTTTTGACACTGTCAATCATCAGATCCTCCTGTCCACCCTCTCATCGCTGGGCATCACTGGGATTCCACTTCGCTGGTTTGAATCCTATCTCACCGGTAGGTCCTTCAGGGTGGCCTGGGGTGGGGAGGTATCCAAAGCACATCAACTGGTCACTGGGGTTCCTCAGGGATCGGTTCTTGGACCCCTCCTCTTTTCCACATACACTACATCACTGGGACCCATCATACAGGCACATGGCTTCTCCTACCATTGCTACGCCGATGACACACAGCTCTATCTCTCTTTTCAACCAGATGATCCAACGGTAGCTGCACGGATCTCAGGCTGCCTGGCGGACATCTCGGCATGGATGAAAGAACATCACCTACAGCTCAACCTGGCAAAGACTGAGCTTCTTGTCGTCCCTGCCACTCCGACTCTACAGCCTGACTTCTCGAATTCAATTAGGCACATCAATAATTACCCCATCAACTTCGGTCAGAAATCTTGGTGTAATCTTTGATGACCAGCTGACCTTCAAAGAGCACATTGCAAAGACTGCTCGATCTTGCAGGTTTGCGCTACACAACATCAGAAAAATCAGGCCCTTCCTGACAGAGCATGCTGCGCAACTTCTTGTCCAGGCCCTTGTCGTTTCTAGGCTGGACTACTGCAATGCTCTTCTGGCTGGTCTTCCATCAAACACAATCAAACCTCTACAAATGATTCAGAATGCAGCGGCACGACTGGTCTTCAATGAGCCCAAAAGAACCCATGTTACACCTCTCTTCATCTCACTGCACTGGCTACCAGTGGCAGCTCGCATCAAGTTCAAGACACTGATGCTTGCATACAGAACGACCACAGGCTCAGCACCCTCCTACTTCCACTCACTATTACGAATCTACATCCCCTCAAGAAGTCTGAGATCTGCTAGTGAGCGACGCCTTGTGGTACCATCACAGAGAGGCTCAAAATCACTCTCCAGAACATTCTCATTCACCATTCCTGGATGGTGGAATAATCTTCCCACCCCTATCCGGAATGCTGGATCCCTGTCAATCTTCAAGCAACAACTGAAGACTCATCTCTTTCGGCACTACTTGACTTCATCCTAAACTTGTTCTTTAAAAAAAAAAAAAAAAAAAAAAAAAAACACCTTTCCCTTTATCTTTCTCTCCTTCCCTTGCTAGCTTGTACTTATTTGAACAATAACTGAGACTTGGTGTTACGAGCACTTCCTCTGTCTGATTGCCTCTTCAAGATGAATCGCTTTATGTACTCCCCAATTGTAAGTCGCTTTGGATAAAAGCGTCTGCCAAATGACTAAATGTAAATGTTTCTGTTGTGCAAACATATTTCCTGTATAAACGAATATGTCTATAACCTTTTCAAAGGGAATGTAGTATAATGATATGTTTCTTACTTGCGGTCACATTACCTACGCTTTAATCTCAAGCGGGAATGTTGAAAGAAATGAGTACGACGAATACAATATGCACATCGTCATCGGCTATCTGAACAAGAGCTCTAGATGTAGTGGCGTAAGAAAAAAAGTAATTTAAAACAACATTTACAAAAATATACCCAGATGATCATGAGTGGGTTTTCTGTATTCATATGATACTTTTCTTAGTGACTTGCTCTCTTGAGTTACATAGGGAGTACAAAAAAAAATCCTTGATATTTTGTGTCTGTAGCCTTTTCAAGACTGTGTACAACGTCAAACTTTACTGAATATGTAGCTTTGACCACAATGGTTAGATATGTTTCAGTTGTAAGTGTAAAACAGAACGCCTTAATTTTCATGTCTAAACTTAATGGGGTCTCACATCAAATAGATGTATATAAATAAATGGTGATCCATACTCGGAATTCGTGCTCTGCATTTAACCCCTCCAAAGTGCCCACACACAGCAGTGAACACACACACACACACACACACACCGTGAACATTACCTTTGGATTACGAGGCCGACTCTCTAACCCTTAGGTCACGACTCCCCCAAAACATTACTTCCCATACCGGGAGTCGAACCCGGGGCACCTGGGTGAAAACCAGGTATCCTAACCGCTAGACCATATGGGACCATATGATCCTAACCGCTAAACCATACCGACTTAGTCAAACACTCTCAAGAATTTTTTCTTAATTTTCATTTATTTCTATAAACACTGAATGCTGATGGCTCTCAGAGAGAAGGCCTCACCTACAGTACAGTCATAGTAATGACATATGCAGTCCGACAACCAAAATGTGAGCCGCGTCATCCATAATCCTGATCGTCTGACTTAGTAAAATGTCAGTCACAATAGATCATGAGGAGGATTTCTGTATTCTGTATACATTATAGCACTTTTTCTTAAATGATGTATACACTTTTGCATTTCGTAATTCAATGCTTTTAGGCAAGGCAAGTTTATTTATATAGCACATTTCATACACAGTGGTAATTCAAAGTGCTTTACATAAAAGAAAGTGAAATATAGTCATTCACAGCAATAAAAACAAGGAATTAAAAATAATAAAAACAAGGAATTTTAAAAAGTTATAGAAATTGATTTAAAATGAAATTTAAAACAGTTAAATAGAATATGATTATACATAAAATACAGTGCAGTCAGTTCGGACGTAGCACAGTGTTCATTCAACAAATGCACAGCTAAACAGATGAGTTTTCAGTCTGGATTTAAATGTGCCTAATGTTTTAGCACATCTGATCTCTTCTGGAAGCTGGTTCCAACTGCGGGCGGCATAATAGCTAAAAGCGGACTCCCCTTGTTTTGTGTGAACCCTTGGTATTTCTAACTGACTCGATCCTAATGATCTGAGTGGTCTGTTAGGTTTATATTCAGTGAGCATATCTGCAATGTATTTAGGTCCTAGGCCATCGAGTGACTTATAAACGAGTAAAAGTACTTTAAAATCAATCCTAAATGTAACTGGAAGCCAGTGTAAGGACCTGAGGACTGGTGTGATATGCTCAGATTTTCTGGTTCTAGTCAGAATCCTGGCAGCAGCGTTCTGGATGAGCTGCAGCTGTCTAATGGTCTTCTTTGGAAGGCCGGTGAGGAGACCATTACAATAATCCACCCTGCTGGTGATAAAGGCATGAACAAGTTTCTCCAAGTCGTTTTAGTCATTTAGTAATTTTAGTCAATTCGCTTTGAGCAAAGATAATTCCTATGTAAAGATTATGTTTGAATTCTTTCTATAACCTTTACAAAAGCGTGGAACATCATAGTTACCAAAATATTGTTCACATTACATCTAACAAATATGACAGAAGTGGAAAAACAAAGATGTTGCACCACATGCACCCAATGTAGATGTTTACATCCACCAGAGATGTCGCTTTATTTGAGTCACAGAAGCTGGCGATAGTGACTGATAACATTCTTTAATGTCGTGGTGTTGAAAAAGATTCTGTGGACAAGCGCCTCGAGGGAAGTAATTTGAATTGGAGGTTTGTCAAAATAATAAAAAGTTCAGTCAAATGTTCAATGATTTTCTTAAATGATTAAGTATGTACTCGTCATGCACGCTTTCCTCATACAAAGTTTAGCATGAACTTGGAGGAGTCTTAAAACAAATACAGACAAAGAAACGAAATGTGAATTGTGTCGTCTGCTATCTGAGCAAGATGACTAAATCCAGTGGAGTAAAAAATATAATTTACAAATCCGCGTTTAATAAACTTTCACAACTGTTTAGGAATCAGATTTCCTGAATTCTATCTGCATTATAAACATTTTCTTGTCTTGCTATACTCTCTTTCTTAGTGATTTGTCTCTTGAATGATTATGGATGAAATGTATCAATACTCTTTACAAGAGCGTGGAAATTTAACATGCTCAAACTTAAATGAATGTACAGCTTTCAGTGCAATAGTTTAATTTAGTTTCAGTTGTAATAGTTTTAAGGGTAAGACGGCAAGACTTAATTTTCGTGTTGATGCTTCATGTGTAGACAGACACAATGTTGCACTAAAATAAATATCTCAAAGACAAAAGGTTGTTACTTAATTTCATGATTTTCATTTATTCCTATTATGATAACATCTCACAAAGAGTTGTCTTCACCTAAAAACATACACAGTCCAACAAACAATTGTGAACGACCATCTGAAATCTTGATAATATGACTAAAACTACCGGTGTAAGAAAAAAAATTTTTTTTACAAAAGATTATTATTCTTAGATGCGTCACATCCCTAACAAAATCTGTTGGCATTCAAAAATAATCATAAATGTTGTAGCACAACTATTTATGCACATAGTATGAGAACTGTTCATTGTAAAACCTGCCATAGAAAATTCATTACCAGTTTGTTAGGGTCAAAAAGAAACGACGATAATAGTTGAAACATCCTTGCACAACTCTTTCATGTTGAAAACACAGATGCTGATGTTTTAATCTTTTAGTAAACCATTTCATATGACATGCTACCTACAAAAGAGTCAAATAGTCAAAATGTACAAGTTTTGTGTTCTAGGTGAGAAATTTACACCGTTAAAGGTTTCATGAAAACAACATGTATTCCCTCTGGCTGTTAAACACAGGTCTGTCAAATGAGAAAAGTTCAGTCATACATTTGAAAAACTTTTCTGAAGTAAAAAATGACGTGTTTGTCACAAACACATCCGAAGAATTATCTACTCATGTGAGAAAAGCACTTGGGTGCAGGGCCGTTGCTAGTGGGGTGAAAGGTGGTGACAATTCTAGGGCCCCACCCCCCACCGCGCCCCACGAAAATCCAGGAATTATACTATATAGGCCCATGTTCTGTGAATAATTCTAATATTTTATTAGTTGTATAACTGAGATATTATGAAAACCACAAAAAAGCATGCAATTTGGTTCCATGCTTGTATATTGTACAGTATATAATATATATGTGTGTGGGGGGGCCCACATCAATATTTTTTCAGGGGGCCCCCAATCCTCTAGCTACGGCCCTGCTTGGGTGCATTATCATCAGGCAATTTTAAAGAAATTAAAGAATAAAACTAAAGTTTAATTTAAAGACAATAGACATCATGACTTGCTTTAGCGACACACAATGTGTTTAAAACTTTTTAAACATGTCTAAAACTGTAGGTGTAATTATTTTACAGAGAAGTTTTAAGTGAAAATGTATATTTGTTCTTTTACAGTACGGATATACTAACTACAGGCTAGATTAAAATGAAAACATTTCTTAACAACAAAAAGTAAAAACAACATATACGATTTTACACATATTTAAAATTTATAATAATTTACAATATTACTATTTTTAACAGTAATATTGAACTTTACACATCTTTCACACATACTTAACATCTTAACACGGCTGTATCAGTAAGATATTTGTCACAAACCGTCAGACACATCAAACAGGGCTTGATAAGTTGGACTTATCGATTATTTGAACTATTTCCTCTGTCAATTATTTGATCATATCTTAGTAAAATAACCCTATATAGACCAGTTGTTTTTATTTTAATAAAATAAAACATTATAGTGTAAAAAATAAACATGCTGCATTTAAACACACGGTTAATAATACCATTTTTAAAGTGAGAGAGAAAGTCTAAACTGCTGTAATGATTCTGTGAGACATTTGTAGGAATTAGTTTTGTTGCAAACAACCTTATGACGACTAACTTGTAGTCTAATTTAACTCTAATTCATAAAGAAAGACTCTGTAACCATCTTGCGTTCATCAGAGGATCATTTGACTGCTTCTAATCCTTGGTTTGTTTAGAGCATCATGGTTTTAGGTTTGAAAGATCTAAAAATGTATTTGTTAAAACAAAAGTCATATCGTTGTTTAATCATCCTGTTTTTCATCATCTTGTAGAGATACCCGGTGTGCTTCTAAAAGTTTTCATTTGTAAAAGTCTAAATGTTTAAATGTAGGAGTTGTTTAGTGAGTGAGTGTGTGTGTGTGTGTGTGTGTGTGTGTGTTGACCATCCAGTGAACCATTCCAACAAACTTTTGACAGAGTTCACACACGCAGGTGTTCGTCCATAAAACGTTTAAAATAGACACAATGTCTATGCTTTGATCTGCGGTTTTTAACGGTTACAACAACCTCACGATCTGATATGAACGCATCAGTAATCATAAGTCCAGACACACAGAAATATTCTGGTCTCACCGCGCTTCGTGAGACGAGATATTTGCATTTCTTTGTTGTAAAGTTTAGACCTTGCGTGTCTGTTTCAATTAATAGCTAACACACCGGCCACAAACCTTACGGATGGAAAATCAAAGAGAAATCCTGTTTGCGTTAGCATACACGCGCGTATGTGAACGTGTATGCTTTCAAACTGTTATACCACATCGGAAGTTAAGATTGACAAAATCAAAGAGTAAAATAAAGTTATTAAGTGTAAATAACTAAATAAAACAAAACAGATGGGTATGTTTAAAAGGACTCTTGTGTAGGCCATCCTAATTTTTATACTGACATCACAGCGAGATGACTTAAGTTTGACAAAATATCAAAGAGTAAATAATAGGTATGACTAAATTAAGTGTGAATAATTAAATAAAATAAAACAAACAAAATTTTTCCTAAGAATTAGAAATGTATGTTTAAAAGGAAAAACAGTTTTAAAGTGAAAAGGTTTAGGGCTTAATTTCATTAATCAAGAATTGCTAAAGATTTATTAAAATAACGTTCGTTCTAATGTTAAAGCATTACTTTAATTATTTTAAATCTTTGGTTCGGTCTCTCCGCCCTCTGTTAGGGGCTGACCGTAGGCGTGGTTTGGTCCGCGGCTCTCCAGCCCTCATTTGGATTTTGACAAGCCAGAGAGCGGACGAAGTCTCAGATATCAGCGCTAGACACTTGGGCCTTCTTTCTTTTCGTTTTTCTGTCGTGACTAACTTGTCTAAATTGTAACGATAGACTACCACGGAGATTTTGACTACTGCTGGATACTGTTGTTTTAACGAACAAACCCCTCTGATATTCATTTATTTTTAGATGATGGCTCTTTTTTTTTTACTTTAAACTGTATGGTCTTACTTCTGATATTTTTTATTTCACAACACGGTAAGATAAGACAGCATTTTCTAATGCTAACGAACGTGTTTGGTGCTTTTTTGTTAGATGAACAAACACCACTTCTTTTTATTTAACTTTGTCATCTTGTAATGATAGAAAAACTAACGTATCTAATGTTTTATTTTCTAACTTTGTCTAACATTGTTTTAATTACATCAACTTGTAGGGGAAACAATCATTGCACGTTTTACTAGTAATCCATTATTATAAGTTTACACCACTGATCTATAATAGAGAACTGGATTGCTCATGACATTATAGAAATGAAGCCACTGCACTGTCATACTGGTATTCCCTAGTATTCTCATACATTCTAGTGAATTAATAGGAAATCAAACGATTTTAATGAAAAAACATCACCTAACGAGTCAGCATTTTTATATCTGAATTATCAATGTACAACGCAAACGTCCTGAATGTAAATTTGTTTAATGTTGTGAATTTCCCCTGCATATTAAAAAGATCAGTTTCATATTCATAACAGTAGCGAACATCAGATGGACGAGATCCTCAACATATGTAATACAAATGACAAAGTGCTCACAAAATCCGAATAAAGATTTATGGTTTGTATGTGCCTTGTACAGTTATTCACTGTTAATGTATTTATGTTGTTATATTGTTTTTATACTTGCAGTATCTAACTGCAAACGTTTCAACAATGATTTAGTTAACAGCATGCATTTTGAAGCAGTTCATGATTTAAATGTTGGTTAAATTAATAATTAATTCAACATGTATACTAGGGATGTAATGATATCAAAATCTTACGATATGATATTATTGCGATGTGAAGTCCACGATACGATATTTATTGTGATATATATATATATATATATATATATATATATATATATATATATATAAAAAAATGAATTGGGGAAAAAAAATACATTTTGTACATTTTAAAGTTAAATTACTCTTTGAGAGTATTCATTTTCTACCTTTTTTAAAGACTGAATCTAGTAATACACATATTTAACTATTCAAAATCTATATTGGTCCATCTCAGGTAACTTTATTTAATTTTTTACACAATTATTAAGTGGAAGATGGATGTATTTTTCTCAGTCCTGTTACCAAAACTCTAATGTCTTTTAAAAAGCATGTTTAAAAATATATCAACAAATTCCTTCATTTTCCCCTCAGGCAGGTGTTTATTTTAAAGAAATTGTTGGTTTCATGGTCAAAAAATATTATTTTTTATCATAAAAATCACTATTTATCTACACAAGGTGTATTTTTCTGAAGAACACAAACTCATTTTTTCATTTTAATGGCGACTCAAACCTCAAGCTTATCAATTTTCTGTGATGCAATTTATTAAATAATGGGATAAATTATGGATCAAACTTAATTAAAAAAATAATGGTTTAACTTTATTTTTTTAAAGAAAAAACTATTTAGTAACAGGAATGAAATGGGTAACAGGAGTGAGTATCCATTATATTAGTATACAGGTTTGACTACACATATGAGGTATTAATGCCCGCACCGATATAGTGAAAGTGTTGAACATTGACTTGTGAGCTGACCTCACTGCTTAAAAAGGCCAAATCATATTTCTATTTAAATCTTGTGGTCTGCAGAGGTTTTTGTTAGGGTTATGTTTAGGGGTAGAGGACGGGTTATAAGATAAGATATAAATAATGAAAAAAATTATAAATATTAAATAAAAATTGATATTAAAAATAATAAACTTAAATAATATATTTTTAGATTTTCTTTGAATATTGTTTTCTTATAACGCAGCCCACAAATGCCATTCCATAAATGAGTCTAATACATAATTGCCACAGGACAGAAATTTCAAGTACATTTTCTGTCATACTTGCAGGAATGCAATATAAAACAATAATGCAGGAACAACCATAGGTTTTCTCTGGGCAAAAGCATTGTCTCAGTGTGGATAGAAGGCCAAAACTTTGAGAAAAAGATGCATTTTCAAATGTATCTGTTAGTATGGATGTAGCCTAATATTTACATGAATAAATCAGATGACACTACTCATTCCTGTTACTATTACTCAGTTTCTATATATAAGCATAGGATATATGAGTATATGAGTAACAGGACTGAAAGTAACAGGATTGAGATTTTAGGATAAAATCAGCAAATACATATAATCTAGCCACATGGAGTACATGCTAATATTATGAGAATACTCAGCAAATTATAGTGATTCACCACAGATTTGTATTTTTAAAATAAACAAGTAACATCTAAAAAATAATTTAGGTAACAGGACAGTATATTTATAATGACGCACCCAGCCACCGTTACAATATCATCAAATATACAGAAAAGAAAATAAGACCACATGCTTCCGATCATTTCATTGCCTTCAGAAGATCCAGATGTTGCAATATTATGTTGAAAATGTGTCTTGTGGAATTTTCTCAGTTTTTTAGAGGGAGAATATGTTAGGGTAACAGGACTGAGTGAAAACCTGGGGACACGACTAAAATATGTATTTTATCCAAAATATTATAAATTTATTTTGAAATAAGTGTATTTAAAGCACAGATGGGATATGGTGGTACACAAAAATGCAAAATAAAAATGATTTCTGAAGGATTTTAAACATTATATTTAATGTTAAAATGTAGCGTTAGACACTGGGGACATGCACAAATGCTATATTTTCAGTGTTTTAGGTAGTTTTTAATAATTTGTTTAATTATATATTTTAAATTTGCAGTTAGATTAATGTGCAGGTCACTTTGCTTAATAATAAAATGTATTTTATAGTTAATTTGTATGCATGTTTGTACCTATAATGTCCTGGGGACACAAATGGCACCCATTCGGTGGAATGGCCCAAAAATTAAGATTTCCAACCCATGTGAGACATTTATTTTATTATTTTTGTGTGATTATATACGTGAACATTTTCTTTTTTTATGCAACCATCAACAACATTACTGGTTTGCAATTTAAACAGTGTTTGATTTAATTTTTTTTTAAATGTTCAGTTAAATATTCCAGTCTTCAGTGTCACACGACCCTTCAGAAATCTTTCTAGTATACCGATTTGATGCTGTTATGTCCCGCATGAGTCTAGGGGTATACGTGGACGCAACAAAACAACAAATTTTAAAGAGCGCTGGTCTGAGCCCTGCCATAGCTCCACAAGCAATAAATTACCATAAAGATTATTTTATTTTACAACTCATGGAACAAATACAAGAGGTATATAGATTTAAACTGACAGAGTGTCTGCCTCCTGAACTTTGTTAGGTAGATTGTTCCAGAGTTTGGGCGCTAAATAAGGAAAAGGATCTGCCGCCTGCAGTTGATTTTGATATTCTAGGTATTTAAGTCCGTTAAAGGATTGTTAGGCTGCATTAATTAGGTCAACTAGAACCGGGAACACTTCCCATAACACCCGATGTACTTGTAAGAAGATTGACATCTACGCTAATATTAGTCTGTTTTTTTCTTATTCCGAGGTCACCGTAGCCACCCAGATCCAGTCCGTATCCAGATAAGATGATCACTGCAGTCACCCGGCTCCAGTCTGTATCCAGATCAGATGGTCACTGCAGTCACCCGGATCCAGTCCGTATCCAGATCAGATGGTCACTGCAGTCACCCGGATCCAGTCCGTATCCAGATCAGATGGTCACTGCAGTCACCCGGATCCAGTCCGTATCCAGATCAGATGGTCACTGCAGTCACCAGGATCCAGTCCGTATCCAGATCAGATGGTGGATCAGCACCTAGAGATGACCTCTATAGCCCTGAACGTCAGCAGAGATCAGGATACCTAGATGAGCCCCAAAGACTGATCCCCAGTGAAGACCTTGTCACCTAGACGGCCATCGGGACAAGACCTCGGGAACCAGATGAGTCCACAGCACAAACTGCTGGTTAGTCTGGCCAGAGGAGAACGTCTCGGGTTACGTATGTAACCATGGTTCCCTGAGAGTAGGGAACGAGACACTGCGTCCTCTAGGGGTCGCTATGGGGAACGTCGTCAGCGTGACCCGTGTCTGAAGCATACATACAAAAACACCACTTGTTGGCCGGTGACAGCCTATGACGTCACTACTGGCGTGAACCACAGTATAAAGGGGCGCCGGGAAAATACGTCATCCACTTCTTCGTCTGAAGCTTGCGTCCGAAGCATGGCACCGCGCCTAGAGGACGCAGTGTCTCGTTCCCTAGTCTCAGGGAACCATGGTTACATACGTAACCCGAGACGTTCCCTTTCGAGGGAACTTCGAACTTCGTCCTCTAGGGGTCGCTATGGGGAACGGAATACCCACGCCACCATGCTGAGGGGAGTGCAAGCCAAGCACAAAAGGCGAGCACTAAGTACCAACTCAACCCGGCTACGGGAGTTGCCCCTGGGACGGTTAGATGGCTGTCAAAGCAATGCTAGCTCGACCGACAAGGAGAGCAACCTAACAGGGAAGCAGAGAGAGGCCTAGCTACCTGAGGTCGCTGAATCACAGCGCTCGTGATCTAATTTGTCTTTCAAGCCCAGAGCATTGGGCGAAATAGGTAGAGTGGGGCCCAAGGCGAAACCGGGGCCTGACCAACTCAAAGAAAGGCACGAAGCCGCAGCGCGTAACCCTTACCGTACAGGATTTTAGAAAGAACGCAAAACACTTGATGTGCGATCTTACCACAACGTGGATTTTTAGAAAGTGCACAGAGACTTAGCGTGCACACTTACCATAACATGGATTTAAACTGTTCTAGGGAGCCGCAAAGTGAGCAACTTAACAGGGAGGCCTAACAACCTGAAGCTGCTGACTGACAGCTCTGGAGAGCGGAGTCACAGTGCTTGGAAGGGAATAGCGTTGCTCATAGGTGACCCTCTATGGTAAGGGGAGCGATGCTAGCTCGACCATAAGGAGAGCACCTCCAAAGCGATCTTACCAAAACGTGGGTTTTAGAAAAGTGCACAGAGACTTAGCGTGCACACTTGCCATATGCTGTCAGAGCTCTGGGGAGCGGAGAACCTAACTCTCAGCATGAGAGGGCATGAGAGACGCTTCAGAAGGGAGTGGCATGCTCATATGTGACCCTCTACAGAGAGGGGAGCAATGCTGGCTCGACCAACCAGGAGAGCATGAGGCTACTGTGACAGCTCCGGAGAGCGGGGAACTCAACTCTCAGCATGAGAGAGAGAACTCAACTGCTCAGAAGGGAGCGGCATGCTCATAGGTGACCCTCTATGGTGAGGGGAGCAATGCTGGCTCGACCAACCAGGAGAGCATGAGGCTACTGTGACAGCTCCGGAGAGCGGGGAACTCAACTCTCAGCATGAGAGAACTCAACCGCTCAGAAGGGAGCGGCATGCTCATAGGTGACCCTCTATGGTGAGGGGAGCAATGCTAGCCACTACCTGAAACCTCAGTAGCCATCCAGTAGCCACAATCCTAGCAGGGGAACATGCTAGGCAAGGGCTCAGGGAGATGCTACTTAAAACCCCCGAGAGGGGAGCAGTCCCTGAGCTAGTATATATATATCCTCAGATAGCCATGCACCTTCCTCAAAAGGCGGTGTCCCCCTTTGTCCAGAATGATATTTTAAAAAGACCCGCAGGTCCTGGAATTGCAGTGCTGGGGACCTGCTGACCAAGGAGGCTCCACAGAGACCTACGACTGGGCCACACGATCCAGGGGTCTCATCCCAGCCTGGATCTAGTATCAACGAGTGAGGTCATCACTGCACTGAGTCGAAACAAAAACCAACAGGTTTCCCAGAAATACTGCAAAGAATGGTTACACAATACCAGTTTTTCCATAGAACTGTATCGTACTCACCCATCCATGGTTCCTGCGCATGAGATGGTTGCAGGGGAATTTAGAGAGGGGAAGATGAGGGCCGATGACAGTGCCCTCCCCGAGGGAAAGGAGTAGATGTTTCACTCACCTTCGTCTGGATCACCTCCTTCTCAGGTCTTGCCTACCTCTCTTTTACCCGCGCCTCCATCTAGCCCTACCCGCAGGCGGGGGAGGGGCACGAGCCGCGACACTAGCCTTCTGTGCCCATCTCTGTCCCCAGACGGAGATGGGCCAGGACCCCTGTATTGTTTGGGCTCAGACCTGGACCTTCATCAGGTGACAAGCCCTGACACTTATCCAGGTCTTTCAGCAGATCAGCCTGGTATGCCTGAAGCACCGCCATCGTGTGCAACAAAGTAACAGCCTGACCTGCTGCTGCGTATTTTTGAAGGGGCTTAGATGGCAAGGAGGGAGCCTGGAGAGAGGATGTCTCGCCCACAGAGAGATAGCTGGCTAGCGTCTCTTCCACAGGGGGCATCCCTCATAGCCGTTTCCATGCATCCCCTTAATGTTTTTTTTTTTTTTTACCCCACGGCGCCATCTTGGCCCGCTTCCACGGCAAGTAAAGCCTCGCCGTGGCGCGTTCCATAACCTCCAACAACTCGTCATACGCAGGGCAGGAGGATTGAGCGGGCTCAGCCTCAGATTCTTCGCCCTTAGACATCTCCTGCTCTTCCTGGGCATAACCCAGCAGAGCACTAGCAGCTGGATCAAATGATGTCAGCGAGATTGCATCATCATCATCCAGCCGCTCACCCTCGTTCGCGGCCGACGAGCGCGAGAGGGAAAGCCCCCTCTCTAACTCATCAGCCAGCTCCGCCTGCGAGCCCCACGAGTTCATTCCTCTCTGTGCCTCGGCAACCGTGGGTCTTGAACCGCGGGAAGCAGACAGCTGCCCCTCCTCCCTCGAAAAGAGAGACAGACGAGAGCAGAGCTTTCTCATAGAGAAAAACTCACAGTGCACTCAGATTGCTCCCTCGAGAACATTGTGTGCGTGCTCCTCGCCCAAACAAAAGACGCAAAGATCGTGTGTGTCATCAGGTGTCAAATAACGTTTATGACACGGATGCACACATCTCTTAAAAGCCTTGCTAGTGCTCGCCATAGTAACAGTAGAAATTCGTTCTTACCAGTAGAATGCACGCTTCAAACAGAACAGTCATTGAAGACGAAGAAGAGGAATTGAGTGTTTAATCTTGTCATTTTACATTATTGACACAATATTTTCCTATTTTGATATTGGAAAGTTGCTTTGACACAATCTGTATTGTTAAAAGCGCTATATAAATCAGAATCAGAATCAGAATGAGCTTTATTGCCAGGTATGTTTACATATACAAGGAATTTGTTTTCATGACAGAAGCTACCGCATTCACTACTATACCGTCTCTCACGCACTATCAAACTCATTCACAAGCACTATCAAACTCATTCACACGCACTATCAAACTCTCGCGCACGCACTATCAAACTCTCTCGCGCACACACTATCAAACTCATTCACACGCACTATCAAACTCTCTCGCGCACACACTATCAAACTCTCTCGCACACACACTATCAAACTCATTCACACGCACTATCAAACTCTCTCGCGCACACACTATCAAACTCATTCACACGCACTATCAAACTCTCTCGCGCACACACTATCAAACTCATTCACACGCACTATCAAACTCTCTCGCGCACACACTATCAAACTCTCTCGCGCACACACTATCAAACTCATTCACACGCACTATCAACTTACGTTGTGGTAAGATCGCACATCAAGTGTTTTGCGTTCTTTTCTAAAAATCCTGTACAGTAGGAGTTGCGGCTTCGTGCCCTTTCTTTGAGTTGGTCAGGCCCCGGTTTTCACCTTGGGCCCCACTCTACCTATGTATAGAGCATAAAGCCCCTCATCGTAGAGGGTCGTTTATGAGCACACTGCTCCCTGCCGAGCGCTGTGATTCAGCGGCCTCAGGTAGGTTGCTCTCCTTGTCGGTCGAGCTAGCATTGCTCTCCTCACCATAGAGGGTCACCTATGAGCATGCCGCTCCCTTCTGAGCGGTTGAGTTCCCTCTCATGCGGAGAGTTGAGTTCTCCGCTCTCCGGAGCTGTCACAGCAGCCTTAGGCTCTCCTGGTTGGTCGAGCTAGCATTGCTCCCCTCACCATAGAGGGTCACCTATGAGCATGCCGCTCCCTTCTGAGCGGTTGAGTTCCCTCTCATGCTGAGAGTGGAGCTCTCCGATGCCCGGAGCTCTGTGATTTAGACGTTGCTCTCCCGGTACGGTCGAGCTAGCATTGTTCCCCTCACCATAGAGGGTCACCTATGAACATGCCGCTCCCTTCCAAGGGCTGTGATTCAGCGGCCTCAGGTGCTCTCTGGGTCAGTCGAGCCAGTATTGCTCCCCTCATCGAGAGGGTCACCTATGAACATGCCGCTCCCTTCCGAAGGCTGTGATGCAGCGGCCTCAGGTTGATAGGCCTCTCTCTGCCTCCCTGTTAGGTTGCTCTCCTTGTCGGTTGAGCACTCCCATCTGAGCGTCTGAGTTCCCTGTAATGTTAGTTGGGTTCTCCGCTCTCCGGTGCGGTCACAGCAGCCTCACTCTTGGCAGGTCGAGCTAGAATTGCTCCCCTCACTATAGAGGGTCACCTATGAGCATGCCGCTCCCTTCTGAGCTGTGACAGTAGCCTCAGGTTGTTAGGCTTCTTTATGTCTCCCTGCTAGGTTGCTCTCCTATGGTCGAGCTAGCATTGCTCCCCTCACTATAGAGGGTCACCTTTGAGCATGCCGCTCCCTTCCGAGCGTCTGAGTTCCCTCTCATTCTGAGAGTTGGGTCCTCCGCTTCCCAGAGCTCTGTGATTTGGAGGTGCTCTCCTTATGGTCGAGCTAGCATCGCTCCCCTCACCATAGAGGGTCACCTATGAGCAACGCTATTCCCTTCCGAGCACTGTGACTCCGCTCTCCAGAGCTGTCAGTCAGCAGCTTCAGGTCGTTAGGCCTCTTTAGGCCTCCCTGTTAAGTTGCTCACTTTGCGGCTCCCTAGAACAGTTTAAATCCATGTTATGGTAAATGCGCACGCTAAGTCTCTGTGCACTTTCTAAAAATCCACGTTGTGGTAAGATCGCACATCAAGTGTTTTGCGTTCTTTCTAAAATCCTGTACGGTAAGGGTTACACGCTGCGGCTTCGTGCCTTTCTTTGAGTTGGTCAGGCCCCGGTTTCGCCTTGGGCCCCACTCTACCTATTTCTCCCAATGCTCTGGGCTTGAAAGACAAATTAGATCACGAGCGCTGTGATTCAGCGACCTCAGGTTGCTTGGGCTCTCTCTGCCTCCCTGTTAGGTTGCTCTCCTTGTCGGTCGAGCTAGCATTGCTCCCCTCACCATAGAGGGTCACCTATGAGCATGCCGCTCCCTTCTGAGCGTCTGAGTCTCTCATGCTGAGAGTTGAGTTCTCCGCTCTCCAGAGCTGTCACAGCAGCCTTATGCTCTCCTGGTTGGTCGAGCTAGCATTGCTCCCCTCTCTGTAGAGGGTCACATATGAGCATGCCACTCCCTTCTGAAGCGTCTGAGTTCCCTCTCATGCTGATAGTTAGGTTTCTCATAATAATGACTTATTTACTCATAATAATGATTTATTTACTCATAATAATGACTTATTTACTCATAATAATGACTTTGTTTCTCATAATAATGACTTTGTTTCTCATAATAATGACTTTGTTTCTCATAATAATGACTTTGTTTCTCTTTGTTTCTCATAATAATGACTTTGTTTCTCATAATAATGACTTAGTTTCTCATAATAATGACTTTGTTTCTCATAATAATGACTTAGTTTCTCATAATAATGACTTATTTACTCATAATAATGACTTAGTTTCTCGTAGTAATGAGAAAATTTCTCGTAATTTCTCGTAGTTTCTCATTATTATGAGAAACTAAGTCATTATTACGAGAAACTAAGTCATTATTATGATACATTTTCTCATTATTACGAGAAAGTTTCTCAATATAACGAGATACTAAGTCATTATTATGAGAAAGTATCTCATTATTATGACTTACAGAATTATATTTTTTCTTAAGGTGGCGGAAACGGGCTTCCATAAGTCAGTGACAGACTTGTTCTGCAAAGATAAAAAAAAATATGAATAATAAAAAAAATAAACTGCATAAGGGTAGACTGGGTGCAGGTGGTACACTTTTTGCTATTTCTGTTACCACACCAAAACTAGGGACTGAAAATAAGTCATTTTTCCATGACATTTCCTGTACTTGTCTACTAAAATATTAATAATTATTAACATCCATAAGTTTTTGCATCCAAATTTGCCACAATTGCCTCTGTCACTTACAGTAGTGGCAAATTTAGTTTTGGCCTCCATCAGTGCATTCTACATGTGACCACATGCCACAGATGAAGCAATAGATCCATTGTTCCCCCGGCCAGGATGTTGAAAACCATTCATCACAGACTAGACATTGAGTGTCCTCTGTATTTATTTATTTTAATTTTATTTTTTTTCACCCTGCTACAGTTGTAATACGATTTTCCTTTTGCCCACTTGGGAACACTTTTTTTCCCCTCTTTAATTCTTTACAGGTGTGTCAGTGAGTATATCACTAGCCCTTGTCCTCCTCCGTTGTCCACTGGCTGTTTGGGGACCGGCTTTGGGGTATGGCCCTACAGTTTCAGGCAAGAATTCTGGAACATGCTCCTGCTGAACAATGAAACCAGACACACACACGTGCGCATATTTCATTTTCAAAATTTGATGAGCATACACTACTAGAAGTGAAATATTTAATATTTAAATAAATGTATCTTACTTCAGTGGTGATTTCCTCCTCTTGTAAAGGTAGAGAAACTAAGGTGAGGGTAACTTCTTCAAAACCATCTGAGTTAAGGGTCACGTATGAATATCCAGTGATGGGATATGATACAGTGCAGCAGTGGACGGCCCGCAGAGGCCCTCTCTAAAAGATCTGCAGCAACTCCCCTATTTGTACTCCTAACTCTGAAGCGGGGCATCCTGCAACAGACACAGCACACACACATACACAAAAAATTCTACAGGATATGCTACAGTTATATTTTGCTTGTTAGTCTGCCTGTCCAAACAAATACATTTCAGGTTTATTCTCTTAAATGGGTCATTGGATGCCCATTTTCCACAAGGTGATATGATTCTTTAGGGTCTTAATGAAAAGTTTATAACATACTTCGGTTAAAATTTCTCAATGGCTCTGTTTTCAACAAGCCATTCTAGTCCATGTTGCTTTAAATGCTAATGAGCTCTACTGACCCCACCCCTCTCTTCCGTGTGGTGACGAGCAGACTATAAACTTATTAACATGCTAACTAGCACGTTATTAGGAAAGGCGATTTGCAAAGATTCATAAAAAATCCTTATACTCACTTCTTCTGTAGATGAAACTGGATCACAAATGATTCGGGCGAACATAGACGCATTTAGGCAGATTTTACATTTTAATGTTAATCCTCTGGGTCTTCAGCGGCTCAGATGTCAGGAGTAAATGACTGCTATATTCATTATTACATCCAACAACAAAACACATCAATCACTCAATCGCACCGAAGTCAGAGGGCGGGTCTAAGGTAAGATGGTCTTGTCAATCAACTATCGTGGGAGCGGCCTGCGCAGAACTACATCATTCTGACAGGAATCTCAGAACAGCCTGATTTGAGAAAGTGGATTTTAAACCACTGGGTGGATTTTTATCATTATAGGATGGATGAGTACACACACTTCCAACACACATTTATGTTCAAGCAACTTGTAAAGTGAATTTTGCATCCGATGACCTCTTTAATGAACTCTGTAACTGCAGATCTCACCACCTAGAAAGGGTGTATCAACTGTACCCATTTACCACCTTGCATATTTTACAACATGCCCTAATATCCTTATGTCTTTCATGTTGGAAAAAATGTCAATTAGAAGTAGAAAGTTTAAATATCACAAACATCAAATGTTGTTTTAATTTTCTTTGTACATTGTCTGAATGTGACTATTAATGGGATAGTTCACCCAAAAATTCTGTCATTTACTCACCCTCATGTGGTTCCAAACCTGTATGAATGTCTTTGTTCTGCTGAACACAAAGGAAGATATTCTGAAAAATGTGGGAAACAGAGCAGTTCTGGGGCACCATTGACTTCCATAATATTTTTTTTTCCTACTATGGAAGTCAATGGTGCCCCAAAACAGCCTGGTTACAAAAAGAAAAAAAACTTCGGACTGGAGAAGCACATGTACTTCAAATTTCCCACGGTCTAAGAGGTTGTTAATACGCATGTGCGAAGCAAATATCACAGATCAGACTTGTTGCACACCCAAGTTATTTAAGGTGTTTCAAATGTACCTCTGTACCAACTGTACCCGGTCTACCCCTACACAGATCTGCTAACTTTATGAAAACAAGTGTAATGCTTAATTCACATGCTTTGGCACCACTATGCTTTGCAGTCATTTTGCCACTCACCAACATACCATCACATTATTTAGCATATGAACCCTTTGGTTGTAGGGTGCATTCATTTTTACCTGCATAAAGGCCTTTTTTCTAACTACAACCTTAATATAATATATCTGTGGCAAGCAGGGCAGGGCCAAGAGCCATAGAAGAGGAGGGAAGCCAGAGGAATGAGGGCTATTAAGTGACACCTGCATAGCACACTAGTCTTGAGTTCCACAGCTCTCTGCCCTGCCCTGCTTGTCGCATTACATTTTATTGTTTATGTAACATCTTGTAAATAAACTGAAGCAAGGAATCTTGTCAGAATCTGTAGTAAATTACATGCTATTTTTACTTGTCTGACGTTTTTTTTCTTCAGAGACTATGACCTCTATTTAAACAAAAAACACAAACATATGATTCTCAATCAATCGAGAATTGTGCATTTATTTTACACACATACAGCTCTTAAAATCACACAATTTTTTTTTTTTTAACATATTGGAATTGAAACTGCAAATTGATAAGAATCTGAATCGATTAGCAGATTTGGAATCAATAAAATTCAAAAAATACCCAAAACTAATACTGATATAAAAATAAAAAAATCCAGCATTCTTTGTATAATTGAAATTGCTTCACCTTTATCTCTTCTGATTGGTTAAGAGGGGCTACATGGCCATTCGAAGCGGGCACTGGGTGGCTGGTGGCAGACTGAGCTGCCTGACTAGCATCTTTGACAGCGTTTGTGATTGTATCTGCAAGTCCTACATTCAAATTAAAGTTATTATGAACAGTTCACTTTAAAACATGAGCAGTTAAGTTGTGATTTCTTACAGTTAAGGTATTATTATTATATACTAATAGAAATGAGTTAAATGTTACTGCAAGTGCTCCACTTATCCTCTTGCATTTGAAGGTTCAACCTTCGCAACCGTCTGATCTCCCTTTCCTTGTTTTATAGCTTCTCCTCAATCTCCTTTATTACATTTTTGTAGTTTCTCTGTGAGTATAAAGAGGAAGATTGTACAAGTCATGAGAGAAAACAGAAAATAATTAGTTGAATAAGATAGCAAAAACCAGCATCATAGGATCATATGTTCCAGTTTTTGCTTTATGTTTTTTCTGTTCTGCGTATGCCTTATCTGGCTAGCGTACAACAGACTGCCTGAGTTCATTTTAGGAAAATAAATATTCTTTGTTTTGTCTTGCCTTCTGCCTCTGGATCCCTTTTGTGCTGACACGATTCATATCTGATTTATTTCCACATATGAATGAGGCCTGAAACCGATCGGAGAATGTCGGAATCCATGTGATTTTTTCCTGCTTACACGGTCGTGGGCCATATCCGATCTGTGCCACATGGGAGGAAAAAATCGGAATTGGGTCACATGAACCATGCGGTGTAAATGCAGCCTCTATGGACTATAATTAAAAGACTGTTTTTTGAGTTACTCCTTCATCGTGTGCTTTTCCTAGCACCAACCGTAACGTGACAAACAGAAGTTATGAGCAAGTAATAATTAACATAGTATAAATCACAGCTCACATTACGGTATTGTAAAAAAATCGATGTAAATGTTATCTGAAGTGTGTAAATCACTTTCCCAGAATCTAGTGCACTCTAGCACGTTGTAGTGATATCAGTGTAAAATAGCCTCACCTTGACAGTAAAGAGCAATCATGGAGGATTGTTGAATAAATAAGAATTAAATTGAAATTATAGGAAGTTGTAGTTTGACCAATCTCAAGTATTTGTGAGATATCATTAACTTGTAGTGCCTCTTACTGTATTATCAACACAAGGAACACACAAGTGTAATAAAAAGGGGTTTTATTAACTAAGGGATAGACAAGAGTAACTAACAACTACTAAATGGATACAATGAATGGGTAAAGTGCAAAAGATTGATAAATGCAAGTGAGTTGGATGTTACTATGGATGTTATCTTATGGAAATGTAAACTAAAGTTTCCAGGAAGTAATAAATTCAACCTTATTCTAGATTTGACAAATAAATCAAGAGATTATTTGTTATTAACTGACATCAGTTATATAGAATCTAATGCTAATTAAATAATCATAAACTGACATTACACTAATGCCAACGGCCTAGCCCAAACTGTGATATAAACGAATGCTACTGGCTATGTAAAAAGGGGGTGGGACTGCTTGATGTGTCCTGCCCTGTCTTCCTATTTCAGTTAAACTGACATCAACACATACAGTAGAATAATGGTGCGTTTCAAGGCACTTCAGTGGACTTTTAATGTAATGTAAATCTTTGCAATTACAATGTTAACAGGTTTTTTTGGAGTAAGATCAGTTTCTCTTTCATGAGATTACTTCCTCTTTTTGACCGGGTTTCATTTCATCATATCGTAAACTCTAAGGCAAGGCCTCTGTGGGGCAGTCGTGGCCTAATGGATAGAGAGTCGGATTTGTAACCCGAAGGTCGTGGGTTCGAGTCTCAGGTCCGGCAGGGATTGTAGGTGGGGGGAGTGAATAACCAGCACTTTCTCCACCCTCAATACCATGACTGAGGTGAGACCCTTGAGCAAGGCACTGAACCCCCAACTGCTCCCCAGGTGCCGCAGCATTGGCTGCCCACTGTTCCGGGTGTGTGTGCACTTGGATGGGTTAAATGCAGAGCACAAATTCCGAGTATGGGTCACCATACTTGGCCACACACCACTTCCCTTTCCCCTTCCTTTCCCTCTAAACCTGGGTGTTTTTAGGGGCGTGACACTCAAATGACGATTGTTTTGAGCCACCACATTTATCAACGTGTGATCTTTCGTACGATGGGATTGGCGGCACATGAATGTTTCGTGAATCACACGTGAACTCTGTCGTAAGACGATTTGTACACGCAGTGTCTGTTGTGAAAGACTCAAATCATCACTGCTGCATAGTTGCATTTTTCCAGTTGCCAAGTATGTTACTGTAGTTAATGTAGTGATTACTTCCATTTATGCGTGGTGTCGGAGATGTTAGCGTGTCTCTAATAAGATCGGTCACAAACATGATCCCTGCACGATCTAATGTGTAGCATCTTATTAACTCACTGTCATGCATTGTGTGCTCCCTCTTCATGTTTTGTCCATTTTCTTCACTGCTAAAGAAACTCTTAAGCCTCTTAAAAGTCCTCGTCTGTACTCCTAACCATTTCGGACTTTCAAGCTAATTAAAGCAGTAAACATTAAAAACATGCTCTATTTCAGTAGTATTCTCACAAAGCTTCAACATCAAATATGTAATCATTACTGGCTGATTTTGTCTCTGTAAATGTACATCCAGATGCACATGGATACCCAAAAGTGGTGTGACAATCTATATCAATTTAAAAATTTGAGTTATTTTCTGTTGTGCTCAACATTGTGCCAAATTTTGTGAATAGAGTTGAACATCTACTGAACCCAGAACATCCCTTTAAATATGATTAACAATTAACTTGATTTATAGTGCTTCAGATAAAAGAAGTAGTTCAAGTACAAAGGACAGTAAATCAGGACACTATAAAAAGAGCATGAGGGTCTGTGGGGATGAGTTTGTGGTACAGCAGCAGGTAGATGGAGGACTCGCTGAGAATGAGATCAGTCAGCAATGAGGACAGAAGACAGAATCTGAGAGATGAAGCTTCAACTGACAGCCAACAATACTGCCATCTGAGCTTCCCTGACATCCACGCAGCACTGAGAGAGCTGACCGCCACCGTTACAGAGCAGAAAGTCAACATCAGAGTTTTAGAGACGCGACTGAAGGAACAACAAGAAGAGCTGAACAAGAAAAATGATGGTACCTCATTAAAAAAAAACACTCTTTTATCAGTGATCCTCAGAGTAAAACAATTACTGTAGTGTAAAATTGAGTGTGAACTGTGTTGTCTCTCTGTTAAAATAAGCCTTAGAGACGCGACTGAGGGAACAACAGACGGTCATCCTGGAAGAGCTGAACAAGAAAAATGATGGTACCTCATTAAAACATTAACTCTTTTATCAGTGATCCTCAGAGTAAAACACAATATGTAAAACTGAGTGTGTACTGTGTTGTCTCTGTGCTATAATAAGCCTTAGAGACGCGACTGAGGGAACAACAGACGGTCATCCTGGAAGACCTGAACAAGAAAACTGATGGTATCTTACCAGAACATTCACCCTTTTATCAGTTTCTCTCAGAGGAAAACACCAAAATTACACTGCATAGTGTAAATAAAAGTGTAAAATTGAGTAGTCACTGTGTAAATCGTGTTATCTATCTATTATAATAAGGATTTTAAACATAATTTAACACAATCCTTATTCTTTTACAGAAATTTCAAATCTTACTGAGAGTCAAGTGGAGGAGCTGAGAAAGGAAAATAGAGTTAAAATAGTGTGTGTGAATGATGTTAATACATCCTCAGTGTAAAACAGTAATATATCACAGTATTGCTTATGTTTTCAATCACAGACAGAGAGATAGCATTTTCAGCTGCCCTGATGGAGCCTGGAAACTGTGGAGATATCGGCCCTTTCACCACTGAAATCACTCTAACCTACAGGAACGTCTTCACAAACATAGGGAACGCCTACAACCCAATTACAGGTAATTATCAATCACAAAACGCAGTTATAGTAACCAGAATCATTCTGCTCCACTCAGACCTCTCTGCAGTTGTGTGATGTGAATAAGATAATCAAATGTGAATAAGATTATCAAATGATTTGTTGTTTCTAAACTTTTACGCTGTGCACAGCTGATTATCTTCTTTATCTTTGTTATTTGCTTTAGGTATTTTCACAGCTCCACTGAAAGGAGCGTACAAGTTCAACTTCTCTGTCTATGGTCTTGGTAATGCCTCAAATCCATCAACTGTCTGGATTGTGAAGAACAGAGAGAGAGTGGTTACAGCACATGGTCATCAGGATCAGTATGCTGTAAACTCCTCAAATGGAGTTGTGTTTATCCTGGAGGTTGGAGATGTCGTCTATGTGAGACTTGGCTCTGGAGCAAGGATATATGACAGTCCGTCTAACCACAACACTTTCAGCGGTTACCTACTGTTTCCGTTAAGATAACAGGAGCTTTGCAGAATGTGATTCCAGTAAAACTGAACCTTCAGCATATGATTTAAGATGAAAATCATGAAGAATCATTAACATATGAACCCGTATTAATGATAGATTACTGTATGAAAATCAGTATAATATGCTATACTCATATGTTCAGAGCAGTCTATACATGTACACATTGCATAAAGAGTGTCAGCACTGAGACAGACAGGACCCATGAGTATCATGTGACTCAAAGTGATTTTTTTAAAGAAGCAAATCTAGAATGATAAATAATAGCTTTTTAAGTGTAGCTTATTACTAATCTTTGTTCTGTATATCTTCATCCTACATTAATAAGAGAATCAAGAGACATCATTATTCCATTTTCTTTTTCTCATGTTCTTAAATAGTTCTCCTACAAACCAGTAATACAGTAGTATGTTAGATCAACAATTCTTGCTTTGAAGTCATGACAGCACATGTATATATAACAAGTAATTCATGACATGACATGCAGTCTTCATGTAATTTACAATATTTGTCTCTAAAATCAAAATAGTTTTGTATTAAAAATCAGTGTTGGGAAGGTTACTTTGAAAATGTAATAGGTTACCGATTACAAGTTACCCTATTTAAAATGTAATAAGTAGTGTAACTTTTCAATTACTTTATTAAAGTAATGTAACTGATTACATTTGATTACTTTTTTTTAAATTTCAGTGTTATTATGGAGTATGACTGAAAGGACTTTATTAGGTGAGGTCTGATATCTAGCCTTCCTCAAGGAGTGTCAGTCAAAACACAGGGTCTGATCAGTTTCGTTCAAAGAGTTTAATTTCTCTTAGCACAGGAGTCATTTGCAACCAAGATACACACAACACAGCTGTACACAGGCATTACAGGTGGTCAATTAGGTATTTGTTTGTGAGAGTGTGTGTGTGTGGTCTACAATAGAAAAAAAATAAGAGGTAGATTAAGTTACATGTTTCAAAATATTATTCCAAAGACATTCACATAAAATGCTTCTTCTTATTAAATTCCCAGGTTAAATATTATCCGAGAACCAAACTAGATAAACAGTGAAACTTCATAACAACACTACCACCTAGTGGTTAGAAATGGCAACCGCTTTCATATACAAATGCTTATGAGGTAATTTACATAAACTGCAGGTGAGCATGAACATCATATACATAAACTTCAAATAAACAGCGACACAACTACCCTTTATCACCCAATGATAAAAATACATTCACTGATTTTTTTTTTAATCCACCAAAACAGTTATCAAGACAATATGATGTCATATTGCTCAGGCCCCTCCCACGACCACTGACGTACTGTCCCGTATTAGCATATTTCTGCCCTCAGCCGTCATTTTCTCTGTGCTTGAGCTGAAACTTGTTGCAATACTTTGTTTTGTTCCAGGAACCAAGGAGCAGACAGCTCAATACATTTAAATAATGAGTGAAAATGACCATTTATTTACTGGGGACAAAAACTCAGCCCGTGTGGCATGGAGGTAATCCATTACCCATTTGTAATATTTACACTATCCACCTCTTGTGTATACTAGCCCTCACCCTATACAAAACCCACAACAAGAAGTTTTTTTTTTTTTTTTAGAGTGCTGTTGTGCAAGATATGTTGACAACTGTTTTAAATAAACAAAGGATCATTTATGCTTGCCATTGGTTAAAAAAGCCAGTTGTATGTGTGTATATATATATATATATATATATATATATATATATATATATATTAATGTCATTTATAATTTGTATATTTCTCTAGACTGTTTATTTTTGTAATGTAAGTTAAAAGTGAAATGACAACGTTCTATACATTGTTTCATTTACAAATAACTTATATTCCAAATATAAATAAAGGAATTTCTGTAGACTGTTTATTTCTGGATAAAAGTTGACATTTGTAATAAAAGACAACTGTTCTGGATTTTTTATTTTTTGGTTATGTAAATTATAACGATGGGTTACGTAGGTAACCTAGTTCTGTGAATGAAGTCAACATGCCACAGTATGGGTCAGCCTCGCTAAGGATGAGCTGTCAGGAGACGGTATATCAAATTAACCACGCCCCGCTTGCAATCACGGTCTACAAATACAGGTGCGAAGCAGCCGGCACGTTCTCTTTTGCCGACTAGAAACAAATGCTCCCCGAGTGACCACGCTGTGTGGCGTGTTGACTTCATTCACAGAACTAGGTTACCTACGTAACCCATCGTTCTATTTCATCTCAGTCAACACGCCACAGTATGGGTCAACTGTGTACCAGATAAGGTCAGGAGGGGAGAAGACCCAAGCGGGACAATAACTCAAGGAAACTAATTCATGCTAACAGAACATTTATTAGTTTTCCAGTCATTTACACAGTTAAATCAGAGGGTTTCCAGCACCTTGATATTGTCTACATAAGGCAGATCATGCTTGTTCTGCTGTTTGCAGGACAGTCAATGCGACTGTCGTAGCAACAACCAGACGATAGAATTTTGCAAATGTCATAGATGATGACCAACCAGCTGCTGCACACACCTCCTCCAGAGAAGCCCCTCTAAACAATGCCCAGGAGGCAGCCACTCCTCTTGTAGAGTGGGCCACCACTCCCTGTGGAGGAGTCATCCCTGCGCTGTGATAGGCTAGCTCTATCAGCCTGACCACCCATTTTGCCAGCCTTTGTTTGGACACCGCCTGGCCTTGCACAGTGTCTCCATAACAGACAAATAGCTGATCGCTATGCCTTATCTGCTGTGTGCAAGAGATGTATCTTCTCAGTGCCCTGACTGGACAGATCAGATGCAGTCTTGCTGAATCCGCTGAATTGTGAGGAGGTGGATGGAAGGGTTCTAGCACCAAGGGCCTGGAAACAAAGGAACGGGGCAGAACTTTAGGCAGAAATGAGGGGTTTGGAAGAAGTGAAATAGATGAGCCTTCTTCTCCTAATCTTAAACACGCAGGGTGCACGGAGAAGGCATGAATTTCACTCACCCTCTTAACTGAAGAAACAGCCAAAAGAAAAGCGGTCTTCAATGTGAGAAATTCCATCCCTATTTCATCTAACGGTTCAAAGGGTGGTTCTGTCAGAGCCTTCAATACAATACCCAGGTCCCATGAGGGAATTAGCCGAGCTCGA
Source organism: Schizothorax lantsangensis (assembly GCA_027422415.1). NCBI lineage: Eukaryota > Metazoa > Chordata > Actinopteri > Cypriniformes > Cyprinidae > Schizothorax > Schizothorax lantsangensis. Next base: position 4,034 of record JAPDDO010000073.1, on the reverse strand, counting down.
GATGGACGCAGTCTGCGAGCCCCCTTCAGATAACGCCTGACAAGGGGTTGAAACCCAACTGTGTTACCTCCATAGCCTTCATGACGATCAGATATAGCAGCTACATACCCTCTCAAGGTTGATTCTGTTACTCCAGTCTCCAGCAGGAATTGGAGAAATGACAGGATTGAATCTACTTCACATGAAAATGGGTCTATCTCCATGGACTGACACCATCTAGAAAACCTCTCCCATCTAGAAGCATAAAGCCACCTTGTAGATGGGGCTTTGGCTGCCTGCAAAGTGGTTAGAACTGCTTCTCCAAGATTCATGGTTGACTCCCGTCTAGTGGCCAGACGTGCAACCTGTACTTCCCTGAATTCGGGAGGGAGATCTGACCTTGGGCCTGCGATAGCATGTCCTGTCTGACTGGGAGACACCATGGCGACCCTCTCAGCAAAGCGATTAGATCCGGCATCCATGACTGTTGAGGCCAATCTGGTGCCACCAGCAGGACTTTGGCCTTCAAAATTCTCACCTTGGCTAGGACTGCAGGCAGAAGTGGGAAAGGAGGAAATGCATACAGCAGTACTGGGGCCATTTGTTTGCCAGAGCATCCACCACCAGGGCCCTCTGGGGCCCACCATCGAATACCACAGGGGACAGTGCGTGTTTTCCTGTGTGGCAAAAAGATCAACTTTGGCCTTCCCGAAACGAAGCCAGATGGCCTGTATCAGTGCTGGGTGAAGTCGCCATTCTCCTGGCCTGGGACCCCCCTTGACAAGAGGTCGGCTGCTACGTTGTCCTCTCCCGCAAGTGTACAGCCCTCAGGGACACCCCTCGAGCATGTGCCCATAACAGAAGATCCCGGGCTTTCCTGTGTAGTGATACTGAATGTACACCGCCCTGGTGATTTATGTATGACACGACTGTTGTGCTGTCTGAACGAACAATCACCTGCTTCTCCTGAAGCTGAGGAAGAAAATGAATCAAGGCCCGAAATACTGCCTCCAGCTCCAAGAGGTTTATGTGTTCTCCTATCCACGAGGCATCCCATTTTCCCTGTACTGGATTGCCTCGCCAGACAGCACCCCAGCCTGCCTGTGAGGCATCTGTTGTTATGGTTTCCCTTGAACATAACGGCCCAGCTTGACTCCCTCCTCAGGGTTTCTGCAGGATTTTTAAGCTCAAATTTAAGACTTTTTAAGACCTTTTTTAAGACCTCCACAAATAAAATTAATACCATATGAGTGGGTCGGGGCAATGTCTATAGTACCATATTAAACTGTAAAATGACTGTCAAAAGCATAATTTACAATTCATATACAAGTTTTCACAAAAACTATAAGTTTTATAAAACATAAACTTTACATTTCAGCCTTTAAACCACTTTTAAGAAAATGGATAAGTCAAAAGTATTAATTATATTGATTTTAGCAGTTATTATCAATAAATTATTATATAAATTAAATAACATGAATTAGGGGTGTGTGAAATTGACAAAACAATATATCTTGATATTTTCTGGGATTTTATCGATAACGATAGTTAGACGATATTTTGCTGAGTGTTATTGAGTTATTGTGCTGATATCTAAAAGATTACCGTTGACAGCTGACTCCCGAATTTTTTTGATATTCTTCGTATTCTGTGTGGTCAGTTCACAGCAGTGATAGAAAAAAAAATTTCAACAAGTTTTATGGCCATGTTTACCTTTAAGCCATTTTTTACTAAAAGTGTGCATCATCTTTTGAGTCAAATTCTTGCATTTGGGCTGTTACCAAGCAGATGAAATCAGTATCAACAAAATGTATCTTTGCAATGCATATGAAGTGGCATTTAGATGTATTTACACACTGTTTAATGCAGCTCGGAAGGACACAGAATGCTAACCTGCAGTTACAAATGCATAAATAATGTTTTGATATTTGAAACATAAAACGGTGAAAACTGATGTTTGAAATTATTTTTAAAAAATGAAGATACTTTAAATGTGAAATTAAAACGGCCAATAGGTGACAGCGAGTCACTGTTAATAAGTGAGTCATTGCGACTGAACCGAATCATTTAAACGGTTGATTCATTCAGGAACGAATCACTGGCATGTTGCTCAGAGACGCAAAACAGTGCTGTGACTGTGTTTGGAATTATTTTTGTTGGAGAAATGGAGCAAAAGCATGAAATATGGTGTCTAAAACGTAAGTCTCTTAATATTAACTTATTGTTTATTGAACTGTTGCATAAAATCAAAATCACACTTGTAATCATGCTGACTTTTGGAGAAAAGATGGCACTCTTCGAGTTATTATTAACTGTATATGAAATTATATACCGTAAATATAGGCTATACATTTTCTGCCCCCATATCTTAAATTATTGAGCATTCTAAATGTATTTTAATAGACTGAATCGTGCAGTGAACTCGTACGCGCACTAGTTTAACCTGTTAACTGATCTCTGCCAGCAGGTGTCGCTTTTGGCTGAAATATTACAGTTTTCCCGCAAAGACAGAACTGAAGCACGCAGCAGCACCGGACTTTAAACTGCAGCGCTCATGTTTATTTAATGAAATCATAGGCCTTTTGAAGTTTAATCGTCACATTCAGCCATATCGCAATTCTGGTCTTTCCGTCTCCAAATTTAAAGACTCTTTGAAATCATAATTAAGACTTTCTTGTACAATTTAAGACTTTTTAAGGCCTTAAATTTGATACAACTAAATTTAAGACTTTTTAAGACCCCGCGGACACCCTGCTCCTTCAGGCCTGGAGTTGAGAGCCACCACTTGACTGCTGGAAGACAATCCAGGTCTCTTGGAATCAGTCTCTGTCCATTCTCGTATGGACTCACTTTGTACTTTGCTAACCATCGCTGTAATGGGCGCATGTGAAGCAACCCCAATGGCACCACCTGACTGGCTGCCGCCATTAGGCCAAGCAGTCTCCGACCCAACCTCACTGTAACTTGCTCCTTTTTGAGGAACTCGGACAGGCACTCCTTCAACACTGACTGCCTCTGTGGAGTCAGAGACGCTCTCATTATAATCGAATTCAAATTCAAGCCTAGGTATGTCACTACCCTTGTGGGTGTGAGACAACTCTCTTGCTGTTCAGAGTCAACCCCAATTTCTGCAAGTGGGTTAGGACCACCTTTGTGTTGCTCCTGGCCTCTGCAGGAGAGCAAATTACCCAATCGTCCAGGTAATTGGCAATACGTAGGCCCTGGCGACGAAGAGGAATGAGTGCCGCATTCATACATTTGGTGAAGGTGCGGGGAGCCAATGACAGACCGAAGGGGAGAACATTGTACTCGTAAGCGTTGCCCTGAAAGTAAAACCTGAGGTACTTCTTGTGGTCCTTGTGAATTGGGATGTAAATAGGCATCCTGGAGATCCACTGTTGTGAACCAGTCCCCTTGTCTGATGAAAGTTAAAAGGGTTGAAAGACAAAGCATACGGAAGGGCAGACGCTTTAAATGATGATTGAACTTCCTGAGATTCAGGATGGGCCGAAGACCCCATCTTTCTTTGGAATCAGGAAATAGGTTGAATAAAACCCCTGCTCTATCGATCCCGAGGGCAGGCGTGTTATCGCCAATTTTCCTAAAAGAACTGACACTTCGTCTTTCAGAGACCTGTATTGCATCTCTTCTCTCAAAACAGTAGGGACAATCCCTTGAAATTGGGGTGGCTTGGATTTGAATTGGAGCCTGTATCCGAACTCCAAGGTGCTCAGCACCCATGGACATTGAGTGCATTGGCGCCAGTGGAAGAGATGTTGACTGGAAAAATGTGGGGCCGGAGGTTGATAACCGTCAGTAACGGTTTCTTCCGCCTGCTCCACGTGTGCTGGAAGACTCTGCCTGTCGTGTCCTACGAAAGGACTGCCAGACTCCTTGGCTTGGTCTTGTGGGTGCCCCTTGGGCAGCAAACTGGCGGTGACCTACGAAGACCTGGCTTGATGATTCTGCCCGAGCCCAATTGCTGCTCCCAGCTGATGTGCGTAGCCCACGAGAAGCTGGTGCTTCAACCACTGATCGAGTCAGTTCTCTTGTTC